>OZ026520.1:9396746-9779246 GCA_964019695.1 Loripinus fragilis
AAGGATAATGGTGAGTTGAATAGTAATGTTTTAATGGCGAGTAAAACAGTTATGTTAATGGCAAGGTAAATAGTTATGTTAATGGAGAGGTAAATGGTAAAAATTCTAATAGAGAGGTAATTGGTCATGTTATGGCGAGGTAAACAGTAATGTTAATGGGGAGGTGAAAAACAATGTTCCTGGTGAGGTAAATAGTTATGTTAATGGCAAGGTAAAAATAAACGTTGAAGCATAGTAAAATAGTGATGTTAATTGCGAGAAAAATTGTAATATTAATGGCGAGTTAAATAGATGTGTTTTAATGGCGAGTAAAACAGTTATGTTAATGGCGAGGGAAATAGTAATGTTCTTGGTGAGGTAAATACTAATGTTAATGGCGAGGTAAATAGTAATGTTAATGGCGAGGTGAATAGTAATGTCAAGGGTTGTAAATAGTAATGTTAATGGAGAGGTAAATAGTAAAGTTAATGGCGAGTAAAATGGTAATGGTAATGGTGATGTGAATAATAACGTCAATGACGTGGTTAATAGTAAAGTTTATGGAATGTAAAATAGTAATGTTAATGGTGATGTAAATAGTAATGTCAATGGCGATGTGAATTGTAATGATAATGGTGAGGAAATAGTAATGTTAATGTCGATGTATATAGGAATGTAAATGAAGAGGTAAATAGTAATGCCAATGGCGAGTTAAGTAGTAATGTTAATGGCGAGGTAAACTGTTCTAAATACTGTAATTGGTCAACAACCATGCTGTTGTTTGTATTTATGTATAGACTTTTTCGAGTAGCCATTCAAACATTTAGTACAAGTATCTTTCATAATGATCGTCAGCATATTGCCATTCTTGGCAATATGATAGCCAACGTTGTAGTCACAAAACGTGGCATCTCATTTTGATCGATGCTGTTGGCAAACATACGTTCTTTGGAAATATGTCTGAGTTTCATTAAGTGATACTTTTTGTCCTTTTATAGAACTGGCTGAATCTATAATCAATACGACGTGGACTGGTCATTTTTGGGAGATACCTGAGAAACCCTTCAATGTTGTATTGAAATCACCGGATGACACAAGAGCTCTTGAAATATACATCAAAAGTCGTACAGGTAACGCTAATTCTATTATTTTATTTTCTGTCATCCATTGCTATATAGGCGCACTATTCTCCTCCTTGGTTCTATCCCGTTAACCTGCTGGATTCCAGCATTAAACATGTATTTTCAATCGGTGTGGAAAACAGTGTGGATCCTGATCATGATCAGTTGGCTTCTTCTACCTGAGTATTGTTATGTTCTCATCAAATTTATATTTCAAGCGGTTAATGACATGAATGTGGTTGTTTCTTGAAACAATCCTTATAGCATAATATCCAAGATAAAAATTATTTATAATTTAAGAAACAAATTATGTAATTGTAGACGTAGCTCCCATTACGCAGTATACGCACGTGCGTAATAAAAATAGTAACAGTCAAGGAGATCATCTAATGTGGTGAAAGTGATTTTCCATACCATGAGGAACTGCTCTTAAAGGAAAGAATTCTTTCCTTTAAGAGAAGTTTAAATTTGAAAAGGGACGTAATTGTAGAGAATCACTGATTGATCCAGTAGTCCTACTTTGGTGTGCGTAACTTTTTCAGCGTTCTTGCAACACCCTTACAGTGTGCTCCTGAAGTGCACAATTAAGGACATATGCTATAGTCAGGAAAAAAATCAGAAAAAGACGCTTATTTAAGAAGGTACAGGCATTTTGTGAAGAAAAGGGTTTGAGATGCCTATTAGGGGTATTTTGGTATGCTGAATCCGAAAACCAATGTTGGCAAGCTAAAAAATGGCGTCTTCACTGTCTAAATTGCATATTTCCAAGATGGCCGCCAAATTGAAGAAAAATCCATAAAAATCTGTAGAGTAACGTGTTAAGGATGCCAAACTTGTACAAATCAATCCAAAAGCACCTTCTCATGATTGGAGGTCCTCACTGACATCAATTTATGCAATTAGAACTAAATATATGACCAAGAGGTAATCAGGGGGGACAACTTGTGCAAAAATCTTGCTTCCGGCTTAGTTAAGATTTTTTCATGATAGTCCATGCATATTATGTGGACGAAATGTGTCAGGAATGATTTCATTAAATTGAGAACTTTAAAAATGCATTACAAGGATATCTTTATTGTTGCCGGAACATATGGCAATCTAAACAACATTCTGTAAGTTTTAAGCTGGGGGAGGGGGTTAATTCGATTTTAAAGAAAATGGGCCTGTACCTACAAAATAACTCATATCTCATCAGCAACTCGCCCTACTCTATTACACTTGCTAGCAAATTAAAGCTTAGATATAGTACTTTCATCCGATGGAATGGCCTGATATTCATCAATACTGATGAAAATTTCAGAAAATAAGGGAAAATTAAAAAAAAAATCAAATATAAACTGAAATCTGCCCCAAACTGTCATTGTTGCATGTTATTATATCATCAGTGATACAATTTGACAAGCCCTTTCATACAAAAGTCATATATAAAATTATCTCATTTGCATGTTCACGAATATTTATGAAACTAAAAATATAGGTAAGATCATGGAATAACTATTCCCACCCCCCCCCCCCCCCACACACACACATAAACCTCGGGAGGGGACTTATTAGACTTACCTTGCACCCGAGGACAATTACTCATACAAAAGTCATATATAAAATTATCTCATTTGCATGTTCACGAATATTTATGAAACTAAAAATATAGGTAAGATCATGGAATAACTATTCCCCCCCCCCCACACACACACACACATAAACCTCAGGAGGGGACTTATTAGACTTACCTTGCACCCGAGGACAATTACTCATGGATGCGAAATTGTTGAGTGGGACCAATCAATACCAAAAATTCTTATAGTCTCCGAAAATAAACCTGTTTGGATTACATAAAATTGCATGGTGTCCGTGGCAACCCATCGGGCACTGTAGCTGGGTCATTTGCAAGCAGACCCAAGATCGACACTTGCGTGCCGCACTTTTTTCATGGATTTTCTTCTCTTCCACTAATTCAAGAAAAGCAAGCTGTCAGTTACTGGCGAAACAAAATGGTCGATAAATAGCAAAGAAAAAACATGGGTCAGGGAGTCGTGCAAAGAACAATTTACCCCCCCCCCCCCCCCCCCCATTAATGTGAAAATCCACAATATGATTTTTAGGAAAATGTGTGTACGTACAAAACGATTCCTATCAGAGCAGCAACTCATCCTAGACTACTGACCATGGTACCAAATTAAAAGCCCAGACAAAGTTTTTTATTCAATGTGCTGTTATTCAAATTTTCGCTTTTGCATATTCATGAGTATTCATGAGTATTAATGAAAATAGAAATAAAAGAAAACTCATAGAAAAATAAGGGGTGTACCTATATACATAACACATATGTCAGTTGCTAGTTATCATAGACTATCAAGCTGGGTACCAAATCAACGCCTAGACAAAGTACTTTTACCCAATGATACGATATGCAAAACATCTAATTTAAATATTTATGAATATTTATGAAAACATGAGAAATAACAGGAAAATTGTAGAAAATAAAAGGGGGACGTACAGCATCACCTAAATGTCAGCTGCTAACTATTCTAGACTACCAAACTTGTAACCAAATGAAAGTGAGACATTACACTTTAACTCAATAGTTTGATATACAAATTATCTTATTTGCATATTCATGAATATTAATGAAAACATTAGAAATAAGAGAAAAGTTAATAAATTTAAAGGGGTGTACATACAACATAATCCATATGTCAGCTGCTAACTATTCTAGACATCCAACATTGGTACCAAATGAAAGGTGAATCATAGTATTATAACATTATAGTCTGATATACAAATCAAATTTACATACTTGTGATTATTAATGAAAACATTTAACACAGAAAGAAAAATTGTAGAAAAATTAAAATAGGCAATCTACAAAATTACCTATATCTCATCTGCTAATTGTCCTAGACTAACAAGCTTGGTTCCAAATAAATGCTAAGACATAGCAAATTTTATGCCATGATCGGATAAGCAATTCATTTTATGATCATATTCTTGAATATTAATTTAAATGTTAGAAATGAGAGAAAATGGTTATAAAATTAAGGGGGTGTACCTACAAAATTACTCATATTGTAGCTGCTAATAATCCTAGACTACCACACTTGGTACAGACTTAAAGCTAAGACATTTTACTTTACTCAATAGTCATTATGTGAAATTATCTATTTTTTTAAATTATCAAATATTAATGTAAACATTAGAAATGAGAGAAAAAGCGTAGAAAAATTAGTAGGGGTCTACTTCTAAAATTACTCCTATATCATCTTTTACTTGTTCCAGACAATTAAGCTTAGTATCAAATTAAGGCTGAGACATAGAATTTTTTTCCAATGGTCAGATATACAATCATTTAACAAAACAAACATATTCATGAATATTGATGAAAACTATAGAAAACTAAAGAAAAATTGGAAACGAATCAATAAGGTTTTATCTATAAAAATACTCATTAATAAACAAATAAAATAATTTGCGTATCAAACAACACTATTATAAAACTTTTTCTGGACTTTGATTTGGGAACAAAATTAGAAAGTGTGTATGAAATCTAGGATAAATAGCAGCTGAGATATGAGTAATTTTGCATGTACACTCTATTAATTGCTATCTATTTTTTTCTCATTTCTAATACTTAATTAATGTTCATGAATAAAATTTTTAGATAATTTGCAACATGCTATGCATTAGCCTTAAATTGGTACCAAAGTAAGAAAGAGGGCAAAGATCAGGAATAGATACAATCAAGCACCACACATGACCCAGGATACCAATGGGAAAGTGACAACGTCACAATTAGACATCACAGACGAGAGCCAAGAGGTCCAAGGCTGGTAGTATAGGATAGTAAGCAGCTGAGATGTAGATAAATTTGCATGTACACCCCTTTATTTTTTATGATTTTTCTCTTATTTCTAATGTTTTAATTAATATTCATGAATATGCAAATTTGATCATTTGCATATCTGAACATTGGATGAAAGTCATATGACTTAATATTCAGTTGGTACCAAGTTTAAAAGTTTGGATGAGTTGCTACTGAGATATGAGTACTTTTGTAGGGCCGTTCCCATTCTTTCGAAGGGCATTATGCATTGCCTTGGAAACAATGCAATTTCACATAGCTCAAATGGGTTTATTCTTTATGGCAATATTTTTCCACATTTAAGTGGTCTCCCAAAACAATTTGACACACATTAAAAGTTTTCCTGATTGTGCAAGGTTGGTCTAATTGGACCCTAGGGTACTCAGGAATGTGTATTCTTTCACTTTTTATAGATTCAAAATGTACCGTATATTTCGGCATGGACATTATGACATATGTATTTTAGAACAAAACAACTTGTTGATTATCAAAGTTTCTGTCTTTTTTCTTACTTGAAAAGCTGGTAAACTGTCCAAAATCGTGCTATGAATAAAACTAACATTTAAATAGCAGGATACTGAATAAGGCAAGTTTATATCTGATTTTATAGACTAAACGGACATATATTACCATGAATACGGTAATATCCTGGAATAAATATGTAAATTGCCGCCAAAATCATGTACTCTAATGGTAAAACAATCTTAGGACATAATACAAATGATTTTGGATAAAAAAAACATTTTTAAAAAATAAAATATTTCAGTAATATGTCAAATTCCGTTATTACTGGCAGCCATTTTGAAAATATGCAAATTAGGTCATTATGACGTCATTTCTCAGCTTGCCAACATTGGTTTTCGGATTCAGCATACCAAGTTACCCCTAATTAAGGTGTCAAACCCTTTTCTTCACAAAATGCCTGTACTTGTTAACTTTTCTGATATTTTTTCCTGACTATAAACAGTAATTTACAATTTTCACTTTAAGACAACCTATCATGTATTAAACAGGTAACTTATTTTGAGTGTCTCTACTTTCCATACTAATCATTTACAATTTACTCATTGTAGGGGGTACTCAAAAGCTGCAATATTTCCTAGTACAACTACATGACTATGCTGAGTCAGAAAACATAGGACCTTATGGCGAAACACATTACTTCCTCTTCAATATGACACGGCAGAAGTTTGGTTCTGATAAAAGGGTAGGTACAATCTTTAAAAAATCTAGTTTTGGGTGTTTGGTTTTTGTTGTTTGTTTTACTTGACAGCCAAAATTCGTAGAAGCGTGCCAGATAGGGTTGGTCTCAAATACTACTCAGCGGTGATAATACCATTATTCAACGATTTTGTATTTCCTAATTCTGCCGATTGTATTTTCAGAATTTACCCTACATATGCAGAATATACTTTGAAGGAACAGAAGCTGGGGTTTCGCATAATATGAGCCACGACATGTGATTTCCAACAATGTGGTATTTTGACCAGTGTAGCTCAGACAAGCCTGTGCAGCCTCCTTTTAAGCTTAGAAACTCCAAATGATGTTCAGTCAGTAGCCTTATATTCATAAAATATCAAAGCGACTAGCAAAGGCTCTGATCAGACTGCGTGTATGCGCAGGCCGGTCTGAGCCTTTGATGGTCGCACATACCACATTGTTGGAAATCTCATCTCGCGGCTCAATTATGTCATTGTTCTGTTTTGTTTTGTTTTTTATTACGGAGATAATCCACTCGCTAAAGCTCGTGGAATATCTTACATACAGGTGGACAAACAAGGTATAACTATTTTATACCACCAGCATCAGTGTAGACCTTGCACGTCACGAAATATATGATGCTTAATTTGGCAAGGCTGGTATAAATAGTATTAACTTATTCATTTTCCATCATTTTAATTTCAGCCTACAAAAACTGTCTTTATATGCCACCACATACATGATGACGTATACAAGTTATACATGACAGTTTGGGCTTTAAGAAGAAATAATGTGGGAAACAATGGCAAATTCAATTTCCAGTTAGAGAAAAGGAAATTTTCTACATCACCAGTTATCTACGTAAGCAAAGGTAGGGTTTTATTTGGGATAGTAGCCCTTTGATTCGAACTAAGGAATTGGCATATAATTTATAAAAGAAAAAAATCTAGACTAATAAGACTACATACATATATACTTGCAATATAAATAGTCTCATTAGTCCAGATTTTTCTATATGAGCCGTGACATGAGATTTCCAACAATGTGGTATGTGCGACCAGCAAAGGCTCAGACCAGCCTGCGCATACGCGCAGTCTGATCAGAGCCTTTGCTAGTCGCTTGAAGATCCTATGAGTGTTAAGACACTGACTGAGCATCAATTGGAGTTTCAAAGCTTAAAAGGAGTTTGCACAGGCTCGTCTGAGTCTACACTTGTCAAAATGTCACATTGTTGGAAATCACATGTCACGGCTCATATGTTTTTTCTGGCTAAATACATAAGGAATGTTGGCACAAGTCCCTGTGGAATTTACCAGAAAAACGTAGAAGCAAAACATAAGCACCCCATGGCAGCATGCAGGAAGGAAATTTAAGTAGAAAAAAAGGTTTTCAGGCATTAAAACTATTATTATGAGCATGTACAAAGAATGTTGGTACTTATCGCACGGGCAATCAGCGAAGGCTCAGACTAACCTGTGCATTCGCACAGACTCACCAGAGCCCCTGCTGTTCGCTAACATAATGTTTAGATGTAGCCAAAGCCTCTGACCAAAGTGTACTTCTCTTACTCAGCGGGATACGTCAGCATGAGGGTTTTAGGCTTTTGTTAACTAAGAGCAATAACAAAATTGTAATAACTTTAAAAAAAAAAAGAATTCACCAGGTTATCTACTCATTATACTCTATCAGCTATCCAAGTTTGGAGCTCCTAGCTGTAACAGTTTATGAGATATATCAAGTTTTCTATGTAAAAATGTGCAAAGGGCAATTACTCGTTACCAAAATCTCGTGTACTGACGCTGCTAATCCATTGCATTTCCTGTTCGTTTTGGCGCTTTAATCGTACAATGCTGCTGTTAACAACTATTCACATTATTGCAGATTTTGTAGAAGAGGCAGGCTTAACTATTAAAGTGCCAAGCACAACAAAAGTCATCTGCTTTTATGTCTGCCAAAATGATTTTGAAGCCTCCATCTTGACAGCATGGTCCCAGATAGGAGCAGCTTGATATAGGTCCACCATGTTTGTTTCCTACTCCCATGGGAGCGGTCTGATCTGTGTCCACGTTATTTGCTTCTATCTAAGGATTTAAGTTTGCACTGGATGATGAAAACATTAGCTATTTTAATGTCTGTGAAGCCCGAAGGGCTTCTCAGAAACATTAAAATAGCTCATGTTTTTCATCATCCAGTGCAAGCTTAAAATATGACTTCAATCCTTACATTTAAACTCTATATTATCAATCAAAATTACTTAATTATCTTCCACCCAACGTCGTCAGTTATCCTTATACATGTATAATGAAATATTAAATTTGTAGCGGAGGTGTTGGAACAGCCAGGGAGCGAAACTCATGAACATAACGTCGTGGCGATACATGAATGACGTCACGCAATTGTCGATGAACAAAGAACGTTATGATTACTCTCCACTATTAGGTTTCAGTTCGTTCAGTTGTACGAAGATAAATCACTCGCGCTGTGCGCTCGTGATTTGATCTTCTTTACAACTGTCCTCATTACTCAACAATTCACTGCTGGAGCTGATCTATTTCTTAAGTATTTGTTCTCCCCACAAAAGGCGGGGCCAAATTTCATGAATATTTAGTGCAGTGTATCCTAAAATTGGCTGACGTTTACGTTACTCCACCTAGAGGCGCGGTCCAGATAACATGACGTTTCAATGTTTTGCATCGAGAAATGCAAGCAGCCAGAACATGCAGAAATCTTGGTTTCATCTAAGACAACTACACTGAGAATGTAAATATTCTGAAATGCGTCTGTAATGTTTATTATGCGATTATTAGCAGCATACGATTTCATCAGATGACATTTTTTGATGCATTTTTGTTGGCACTTTATGTCTTTTTTTAATTGAAGGGATTGTTTTACCATATTTTTTCAAAAACTTAACAACTAATGTTATTGTCTCAATGAGATTAGCATGTAGAAATGAAGAGGTTTTCAAATAGTTTGACATGCATTTGGACGACAATAGTAGACTGCCAATTTATGTTCTTGGCAGCTTATTTTTGGAAGTCTTTGGAATGAAATGCTTTGGTACTTGCATTGTATTAAAACCTGCTTAAAGGACTTTGAATTGTTTGTTTCATTTTACAGCTTATCGAGAGAGAAGGCAAATGATCAATGCGTGTATATGTGACTCTAAGATAACATTACTGAGACTGTACAAGGATAAAGATGACACCCTCCATTGGTATGTTCAAGTTACAGACTTTCCAATAGTCGGCCAGCTAGAGATACAATTGTTTTATTCTACAGAGAATACAACTGACGGAATACAAACATGGTGGAAGGCGGGGAAAGGAAATTCAGTAAGTGAACTATCTAAAGTTATTTCATAAATTCAAATTGTTAAAAATTTTAGATATAGTCATATCAAGTATTCAAAAATAACGCCCTAGCCTAAAAGTATTTTAAAAACTCTTTGCCTACAAGTGTGGACTGCTGTCAACCTTAAATCAATTTGGTCCCAGATCAGGCCAAATAAAATGGACATAAATTGTTTGACACTATGATGGTGTTCCTGAAACTTTTCTTTCGAAAACGTTGATTTAAAAAAACTCAAAACATGCACAAAGTTATCATGACTACTGAAGACAGCTAATTGGAAAAGACAATGCTTTAAATTGCAGACCAAACGGGAGCTAGAACATACAAAGCATTACATTACAAAGCCAGGACCTATCACAAAACCCCACACAAAAGGGAACAGCAACAGAATCACCCCCATAGAACAAACATCAGCTACTGCCGTGCCAACCAAGAGTGACAGTGACATAATATTTTGTTTACAATTGTTACGTAAAACATTAACTTATATTTACATTCTTAGTGCAGTTGCCTAAGATGAAACCAACATTTCTGGCTGCTTGCATTTCTCAATGCAAAACATTGAAATGTCATGTGATCTAGACCACGCCTCTAGGCGGAGTAACGGCAACGTCAGCCAATAAAGTTCTTTGTTTATCGACATTTGCATGACGCCATTCACATATCGCCACGACTTTATGTTTATGAGTTCGCACCTGGCAGTTCCAACACCTGTGTTACAAATATAATATTCCATTCTATAAGGGTAACTAGCGAGGCCGGGTGGAAAATAATTAAGTAAATTTGATTGATAATATAGAATGTAAATATAAGGATTGAAATTCATATTTTAAGCTTACACTGGATGATGAAAAACATTAGTTATTTTGATGTTTCCAAGAAGTCCTTTGGGCTTCACAGACATTAAAATAGCTAATGTTTTTCATCATCCAATGCAAGCTTAAAATATGAATTTCAATCCTTAAGTACACTCCACTTGAGCTTACGCTAATCAATATATCGTTTGTGTATTAATCCTATCCTGCAGATAGGATTAATACACAAGTGATCTATCGATACTAAGTCCCTGATAACTTTGTAAACAAAACATGACCTCATTGTCACTCTTGGCTGGCAGGACAGTGAACGCAGAGTTACCTTCCTTGCTCTGGATAATTTTTGCAACCAATTGCCCATCAATCAAATAATTGAAGCGACAAATTCGAATTCTTTTCAGCCTTAAGTTTGAGACTTGGAAATATTGATAGTTCATCATGTTGGATAAAACTAAACTCTGTTTCTCTTATAGACACAACTACATGGTGAAATCAAAAGCCCTGGATCTGGAATTTATTTCCTGAAGGTACGTATTTTGTTTGTTTTATATTAGACCATGCCTAAATATATTGTGTTAGTTACTTCCTACTGTGATATTAAAGTGATGGGTAGATAGGTATTGTGCTTTGCATAATCATGATTTTGATAAGGCCATGTCAAATAAGTTTTAGATTCTCATCCCCATCCGCCCCTATGAAATATAAGCAAATATAAAAATTGGGATGGAAGGTGTTTTTTTAAAACCTTCCATCCCGATTTTTTTATTTGCTTATAACAAGGCTGAAAATTTTTGGTGCAATTTTCCTTGCCAGCATATTTGAAATAATAAAACCTGTTTTTTATTTAGACACTTAGTATTTATCATATATTCAATTTGACGATTTAATTTCAAGATATTAATGTGTGTTTTTTTCAAGACTGTTCTGTTGTTTAAAGCAGTCAGAAAAATGAAAAAATATAAAATATAAACCTCCCACCCACCCCAATTTTTCACAAAATTTGGATGAGAATCTAAAATTTAATTTGGTGTGGCCTAAACAAGTTGGCATAGATACTTTTATATAAAGAATCTCGTTTTAATATTATATAGCCAAATATTATCAGAGAATGATAACTACATAGCCTCAGCATGCTTGTATTTTACTTTTCTTGTCCGCTTATTGAGCAAAATGCATAATGCATTTTGCTCAATATGTGGCCAAGAAAAGTAAGGAATGAAAATCTCGATCAATCTGGGGCTATACACATTTTTAGGCAGGGGCTCAAATAGCTGGATAAGTAGACAGCAACAAGCATTTTATTTCATCTTAGGCCGTTCCTTATATTAGGTTTTATTAATAAATAGGTAAGCTTATAAATAGGAACTTTGTAACTGTGGCCCACTTCGAATCGAGCTAAAGTTCCTACTATAGTTATTACGTAATATGTTCGCGCAAACATTTTCACCCAAACGGCTGCAGTTGGAACTTTAGTTGGTTGCCAAGTAAACTAAGTGAATAGCCTTGCACATGCCCCCTTTCAATTCTTCATTGCAAACGAAAATGATGTTCATATACTGCACAGCCAACTCGAATTAACAATTACGAATAAGTATGACCGCAAATAGAGCACAGCGAGTATTTATTATCTAAAACAAATTATTTTGAGGCTACTGACAGATCTTGAACTCTTCTTGTTAGATAGGGCTAGAAAAGGGAACCAGACAATCTACTAGAGTGACGGTCTAGTAGGACTATAGTAGCGACTATCGATGTTCGAATTGAACTATAGTTACTATAGTAGGAACTATAGTTCGATTCGAAGTGTGCCTTTCTCGCTGATCCCGTGTACTTAACAGTCGGAGTATAGATTAACTTTCACATTTCACAACCAAAACATTTTTGGTTTGTACTTAAAACATCTCAGATTAAAGTTTTATTTGATCGCCCAAACAATATGGTTTGACAAGCAGATGAGAATTAATCACATTTTCTGCTAAGCTGAACGTTTGCGTTGCCATTAATTGACCAAATTGTGGGACTAGATTCTAATCAATAAAGTTAATGCCTCATATCCAAAATCCATCATAGTTCCATCTCTGTCAAGCAGCAATAACGTGAATATACTATACGAAGAGGATCTTACATGAGTGCTCATGTTTTATTGAATTTATTAAACGAGTTGAGGAAAAGAGATAAAATGCGAGGCTTGCCAAGCATTTTATCTCTTTTTTGCAAAGAGTTTAATAAATTAAATAATACAGGAGCACGAATGTTAGATTCTATTTATCATATGACATAAAAATTATTTTGAAATCATATTTTTGGAGTGAAAGCGTTAGGGTTTTGACATAAACATGACGGTAAACACATCATTTCATAACGTTTCCCAAAAATCTGTAAACCACTAGTGGTTTCTCGATTTTAATGCATGACGTTATTTCACTCCCAGACGCGACTTCATATGATAACTCTCATTAAGGTTTATATCTATCCTTCAGGTAAAAAGACATTGTCCAAACGAAGGGAATAAGTGTGGACTGAGATACCCTATCGACATAATATCAAAAGATTTGGAAATAATATCGCCAAACAAAGGTACTGCAACCGCAAAGATTTACACAAGACAAAAGTGGAAAAAGAGAGTAAAACAAATATGTACACTGTAATGAGACCTAAAACAACCTTTGAACTAACTCACCGGATTTGTGTACCTGTAGCATATTCAAACAGCAAAGGCTTAGACAAGCATGTGCATCTACCTGTGCAGTCTCATCAGAGCCATCGCTGCTTGCACACTCAAAGATGAGCTATAGAATAAGGCTCAGTCAAAATTTAGGCATCGAGCTTCACCATATAGTTGCGCATGTATGTTTAAAAATGACTTAACGTATATGCGCAAGTACCAAACAATGAGTTGGCCAGAACGAAAAAGTTACGCACATCAAAGGAAGACTACTGGATCAAGCTTTGATTCTCTTAAATTGCGTTCCTTTCCAAATTTGGAACTTCTCTTAAAGGGAAGAATTTGCTCCCAGAGGGAGCGAATTATTTCCTTTATGAGCAGTTCCTTATAGTATGGAAATCACTTATATGACATTCAGTGACCTCCCTTGAATGTAACTATTTTTGTTTCTTGCGTAACCTGCGTAATGCGTGCTACGCCAATGCCAAAATCTCATGAACTGCTTTATTTCATGATTATACCCAAGCAGCTTCCCAGTAAACATCACAAAAAAAACCCGCATTGGCCCGCCAGCAAAACGCCATTTGAATGGCGTTTCGCTAGCGGGCCAATGGTGGCCCCACATTTTGTGTTGGCTGGTTATATATTCCCTGCTTAGAAAGTGAACTCTCGAAAGGTAAATCATAAAGCCCAAAGTAGCTGTTTAAGTTGAAATAAATTTGGGATACATTTATTGAAATACATTCAAGATTACAGCTGGACTACTACACGTTAACAGGATAAAATTTAGGAAAGAGTGAATAAATTATTCGGCAAAAAGATGGTTAATGTGTTAGAACACTTTTAAAGACAAATTTAATGCTACAGCAATGCTGGTTGTGTGTGTGCACTTTGCATGCAAATGGTATTACCCATGATATGTGATATTTTAAATTTAAAAATAGCTGCTGTATAATATAACTAATGTTCCCTGGAGTTTTGTTTTGTCATTTTTGCGCACCCCCACCCTGTTTTGAAAAGATCTGGGCACCTCCTGTCAGCCCCTAGGTATAGTAGAATAGCAATCAAACAAGGGTCAACCAGATTCCAGCTGTTCACCACGCATATGGTATGGCCCAAGTACCTATCAACTGATAGCTTGCTGTTTTAGCTCACCGCAGGTGAAAGTTGATAAAAAAACAAACACTCACAAGTGGGGTAGTATCGAACTGTACACAATGATATAATACAGTACACCTTCATTAATGCAGTAACGAGTCCTCAACATTTTGTTGCAAGTTAAATAAAGATGTTTTCGTAAACCCTAAAATCCAAAGCACAATACAAATCAGCATAATATCTTCATGGAAAATGAATAAGTCTTTAAACATTTCTGTTTACCATAACATTAAATCGACGTGCTAAAAATACATGGAATCTTAAACATTTGTTCCAAAATATTTGCTGAAATTTTGATATCTACAGGAGAGCCTGATTCATGGACTTCCGTGACAACATATAGGACTACTTACGTCACTGTGATTACGTGTGCACTAATAGTGGTTGCTGTGTTTATTTCCATAATGTTATTGCTGGCCAGAGGAATCAAAGCTGTCACAGGTATTTTGTAGTTTTTGTTTAAATATTTTCTGCATTATATTGGAATTATTGTCAGAGTGAATCAATCGGCGGCTAAAATTAACTTTATTTGAGCCAGTGCATGAGCTTTCCAACAATGTGGAATGTGCGACCAGCAAAGCCTCAGATCAGCCTGCGCATACGTGCAGTCTGATCAGAGCCTTTGCTTATCGCTTGAATATTCTATGACTGCTAAGCTACTGACTGAACATCATTTGCAGTTTTTAAGCAACAAAGGAGACTGCACAGGCTCACCTGAGTCTACACTTGTCAAAATGCAACATTGTTGGAAATCACATGTCATGGCTCAATTATTCTTTATTTCATCACAGTTTTCACGTAGCAAGGCCAAAACTCCAAACCTCCTTTAGTTTAGTCCCTCTGAGTGAAAAGGGTTAAAAAACCTGGTCTTCCATGTTATATAAATACTATGTACAAGTATACGTTTGACACCAGCAAAAACCTGCAGATGACCAACTTTTTGCAAAATTTCATTATATTAAAACTCCCCTAAACAAATTGAAATTTAAAACATCAATTTTATTTATTGAAGCCTTGATGTATAACAGCCGACAAATGCCCAAAACATCTAAATTAAGGTGCACATAGTTCAAATAAGCCATGCCCAACACCCACAATAAGGTATGCCTTACAAACCATGATTACGACGTGTATCAGGTTTAATTTCATTTTTCAAAAGTGGGAGTACAAAACCTAGTTCACAACACAAGTCCCACCTGTCAGATGTGTTAATATACAACTGATGGCCAAGCCCAGGTGCATTTAATTCGTAAATAACTTGGGTAAAATTTATAACAGTTTGCCTTGCACATCATCATGCATAGCATAACATATGTGTATTTTATCAATTTCGTTTTAACCCATATAACCATAGCCTCCTTTTTGTGGGACATAGGCAAACAGTGGAGACCCAGACCAGACGCCGTAGAACGAAATGGACTGATCCAATTGATAACAGTGAGAAATTCCATTCGGCATAAATGGGTTAGTTCCTTGAAACTTGTCCAAGACTTTTGAGACACAAGTTATATGTGTAATAAATGTCAGTATACAACTTCTGCCTAAGCCTAAATGATATTACAACCTCAACCAACCCAACAACAACGTAAGTAGCAAACCTTGAACACTAGGGCATCGTGGAAGACATAATTTTATACTGGCGCATTTGTCATGGGAAAGCTGGACCGCCAACTGGTCTTTAACTTTCCAATGAATGAAATGAAACCTTGTACAAGTCATCATTATGGTTTGAAGGTTTTGCGAAACTTACATTATTAAATATGTCACTATATGGCAAATGGCGTATATCTATCATCATATTTGATTTCAAGAACTATTACATGTATATTGCAAGCCTTGTTCTTTTACAGTTGTACATGTTTCACTTCTATCAGTCCAGACATGGAAAATGTCTTGCACCTCGCACACCTTCACATTATGGTGATGCCTTTTACCCAATTTCATTTTGATTAATAGAAAAATGTAAGAGTAATTAACTCGCAGTAAGTTTTTTTTGAGTCAACGGTGGCAGTAGTGCCCTAGGCCACTTAACTCGATAACACATTGGTCAATCTAAATATACATTGCATGCCTTTACATCGTGGCACATTTTGTTTTCATTTAGATTCCTCGTAATATCGAAGAAAGAGTTCAATCTTAAGTGTTAAACGTCAAAAATATACAAAAATAGGGCACAAAACTCATAAAATATCAACTAATACGTGTATACAGAAAATTGATGTCTTGCACACATAAACACTTTGGCGATATATATATATTCTGGAGGTCTGAAATATTATATACTAATTAGTGCGATGTACAGCAATTGTACTGCACTATATATTAACGCACTAAGCGTACATTTTCAAATATCATGTATTTTTTTTATATTTTATTATATTAAACTGCATAACGTTTACGTCATAGACGTAACGTTAATAACGGCAACGTTGTAACTATGCAACGGCCACCATTTTGAATAGTTCCTGATGATCTGAAAAGTGAAACCGGTAGAACAGAAGAAAATAATGAGTTGACGTTACATGTTTTGTTTTTATTTAATACAAACTATGCTAATTAATATGCCAACGCGTTTTGCTGAGCTCTTCAGGGCTGTATATATATATATATATATATATATATATATATATATGTTCTGAATTTAATCATTTAATCTTGATCTATCAAAAAATAAAAGAGTTGGTCGTTACACAAATATACGCCAGTATACGCCCTACAAACATTCATATTTAGGGGCATAATCATGTTTCTATATATGAGTAATTTTAGTTTATCTGTCATGTATTGTATCTTGTCTATCCTTTTCAGTTTACAGACAACAACATAATACACGTTTGGAAAAATCTTCAGAATCCCTTCGTCCAATTTTAGAATCATCATCATCTCATGGTAAAACGTTTGTCATTCTCATTAAAATCTATTCAAACATGTGTAAAAGTCGAAACGTTCCATGAAATTTACTTTTAACTATCCTTGATCAATCAATAAGCTTATTCTATATATAGAGGATCTTACATGAGTGCTCATGTTTTATTGAATTTATTAAACAAGTTGGGGAAAAGAGATAAAATGCGAGGCTTGCCGAGCATTTTATCTCTTTTTCGCATTGAGTTTAATAAATTCAATAATACAAGAGCACGAATGTTAGATTCTATTTATCATGTGTTATTAAGTATACTTTGAAGACTCATTTCTGGCGTAAAAACGTTATAATTTTGTAATTATGTACGCAACGCTGTTATGGACGTCATAACGTTTCCCGTAAATCTATAAACCATTAGTGGTTTATCGATTTTATTGCATGGCATTATTTCACTCCCAGCCCCGACGTCATATGATAAATAGTTTTATAAGTTACCTCTCATATATATGCATTGTTGAACGTTGCCTGTTAAACGTTGTCTATCTCACGGCATGGATGGCGTCGCTTATGACGCTGAATAAATGCAAAAATCGATAAATACGCCATAATCGTTAATTTGAAGAGTGAGATAATCGGGTAAATTGATAAATAGAATACCAGGTTTGCGTCTTTTGATATCAAGTTTACCTGGTGTGGCTTTAATAACGCATGTTGGGGCCCAGATTAAATATATAAATGTATTGTATTACATGTGGTTTATCGCAGTGTTGTTTTGTTTGTTTATGTAATTTTTTGGTTACAATTTATTCAGTATTTGACTAAATGTTTTTTATCTTACATGATTGATCAATGTCATAGCACAATCACAGTTTATAAAAGCATTTCAGTCTCGCTAGCTGACTGTGTTGAGCTAGTATTGGAGTTCCATTTGCTTACTCCCTCCGACTGACCCCAATATCATAGTGGCATCTGGCATGTTCTTCGAAATAATGTTGGGTGATAATGCCTATAAGATAGTGCCTCATTCATGGCCTCTTCTTTGCATACTTTTAACGCTATCTTAGTTCCAGTCGTCTTTTTACCTGCGTCGCTTTAGCGAAAGCAGGTCTAGTAGTGGGTCCACTCCGTCCGTCCGGTGGTCCGTCCGTCCGTCCGTTCGTCCGTCCGTCTGTCCGTCCGTCCGAAACACTTTAGGGTGCCAAGTTTGTGTAATCTGTAACTCCAAAAGTTTTCATTTTTTTTTATTCAAACTTTGCCTAATGATTGTTCACATATTGAAGATGTGCACCTCCTATTTTGTGCACGTTTCATAATTTTTTCTCATTTTTGAAGGGTGTTGAACTTAGACATTTTTTCCATCTGCAATGCTTAGGGGGTGCCTAGTTTGTGTAATCTGTAACTCCAAAATTTTTCATTCCTTTTTATTCAAACTTTGCCTAATGATTGTTCACATATTGAAGATGTGCACCTACTATTTTGTGCACGTGTCAGAAGTTTTTTCTCATTTTTGAGGGTCGTTGAACTTAGACATTTTTTCGAACCGCAATGCTTAGGGGGTGCCTTGTTTGTGTAATCTGTAACTCCAACAGTATTCATTCCTTTATATTCAAACTTTTCCTAATGATTGTTCACACATTGAAGATGTGCATCAAGTATTTTGTGCACGTTTCATAAATTTTTTCTCATTTTTGAGGGGTGTTGAACTTAGATATTTTTTCCATCCGCAATGCTGAGGGGTGGCCTAGTTTAACTCAAACAGTATCCATTCCTTTATATTCAAACTTTTCACAATGATTGTTCACACATTGAAGATGTGCACCTCCTATTTTGTACACGTTTCATAATTTCTTTCTCATTTTTATTGGTGTTGAACTTATACATTTTTTCCATCTGAAATGCTTAGGGGGTGCCTAGTTTGTGTAATCTGTAACTCCAACAGTATCCAATCTTTTATGTTCAAACTTTGCATAATGATTGTTCACACATTGAAGATTTTGTGAAATGTTTCATTGTTTTTTCTCATTTTTGATGGGTGTTGAACCTAGACTTTTTTCCCATTTGTCTGTCCATCCGCAACATTTTAGGGGTTCCAAGTTTGTGTAAACTGTAACTCCAAAAGTTTCCATTCCTTTTTATTCAAACTTTTCCAAATAATTGTTCACATATTGAAGATGTGCACCTCCTATATTGTGCACGTTTCAAGGAAAAAAATCATTTTTGACAGGTGATAAATTTAGACATTTTTCCATCTGAAATGCTTACAGTAGGTTACATTGCGAAATATGGGTGTTATCTGTTTTCATTCCTGTTTATTTGAACTTTGCATATCGACTGTTTACACATTGACGATACGCTCCCGCGACGCAGGTCCAGAGCAGAGTTTGGTCTTGTTCTGATTTGCTTTCGTTATGTCATTCTGCATCTCAAACATGATTTTCATGCTCAATTTCTTTCATTGTTGTTTTCATTGCACAAACTTCTCTGAACTGTTAACAATATCTGGTAGGAAGGTTATTTGATCGCAAGCCAGACACATTGCTGCATTTGTTAAAATTATGCCAAGGAGAGGCCATGAAGGCTGCACTATCTGCACCATTATCACAAGAGAGAGAGAGAGAGAGAGAGAGAGAGAGAGAGAGAGAGAGAGAGACCTTACAGGCATTATCACGCTATATTATTTCACAGAACATACCAGATGCCACTATGACATTGTGGTCGGACTGAGAGAGCAAGCGAAGGGAGCTCCAATACTAGCTCAACACAGACTGCTAGCGAGACTGAAATGCTTATATAAACTGTGATTGTGCTATTACGTTGATCAATTTTGAAAGATAAAGAAATATATAGATAAAATCTGAATAAATTGTAACCCTAAAAGACATAATACTAACAAAACAACACTGTGACAAACCACATGAAATAACATATATAATATTCAATTTGGCTTTCGAACCCACTATCTCTTCGTTTCTCTGAAAAAGATGTAGCCAAATTGCATGTGCAACTTACAGACTGAGCCATGCAGCCATATAAATGGGATATAAACTATTTTATTATACAGAAAGTGTAAATCATCCCCCATGTTCCCTTATTTTCAATAGTTCAGTCAACAATTAACGGTATCATAACACTAGATATACCACTAGATATTCAGGAAATGACTTGTATAAGCTTTTAGCTTACTGTCAGATCCTGGTCCATTGATTATGTAAATTGTTAAAGAGACTAAGTCTGCAACTATGAACATTTTTCGAATTTTTTTATTTCCTTTTTAAACCATTTGTAAAAGTAGAATTAAGTTATGTTAACACAATAAATCTGTTCACTATAGCTGAAAACTGCACGGAAAAGTGAATTATCCTATAAAACAGGTGTGTTTTTCTCTTGTTGGTAATTATTTGCGTCCCTCCCATAATTATAGACTGTCAATTTCAACATAAATGCTGTTGTTTTGATACTGATAATTTGTTAAGATTTGCGAAATTGGTAAAATGTATACCTGAATTTTAGTTTTTTACTGAGTTCTTGAAAAATAGAAATATAAGTTCTAAAATTAAAAGATCAAAAGTTACAGACTATGCAGCTTTAATACTGTTTAAACCAATTAACTGTATCATTAGGCCATGGTATGGTGAATGAACAGTAATTTCTTTTGTCTATGTACAAACATAAAGGTTGATTTATATAAATATCCATAGTGGGTGAAGCTTAGCATGGCTCTTCTCATGAATGAAAGGGTTTAGCATATGCGATAAGAACCAAAATTTAATTTAATTTTTCAGATGAAACAACATCTATTCATGGCAGCTCAGCTACCAAGACCAGTATACCACTCATATATACTGAAGACAATGAACTATTGAAGCAAGATGTATATTTACTCAGGGACCACCTTAATTCTCACGGATTTGATGCCCAGCCAGTTGATGATTTCACATTTCCAGAAATTCGGTCTAACTGGATAGACTTTGGAGAAAACCTGGCAAAGAGCCATAAAACATTCATTTTTATCGTATCTCCACTTCTTTACAATCTCTGTCACCAGGGGAAATATGGAGATAAAGCCAAATTTGAGAGCCTCATAAAGAAAACCAAAGGTCAATACATTCCTTTGGTTCTACTACGTAACCTAGACATTATTTACTATAGGGATGTATGGAAGCCTAGAGTCTTTCTAGTGCAACTCTCAAGAAATCCAGTGAAAGAAGCGCATAATTCTAATCCGGTCACTTCTATGAATCAAGAAAAAGATATACTTTCTAAAAAATTTATAGATGACCATGTTATCTTGCACGATGCCAAAGTGTTCAATTTACCCGTGGACAAACTCCAGACCAGACTGCCAAGTGAATCGGATATCAGTGAACATCTTAGCCTTTATCTCAAATCCTAACAAGTATTTCAGTTCAAATATGTTATAGACAAGTAACTATGAATATGGATAGTAATTCTATATGCTTTTTGACGTTAATCTCAATTTAAATCAGATTAAATGTGGGCGTGCTTCTGGAATCAAGTATGTCTCACTAGATGTTCACCCATGAATTACAGTCTTTAAATAAAATTGAGCCGTGACATGAGATTTCCAACAATGTGGGGTTAAGTACTGTGTTGAATACATTTTACATATTTTCGCACCTGTTGATCTTTGACCTCATTGATTGACCTTGATAATTACCTTTCATTTGGGCAACAGGAAAAACTGAAAGGGGGTGTGTCCCTTGGTTATTTAAGCATTGTTGCCTTTCATGGTGCAAAAGAACCCAAAACACACTTATCTAACGCTTGACTATACCTTATGTTGGCCAGTCCATTTCAGGCAATCTAGTGATGATATATCAACAATTATCATATATTTAGGTTAGTACTCTGATTGATTGGCAAGTCAGAGCTTTATATAATAGTATCATTTATATATGTGCCTGTGCATGGAAGTCAACACAATTCTATGGGCAAGTTCATGAAATTTGGGTACTTTTCACATTATCCTTTCAATGCCTGTGCTGATGATGCTTCCTGCTAGGCTAGATGTCTAAATTTTTGTCCCTGTATGTTATCATCTCGCCTGACCTTTGCTGCACACAAATGTAATAAGATGCTGGACCATATAGGACATATATGCACCCAGTGAAGATTCTGGTCAGCCTAGGAATCACCAAACGTTTAATCAATCCACAATCTATGCTGTTAAGTAACCAAATTACCTTAAAGAAATGTGTCAGACCCTTTGTTTTCAGAAGAAAGAAGTCTATACTTGATACTTTTCATCAGTAGATTAACCCTTAAAGCGCAAAGAAAAAAATGCATCTGAAAATGTCTTCTGCTAGGTCGTCTGCTGCAAATAATTGCCTAACATTACTGACTAATTAAGTATAGAAGCAAAGAGCGTGGACCCAGAACAGAGCAGTCTGATCTGGTTCCACACTGTTTGCCATGATAGAGGCTTCTTAAAAATTTCAGCAGACGAGAAAAGCAGACGACTTTGTTGCAATCGGAGCATTAAGGGTTAAAGTTCATGATTCCTTTATAAAGACAAGGAGGAATGATCGTACCAGACATATGCACAGGCTGTTTTAACTTGGCTCATACCGGGCCGCGTAGCGCAGTCGGTAACGTGTCTGGGTACAGATGCGTGACTGACTGCAGATCAAGGGGTCGGGAGTTCGATCCCGGCCCGGTACCATACTTTCGTGGAGATTGATCATGAAATAATTTCTACGGTCATTCTCCTCCCTTCCGCTGATTTATTCAAGAAGGGTTGTTGTCAGTTACAAGCGAAAGTATGTGCACAAATTACTGGTTAACCGCTTGCTCAAGCCTGCCCAGGAAAAAGTGTGGTTAAGTGAACTGACCGTCCCGCAATGACCATAGCTGTTGACATGGGACGTAAAGCAACAAAAACAAACAAACAAACAAAACTTGGCTCACATACATTTTGTTGGTTTTCAGATGCGTTGGTTAAATTATTATATTAACATTGCTTTCTTTACAATAATAAACAAAAAGGTAAATTGCTTCTGTTGTTTTTGCGTGCACAACAGCATAGAGGCAACTCTATTGCCCATCTGTGAGTCATTCAGTTTATCTTGAATATTTTGGCTCTCTAACTTGAAAACCGTTCAAGATATTTTGATGACCTTACTTGTGACTTTTGACTCTACCCTTTCTGTCTTGTGTCTTAAAAGGGTGCGCCAAACTGAGGGAAATGCAGCATACAAGTTAACTCTCATGTGAGCGATTATTGCCATTGAGCGAGCTACTGGTTAATCACAAAGACACATTAATTTTCTGTATAAGTTATATCAAAGCCTCACATACTTATTTCTCCATTATTCTTACTCAAACATATTTCTCAACTTGAGGTTTTCCTCCATGTGAGCTTAACATATTTTGTGCTTTAACAACGGCAGAGTCTAAGGCGAAGATTTGGTACCAGTAAAATGTATTTAAGCCCCCCCCCCCCCCCCCCCCCCGGTGCCATTGGCAGCTGTCCATTATAAGGCCGTGGTTCTGTTTTTGTTGATTCGATGTTGATTGTTACTCCCATTGTGAGATTCTGTAATTGTTCGCCTTACTATATGTCCATTCTAGTTTTGCAATCATCTTGATGGGGAAGCTTTACTTTATTTGACTTCATGGTGTCTCGTGATTGTTGTGTGGCTCTTCCTCACGATGCCAAAGGTATGTCTGTAGTTTGTGGTATTTCCTGATCATTCTCACTATTTCTGCATTGTTTTACTCATAAAGACACCTTTCTGCATGATTTCACTCAGACACATTTCTGCAGTATTTCAAGGATATACAAGAGTGGAATTATAGCATGGATAGTATGCAACACACTGCATGCCTGGGTATAAAAATAAACATGGTTTGTACCAAAGGTTTCCTCTTTAATCGCACAACGGTGGGTCAAGCCTCAAAACTTTTATTGGTGGGTCAGTGCCTGATGTTTATCTTACGCTGGGCCCACCCTGACTCAACTAATGGTTTTCTTAAGCTCTGCCTGTCTGTGAGTAAACAGCCCTTTTCTTTGCTTCATCACAGTATGTTAATTTGATTTGTTTCCCTGTCATGATAAATAGAGAATACAAGGTGAATGCCTTTTGATATCAAGTTTACCAGGCAAGGTTTTGAGAACAACTGTTGACATCGCGAGGCTTGCGGAGCGATTCAACATGCATTCTCAAAGCCAAGCCTGGTAAACTTGATATCAAAAGACGCGAACCTGGTATTCTATTTATCAGTTTACTCATTGTTTCACTCTTCAAACTAGCAATTATGACGCAATTTTAGATTTTTGTATTGGTTCAGCATCATTAGTGATGTCATTCAAAAAGTGCAACATCATCATGACATGCCGTGAGATAGACAAAATTTATCAGGCAACGTGCAACAATGCAGTTAATATGAGAGGTAACTGATAAATTGCATAATTAGAAAGCCTTCATGCCAGCTAAACATTTTTTTTGTTTCTGCAGAATCTTAGGCCAAAAATTGCCAATAAAATTAATTTAAGCCACATGTGGTCCCTGATGCTGTCCGTTCTAAGATGGTGGTTATGTTGTTGTTGATTCATTGTTTATTATTGCTCCCGATGTTTGTGTGCGTTTTGTGTTTGGTGCTTGCTACCTTGCTTTGCAAAGCAGTCCTAAGTGTCCTCTCTAGTTTTGCAATAATCTCCCTTAGGGAGAGACAGCTGATTGCTTTACTTTGTGTTCTTGTTGTTGTGTAGCTATCAATGTTCTGTGTTTCTTACTCCTGGCACCGTAATTTTGTAGGTAATCTGCGAGTGTGGTACTGCGTGGTCATTCTCACTTGCTTTTTCACTCAGAGGGAATAATTTTCAATTATTTTACTCACACAGGCACATTTCTGCATTATTTTACTCAGATGGGAATATTTCTCCCTTATTTCACTTTAACACATTTCTGCATTATTTCACTCCCAAGGACATATTTCTGCATTATTTGACTACCGCAGACTTATTCCTACATCATTTCACTCACATAGACATATTTCTATATCATTTCACTCACATAGACATATTTCTACATCATTTCACTCACATAGACATATTTCTGCATCATTTCACTCAGATAGACATATTTCTGTTATATGTCACTCACACAGGCATATTTTTGCATCATTTCACTCACATAGACATATTTCTGTAATTTGTCACGCACACAGGCATATTTCTGCATTATTTTACTCACACAGGCATTTTACTTAATTATTTCACTCACATTTATCCATTTTTCCACTCATGTGGACACATTTCTGCATTATTTCACTTACAAAGGCATATTTTTGCATTATTGTACTCACACAGCACATTTCTTAATTTGTTTCACCCACATGAGCACATTTCTGCATTATTTCACTCACATAGGCATCATTAGTGATGTCATTCAAAAAGTGCAACATCATCATGACATGCCGTGAGATAGACAAATTGTTTCCTTTAAGAGAAGTTCCCATTTCAAAAAGGAGCGTAATTGTAGAGAAACATTGCTTGATAGAGTAGTCTCCCTTTGATGTGCATAAATACTTGAAAGTTCTGGCTACACCATTGTTCTGCATGGAATAAATTTTGGTTGAAGAGTGGCCAACTTTATATAGCTCTATGTACCAAGGGATTATTCCTTCTGGCTTGATACAATAAACTTGTCTCTAAAGATCATTTTTCCAAACAATGTAGACCCTTCATGCATTTCATTTGAGTCTGCGCTGTTTGCCAAAGTATATGTACACTTTTAGAGGTCACCAGTAAAGGGTTGGTAGAATGTGAAAACAAAACTCAAAGACAAAACATTGTTGTAAATATAATGAATGTTTCATATAAAATTAATCTATTGCAAAAGGTTTGAAACTAAATAAATGTGCAAATAAGTTATCAGCTGTACCAGTCACTACACAAAATACAAACTTTATTTTTATAACAGCATATCAAGCATTTACAAACCCATACTTATCAGTTTACTGAAAGTCCATGATATGTTTAACCCTTTACTACATAGGCTAATTTTAGATCATGACATCATTTTCTATTTTTAGAAAACATTGAAAAAAAAATCAAGAAAAATTTAAATATAGTTTTGAATACTTTTGAAAATATTATGGAAAATGGAGGATTTGCTCCATGAGCAAATGCTCCATTTCCATAATATTTTCAAATACATGATTATTCAAAGACGTCAAAAGGCGTTAATATGGGGTAAAATGTTAAAATTTACAAGCAGAATGGCAAACCGTGTAGACCCTGGTCTAATTGCATCTTACAGAAGCCAACTGATCTGGATCTAAACTCAATCTAGAAAGGGTGTAGAACTCTAAACAAAAATTTGATGGAATAAGGTGTCACACCTGTCCAGTTTCAAAGGTACTGGAGCATGAAGTGAAGGTCAAGGTCACTGTGCATGCTTGGAGAGTATGCCTGGGACAGTTACTATGCATCCTTTAGCACTTGTAACTATCACTGCTGGAGAAACACACTTTAATGTAAATTGCTGATAGATGGATGGACATACAAATGGACAGACAGACAGATGGAAATATGAACTCATATGTGGCACCTTGCTTGAAGCAGGTGTGACAAAAAAGTACAGTAAAACCTGTCTTAAGCGGCCACTCACAAATATACAACTAGCTTAGTACTGGTTCAACCCAGGAAGACCCATCCCTTTATAACTGAACAATTGTTGATGAGACGTAAAGAATCAAATCAAACAAAACAAATATACAAAACAAAGGTCTTAATTGAATATGATAGCTTAATGAAGATCGAAAGTATTGCAGAATGCTCCTCTTTGTAGCTGACAACTCTATTTTGGGTATGACCTGGTCGGAAACTCTGAAGACAGATTTTCTCACAAAGAGGCCCAAATAAGAGGTGTCGAGCTGGCAACATTTCAGATTTCAATAATATTGGCCAGTCAATTTGAAAAATGGTACATGCACCTTAGTTTTCTTATATATTCACACAGATGGGTCTGATAAAACAAGCTAAACCCAGATCAGCCTGCTCCTTATCAGGTTTAACACTGCTTGTCATTTTATCACTATATTTTGCACACTTCATCTTGTTAAAATTCTCAGATAAATATCGTATGAGGCGTGGCATGTGATTTTGACAAGTGTATACTCAGACCAGCCTCTGCAGCCTCCTTTAAAGCTTAGAAACTCCAAATGGTGTTCATGCAGTAGCTTAACAATCATAGAATACTCAAGCGACTAGCAAAGGCTCTGATAAGACTGCGCCTATGCGCAGGGTGATCTGAGGCTTTGCTGGTCGCACATACCACATTGTTGGAAATCTCATGCACTGGCTGATATGATGTTTAGGTGTTCAACAATAATGAGTATAGGGTAATATGGTACTTATGGACTAGAAAGGATTTTAGTTAAGAGTGTGTAACAAAAATTTAACTTTCTTATTTCTCAACCAAATCATACATTGTGGGTACTCAAAAGAACGGTCTCAAGGAGACGGTTCTTTTGAGCACCCAAAACATATGTTAAAACTGATGGGTAAGAAAATATTTACATCTTTCCGCTGATTTTTTTTGTTTATCTAAACCTGTGATGGATGAGCAGGAGACTTCAACATGGTCTTTTTTACTTGTGCATATAAAGTACTACAGGAGTAAATGAAGGTTCAGATAAAAAATATGCCATCTAGCCCCCATAAATCCAGAAAAACAAAAATGTTTGAGCCCCATAAATACCGGAAAAAAATGTTTGAACCCCATAAATCCAGAAAAACAAAACGTTTGAGACCCATAAATCTAGAAAAACAAAATGTTTGACCGGCATAAATCCAGAAAAAAAAAATGTTTCTGACCCATAAATCCAGAAGAACAAAATGTTAGAGCCCCATAAATCTAGAAAAACAAAATGTTTGAGGTTAAAATTGTGCATATTTTCTTATCCAGCAATACTAGCATATGTTTTGGGTGCTCAAAAGAACCGTCTCATTGAGACGGTTCTTTTGAGTACCCACAACATATGTTTTGGTTGAAAAATAACTATATTTTTTAATCAAATCCCCTCATCTAGTGGCCTGTAGTCCCACTATATAGCTAGGTATGTACATTTTAAAAGTTCACTCACTGCCAACATGATAAATTCCATTTTCTTATGCACTTATATTATGTAGTACTCATTGAAAGCATCTCTGTGTGTACTAACCCACTATGTTTTGAAACAGAAATGAGAAAAATATTAACAATTTTGGTTGAAAAAGAACCTTTTAATGGCTGGTATTCATACAAACAAAAATTAGTAACTTATATAAGTGTGGACAAAAATATTTACACCAATAACAATATGTTAAAAAATCTGGTTATCAATTAACATTACATGGGCCTCATCGTGAGAAAACCTGTCTTCGGGGGTTTGCGAACAACAAAGGCGCAGACCAGCCTTCGCATCTGCAAAGTCTGATCAGCACCTTTGTTATTCGCTCTTTGGAAAGCACCATATCTAACCTTGCTACAGGTAAAATTTCAATGTTCTAGCTAGCCTCTGTAGCTGAGGAGACAGGTTTGAAACTCGCTTTGTCGGACACACCGAAGACAGGTTTTCTCGTGACAAGGCCCATATTACACACAACATTTTTTTGAAACACAGAATTTATTTTTAAATATGGATTATGACATTTACCTAATAATATTCTGAAAGCCAACTCTTGGCTAAAACAATGAAAAAACATTATGCTAGTGTTGCAAGGAAAAAAAGAGTTACTGTTCATACTCTGGTACCTAATTATTAATCAGTTCAGGTTTTTGGTCAGACCTCTAGATTAGAGTGTGTAATTTAATTTTTTTTCTTATTTCTCAACCAAAACATATGTTGTGGGTACTCAAAAGAACCATTTTGAGCACCCAAAACATATGTTAAAACTGATGGGTAAGAAAATATTTACAATTTTACGCTAAAAATTTTGTTTATCTAAACCTATGCATTCAATATCATAACCAAAAGCTGCTTACAGACAAAAATAATAACGTTTTTTTGTTTGGTATGATGCTTTATGTCCCAGCCAACAGCTATGGTAATGTCAGGATGGTCAGTTCACCTAACCACACTTTTTTCCTGGGCAAGCTTGACTAAGCAGCTAACCAGTATTTTGTGCACATACTTTCACTTGTAACTGACAACAACCCTTCTTGAATCAGCGGAACGTAGAAATTATTTCATAATCTCTCTCCACGAAAGTATGGGACAGGGCTGGGATCAAACTCCTGACCCCTAGATCTGCAGTCAGACACGTTACCGACTCAGTTACACTGCCGGCAAATAACCCTTTTAATCTTACATTCCATATTTAACCCTTAAAGCGCCAATCGCAACAAAAGTCGTCTGCTTTTCTCATCTGCTGAAATGTTTAAGAAGCCTCTATGACAAACAGTGTGGACCCCGATCAGGGGTCCACACTGTTTTCTTCTATACTTAATTTGTTTGTGATGCTAGGCAATTATTTGCAGCAGACGACTTCAGCAGACGATACTTTCAGATGCATTTTTTTCGTGGCGCTTTAAGGGTTAAAGGTAAATTCTATGTTTATAAAGTCTTGTGTTGACAACTTATATAACAATAACAAAATATGAAAAAAATGTATTTGCACTTATCAATTCTTGCCACATCAACCAGAGACTAGTTTATAAATTATAGGGCAGCCCAGAGTACTTGCTATAAGAATGAGTATCTATGGACAAGTCAAAAGTCGGGTACATTTTCCATAAGAAATTATGATATGCCAATAAATTAGTATTTCACATGATTCTCAACATCATAATTTGGGCCTCGATGCGAGAAAACCTGTCTTCGGGGGTTTGCGAATAACACATGCGCAGACCAGCCTGCGCATCCGCGCAGTCTGATCAGCGCCTTTGTTATTCGCTTATTGGAAAGTATAATATCTAGACTTGCTATGAGCAAAATTTCAATATTTTAGCAAGTCTCTGTACCTTAGGAGACTGGTTTGAATCTCGCTTTGTGTGGAACCCCCGAAGACAGGTTTTCTTGCTACGAGGCCCATTTCATATAGTTAACCCATATTAGCCTAGTGTCCTATTTGTGGGACATTGGCAAACAGTGCAGATCCAGATCAGACGCTGCAGAATGCGGCGTCTAATCAGGGTCTCCATTGTTTGCTTACACAATGTTCTATCAAAGTTTGAATAAAATTGAAAAATACCACCCAAAGACCCTGAAAACAGAAATGGACTGGTTCAATTGATAAGAGTGGGAAATTCCATTTGGCTTAAACGGGCTAAGAATTTCTATAACATGTAAATGTTGATCTGATTTAGATCCACTTGAATTCCATGTTATACAGTAAAATTGAGTTTCAAGAGGCTAAGTGTATCAGTGTATTATCCCATAAAATCCTGCCTCACACAGTTAAACAGAGGTTTTAATAGATTTATATTAGCTTCTTTATTCTGCTCAAACACATGCTGTGGGTATTCACTATCTCTTTGCCAGCCAGCGGCGAATTTTATCATCTGCTGATGATCTTTGCAAACAGTTTGTACCCAGATCAGGCCTCAAAATCTACTTGTGGTGTCTGCTGATAACCTTTGCATGCAAACAGTTTGTACCCAGATCAGGCCTCTTTATCTACTTGTGGTGTCTGCTGTTAACCTTTGCATGCAAACAGTTTGTACCCAGATCAGGCCTCTTTATCTACTCGTGGTGTCTGCTGTTAACCTTTGCATGTGAACAGTTTGTACCCAGATCAGGCCTCTTTATCTACTCGTGGTGTCTGCTGATAACCTTTGCATGTGAACAGTTTGTACCCAGATCAGGCCTCTTTATCTACTCGTGGTGTCTGCTGTTAACCTTTGCATGTGAACAGTTTGTACCCAGATCAGGCCTCAAAATCTACTTGTGGTGTCTGCTGATAACCTTTGCATGTGAACAGTTTGTACCCAGATCAGGCCTCTTTATCTACTCATGGTGTCTGCTGTTAACCTTTGCATGCAAACAGTTTGTACCCAGATCAGGCCTCTTTATCTACTCGTGGTGTCTGCTGTTAACCTTTGCATGCAAACAGTTTGTACCCAGATCAGGCCTCTTTATCTACTCGTGGTGTCTGCTGTTAACCTTTGCATGCAAACAGTTTGTACCCAGATCAGGCCTCTTTATCTACTCGTGGTGTCTGCTGTTAACCTTTGCATGTGAACAGTTTGTACCCAGATCAGGCCTCTTTATCTACTTGTGGTGTCTGCTGTTAACCTTTGCATGCAAACAGTTTGTACCCAGATCAGGCCTCTTTATCTACTTGTGGCGTCTGCTGTTAACCTTTGCATGCAAACAGTTTGTACCCAGATCAGGCCTCTTTATCTACTTGTGGTGTCTGCTGTTAACCTTTGCATGCAAACAGTTTGTACCCAGATCAGGCCTCTTTATCTACTCGTGGTGTCTGCTGTTAACCTTTGCATGCAAACAGTTTGTACCCAGATCAGGCCTCTTTATCTACTCGTGGTGTCTGCTGTTAACCTTTGCATGCAAACAGTTTGTACCCAGATCAGGCCTCTTCATCTACTCGTGGTGTCTGCTGTTTACCTTTGCATGCAAACAGTTTGTACCCAGATCAGGCCTCTTTATCTACTCGTGGTGTCTGCTGATAACCTTTGCATGTGAACAGTTTGTACCCAGATCAGGCCTCTTTATCTACTTGTTGTGTCTGCTGTTAACCTTTGCATGCAAACAGTTTGTACCCAGATCAGGCCTCTTTATCTACTCGTGGTGTCTGCTGTTAACCTTTGCATGCAAACAGTTTGTACCCAGATCAGGCCTCTTTATCTACTCGTGGTGTCTGCTGATAACCTTTGCATGCAAACAGCTTGGACCCAATTCAGGCCCGATAGTTTGTCAGGCCTGATCTGGATCCAAACTGTTTGACACTCAGATAGTGTTCCTGGAAGAATTTTTTGAAAAAGTTGATTTTGAAAAAAATCAGCAGACGACAGAAAAAAGCATAAAAAATTACCCAGCATGCAAAGAGCTCAATACTATCCCTATAGCAAGACCCCTGGTGTAACAAAACACAGAATATACAAGTTCAATGAAAAGTTAGTCCTACCTAAATTTACCCACAAAATAATATTTCCGCTTTTCATCATCACACGGTAGGAAAGTCCATATGTAATATCAATTTCTTTCTGTGCATTTATAAAATATAAGTGTAAAAAAAGAGAATCATTTTTTTATTTGAGAATCAACATGTCAAAAACGCAAACATAACTGAGTGATATCACCGAGATTAATCTATACCGACACTTTACATATCGTCACCTTAACCGGTGTTAGAGTAAACAAATGGTGTCATCAAATTTATGAAAAATGTAAGTAATTGAGTGTTTGATTTTGGTTTAATGTTATTTATTTCTAAATATCAAAATATCATTTGGCAAACATATAAGAAATTAGAGAGGATATTGCTCTGAATTCGATTAAAAAAGGTAAATTATTAAATTTGGTTTCGTCACAATACAGGATTGATCAATGACAAAACCGGAATGTTCTATTTCTTGTTTAACTATTTAAAAGTTATAAACATACATAGGTTTAGATAAAAAAAAATTTGAGTGTAAAATTGTAAATATTTTCTTACCTATCAATTTTAACATAGGAGCTTTTATTGTGACGTACTTTCGGTTCTATAAATAGATTTGGGATATACTGGCCGTCAACCATGTATTGTCTAGATAGGGAAAGCCATAGAATTTTCAATATTTTCCACCGATTTTAAGTTCCCTTGCTATACATTTTTATATAAATGGGAATTGTAATGTATCTACAAACACACCGTCAGATAATATTAACATTTATTAAGATAATTTGTCTGTAGTTATTGTTTGAAGTGAATAAAACGGGTGCCATTAAAAACATATTTCTAGATATTTAAATTCAATTTAACATAACAAGAATTAAAAGGCCAGCTGATACGCATCATACGAGACTGCACATGCACGCATTACCGCAAGAACATTTTGTCAGGTTTGAATTGTGTTCAAAGGTTATCAGCAAATGACACTTGTACAGTTGATTGTGGACATAAACTGGACGCTGAAAAAATATAATGTTCACTTTATTCTGAGTAGCGATCCAACGGCTTATGAGTGCAGTCTCGCAATGATGCCCACTGCTATACACTGACCAATAAGAGCGAGCACACGATTGGACAGATCTGGGCCCTAAAACGTAATAACATTTTCCTCTCGAACAGTGAAGGCTCAATCGAGACTGCACGATGTCATGTTATTTTTCTGCCTGTTGTATTGCCTCAGGTTGAGCCTGGGCAGATTCACAGGAGCATATGTAAGATGAAGATGGAGATTCAGAGGAAGTTACTGACCTCTAGATACGAAAAGAAGGGGCGTTAACTGTGGCTTTTGTGTATAAATGCGCATTAACAGCATGCGCGGATCCAGGAACGGACGTCCGGACCCCTGTACCCCTATGGATCCGCACAAAATCTCAGAGGCAGTAATATACTGATAGAAACAGGAGTTTGAATATGCGGACAGACTGATAAAACCTACAAACATGCGCTTTTACAGACAGGCAGACTGTAAGAAACATTCAAGCGCATGTTCAGACAGACAGACGTAATGAAACATAAATATACGTGTCCTGACAGACAAGCAGGCGGGCGGACAGACAGAAAGAAAAAATGTATTCGCGTGAAGCACTACAACAAATTTTGAATTTAACTGATGGAGAACGATGCACTTTCATTACATTGGCCATTATGTCAGACTTGTAAAAATGTGTTATGAAACATGGAATTATAGTTATTTCTCTTTCGGACAATTATACGTAAGTCAACTGTTTTAGCCTATTTAAGCTACATTTTGGACTGTCAATAATCACCGGCTTTGAGCTGATATCCCGGGTGCGTGAGTGTGTGTGTGTGTGTGAGTGAGAGAGAGAGAGAGAGAGAGAGAGAGAGAAAGAGAGGGCGAAAACTGGCAGACAAGCAGGTGGATTCACTTTGTTCATCCTAATATTGTATAAACGAACCGAAATTTTAAATGTATAAAGTTTTTGTGGGTTTTACTGAGGGAAAATACCAGCATTCTGCTTGACACTTCTTGACTTCCCGCAGCCTCATGTTTTGCCGTTTAAATGAATAAACGTTTGTTTTTCGGAACCTTTATTTATTGGAAAGATGCATTTTGAATGAATATCAAAGAAAACAAACAAGTTTTGAAATGACTTTGGCTATAAAACCCCATTTTTCTAAAAAAACTAACCCATATTTTACACAGATTCAATGCGGCTGGCCTATGCGTTGATGGCCACCGATATGCGCATGCGCGAGAATGGCGTCACTTTGGGAATTCCTAAAAGCTCCTATATGTTTTGGGTGCTCAAAAGAACTGTCTCATTGAGACAATTCTTTTAGTACACACAACATATGTTTTGGTTAATAAATAAAAAAAATATTTTTTGGTACACACTCTTAACTAAAGGCCTGACATACCTTCTTCATAAATTAGTTTGAAGGAACAGGGAAAATACAAGTATTTTATGAATACAAGCATTTTATGATGAAGGGTCAGTCAGAAAGCATGTTTAGTCTTTTAATTTGATTAAATTTACCACAACACCGGTTGAGGTGATAAAGCCAAAAGTGCCTGTGTGGATTAACCACAGTGGATATTGCAATGCTGTTGTGGGCAGATACTTGGCAAGCAAAATAAACTGATGATATTTCTTCCTCCCAAAGTCTTTGTTTGTTTGATTTGATTCTTTACGTCCAAGTCAACAATTTTTCAGTTATGTCGGGACTGGTCTTCCTGGGTTGAACCAGTACTTTTGTTTGTTTGATTTGATTCTTAATGTCCCATCAACAATCTTTCAGTTATAGAGAGACGGGTCTTCCTGGGATGAACCAATACTAAGCTAGGATTAATGTTCTTGCTCAAGGACGAACCAGTACTAAGCAAGGATTAATGTGTCTTGCTCAAGGACACAAAGCAGTGATGCCGGTGAGGCTCAAACCCGTAACCCCTAAATCTCGAGACAAGTACTCTACCACTGAGCCACTACACTCCCCTCCCAAAGTCTCTTTACCCTTAAAGTACCAAGAAAAATGCATATGAAAATGTAGTCTGCTAGAAATAATTGCCTAACATTACTGGCGAATTTAAGTATACAAGCAAAAAGTGTGGACCCAGTGGGTTCACACTCTATGCCATTGAGGCCTCTTAACATTTCAGCAGATGAGAAAAGCAGATGAATTTGTTGCGATTGGCGCTTTAAGAGTTTAAGCTGTTAGTATCAAACATTTGGCATCATATTTGGTATAGTGGTGGAGTGTAGGAATCCTTTCCTCTGCTTCTGTTTTCTTTGTTCTGCCATCTGAAAAAAACAAAACAAAACAAATACAGTAAAACCTGTGTAAAACGGCCACTCTCAAAAAGACCAAAAATTGGTTTTCAAGACTAACTATAGCTTTATGCAGGTCAAAAGTATTGCAGAATGCTCCCCTTGGAGCATTCTGCAATACTTTCGACCTTCATTAAGCTACCATTTGTCATAAATAACTTTGTTTTGTCTATTTTTGAGTGGCCGTTTTACACAGGTTTTACTGTAGTCAACTTTCTGAATCCTAAAGTCAATAGGACCAGTTTTCAAGAAGCGCATCAATAGTTTGAGTTAAAGTTAGCTTTTATGCATATAATACACTGTTTTCTTTACAAGTGAGTTTATAATAAAGTCAAAATACGAAATACAGGATTGAATTAACTCTCTTTATACTTGTCCAAAGATTAGATTTGATTCTTAACGTCCCATCAACACTCTTTCAGTTATAAAGGGACGGGTCTTCCTGGGTTATTACCAGTACTAAGCTAGGATTAATGTTCTTGCTCAAGGACACAAGGCAGTGACACCGGTGAGGCTCGAACCCGCGAACTCTCGGTCTCGAGTCAAGCACTCACTGAGCCACTGCGCTCCCTACTTGTCCAAAGATATAAATTTCTAACTTGTCCTGAATGAAATGGGACCAGGTCGGATGAGTTGGGCGTGGTATTATTACAGCCTTGATTCTTATATACATATAGATATTTTGATGGATATAAGCTTGATGGATCTTTCACCTTGGCTTATTATAATTTGTTTTGTGGCTCACAGAGTATATTTTATAAGCAACTCCCCCAAGGAAGACTGGAGCACATCTTGGTAAGAACAAATCAACAAGTTCCAATGACACTGTAACTGTATTTAAAAAAAAATGAACTCCGCTAAGGATGTCGCTAGCCCCCAATCTCCCCTCTCCAAAATTAACCCTTTACGTCATATAGACACCTTTTAACACTTTTGCAAACAGAGTAGACCCAGATCAGGCAGCTCTTAAGAGCTGCCTGATCAGGGTCTACTCTGTTTGCTTATGGAAATAAGATTAGATATGATCCTACACTAGGGGACCTGACAAGGAATTTCTTTGCCCTATGTACAAATGTGAAAGTTTAATTATATATTCATAGTGGGTGGAGCGTAACATGAATATTCATGAATGAAAGGGTTACTACTGAAACTTCTAAGCAACACATTACCTGCTCTTTGAGCTCATACAGCTGTTGAGATAAAAGTTGAACCAATTCATTGGTGCTGTTAAGTTGAACATGTAATGTTCTCAGTTCATTCTGTTCCCCGTCCCCATCCTCTGCTGCTAAAGACATGGCCCTCATACGTGGGAACCATTCTAAATTCTTTTCCTGCAAACATAAAATATTTAATTCTTTGAACACAGACCAAACAAGAGGGCCCTCAAGCCCTGGGTTGTTCACCTGAGAATGACTGACTGTTTATAAGGGTGTAGGAATTTGAAAGCATAGCCCCAAAGTCCAGCTGTGAATTTAGGTAGATCAGCAGTTTTATTAAGATTTTATACGGAAAAATTTCCATTAATAATATTGACAAAATTAACAGGATGTAGACCCTCTGGGCCCAATGGGCATTATGCAGGACTTCAGCTGAACTGAAATTTACTTTGGACATTTTGTCCAAGCAGCCCCAATATTGTTGGGACGTTTGGAAATTTGTTAGGACATTTTTTTCAGACACTCATGTTTACCACCATAAACGGAACCTGCTATCTGCCCTTCTCATAATGAAACCAAGGGTAGTTTTGCTACCATTTCGGACAGTAAGTGCGGTCTGATTGATTGGCTAGCTTTTTATTTTAATGAGTTGATCGGTGGAAGTGGGTGGGGTACAGTACTGTTTTTTGCTGCTATTTGCGGTCGCTGCACAACTCGTTAGTCATGGAAAGTGGCTGTTCAGGTAATGATGGAGCGGACAAACTGTTTTGAGGTATAAAAAACTTGAGATGCTGCTGTTTCTCCGCGGCAATTAAGTTTTTTAGTCATTTTATCGGCGAATGCCAATGCAAATATGCTGTCCGCTTCGAGATGAAATTAAGGGAAGTTGACAGGATGCAAATGACCAATCAGGTACCGTGTAACAAAACACTATGACTGGTTTGCTTTAGTGAATTAGTATTTAATGGATAAAATGAAGAAATTTGGCTAATCAGTGATCGTTTTATAAAACAGAACTACTATTGCATCAACAGTGTGCATTCCCGAAAATCGTCTCGGACAAACTGTCCAAACTGGACAGCAAACTCTCGGACATCTGGAACTATTTTCGGACTATGTTCGAGGGCGGAAGCCAAATTGAATCCCTGTTAATGTGTACAAACTTGGTAGAGGTCCACTATCTGATGCTACTTTCTGAATATCAAAGGTTTCAGAAGATTTCCTATATAACAAGAAAGATAACCACTGGTAAGTAAGAGACAGTCATGGCTGCTTTATGTCTCCCTTACTAGGCCTTGTGGTTTCATTAAAAGTTTTCTCTATATTAACATAGGAAAAACTGGCCACGTCCCCTGGCGGCCATATTTATCAATAGATCAAATTTAATTTAGCAACCTTGGAAGAGAGTCACCCAAGGGCCACTTGTACCAAAACATTTTCAAATCGGCCCAGCTGATTTTGATAAGAAGATTTTTAAAGATTTTTCGTTTGGTTGCCGTGGCAACCAGAATTCTGCATGGTTATATTTAGCAATTTTGAAATAGGACCACCCATGGATCATTCCTGTAAAGTTTGGTGAAATTCGCCAAGTGGTTTAGGAGATGTTATCTAAACGAAATTGTTGACAGACAATGGATGACTGACGGAGGACGGACATCCTATGATCACAATAGCTCATCTTGAGCCTATGGCTCAGGTGAGCTAATTATTAAGACAGGAAAAGAATGCCAGTGACCATCTCTGCAATTCTTTTTTGAATTCTGATTATCATTTTGAGAAGAGGTATATTATGGAAATCAGTCACACTCCTGGAGACCATTTTCTTCCACAGATCAAATTTGTTTTCGTTATTTATGTCAAAAGTCACAATTTCTGCCAAATTCATTGGAATTTCCATCAGCAATTTCAGAAGAATTTCAAAGTTTAACTTTAAATGCTATTAGCTGTGCCCCTGCTTTCTGATGGTTCAAATTTGTTTTAACTACATGTATTTATGTAGAGGGTCATAATCACCACTGAGGTTAAACACTGTATCTTAATACAGTAAACCCTGTCTTAAGTGGCCACTCAAAAAGAAGACCAAAATGGACTTTCAAGACTAAGTATCGCTTAATGCAGGTCAAAAGTATTGCAGAATGCTCCAAGGGGAGCATTCTGCAATACTTTCGACCTTCATTAAGCTACCATATATCATAAAGATCTTTGTTTTCTCTATTTTTAGTGGCCGTTTTAACACAGGTTTTACTGTACATGTATTTAATGTAGAGGTTCATCTCACCATTGAGGTTAAACACTGTATCTTAATACCATTAAAAAATGAAGATTCAAGATTCCACTTTTTATAGTAGAGTTGCCCCCTAAACTTCAGCTAGAAGGAGGCAAATTCCAGACCCTATGGGGCTCTAGGCTTACCTGAACCATTTCGGACACATAGCTTTCTGGCCCTGTAAACTCTGTTGATTTTTTCACTTTAACAAGCACAATAAAGTTTAAATAATGCCACATATTGTGTTCAAATTTTGAATGTTCCTCAAACGACACTGTTTTGTTATCAAAGGCACTGCGCTGTAAACCTGAAAAATAAACAAACCAAAATGAGAGGGTGCTAGCCTTAACTCTTTGCATGCTGGGTAATTTTTCATGCATGTTTTGTCATCTGCTGACTTTTTTTCAAAATAAACTTTTTCAAAAAATTCTTTCATGAGCATTATCAGAGTGTCAAACAGTTGGGACCCAAAATAGGATTCTGTTGGTCCTGATCTGGGTCCAACCTGTTTGCAAAGGCTATCAGCAGATGCCAAAAGTTGCCGCTTGCAGGCAAAGACTTAAGATAACAGGTGGTTTGTTTGTTTGTTTTGATTTATTTATGTCCCAGTCAACAAGCTTTCAGTTACTTTGGGATGAGTCTTCCTGGGTTGAACCAGTACTAAGCAAGGATTAATGTGTCTTGCTCAAGGACAAAACTCAGTGACGCTGGTGAGGCTTGAACCTGCAGCCATTCGGTCTTGAGTCAAGCACTCTACCATTGAGCCACTGTGCTTCCCATCACCGCTAGCAGGCAAAGAGTTAAGATTGCAGGTGGTATCGTATTTACCCTAAATATTTAGACATCTAAACTCCTCACCATATTTACCCAAAAGTTCTGACTAATGCATTTTATAACCTGGGCCTAAGGTTATATTTTATAAAATTTTCTAGTGCTCAACTCAACTGAGCATGAAATTTATCATGCTCATAAATATTGAAATGCCAACAATTGTTGGCATTTAAACATTATGAGTATGATAAATACTACATCGGAGAGTTCAAAAGCTAGAAAAGTTTTTTATTCAGCATTTTAGCTTTTATGAGCAGTTGAATTGCATGCTCAGTAGAGTTGAGCATGAATAAAGTTTTATAACAGCAATGCCTGATGCAGTGTGCAAAAAGATGTATTTAAATTGCAAAAAGTGTAAACTTTGATAAGACTGCTTTGAAGCAATCTGATATGGGTATTCACACTTTGACAAAGGGTTATTTAAGAGAAAAAGAGTAAATCACAGAATACATGTATAAGTCCCATTTCAGCTACAACTAAGTACACCTGGGGTATCATTCAGGTCATAACTTAAGTGTGTCAATTAAGTAGTAAACCCTTTGTTGTAGTGTCAACATGCTGAAGTCAATAAAATATACTTAAATGCGCAATTTCCATATTTGATCTTAAAACCCAACCGCAGAGGTCGAAGCTGTGTGTAAGGTCAAAAATTTTGCTTGCATTTTATTCTATGCTTCATTCCCTTTAATTAGATATTCAACATGACCACCTTCAGAAAATAAATTGCTTTAACCTTTTGAGTGTGAACATTTCATTCCCTTTAATTTGATATGCAACATGACCACTTTCAGAAAAAACAAACTGTTTTGACCCTACCCCACCGGTTGAGGTTGTGTGGAAGGGCAAAATATTTGCTTGCATGTTATTGTATGTTTAATTCCCTTTCATTTGATATGCAACGTGATCATATTTGGAAGATGTTGATTTTTGGCATCAGCCCAACCCCTAGGTCCACCAATGGTTTTTCACGTTATTAATCTCTAGTATCCAGTTCCATACCATTAAGTTTGAATTTACAGTCCCCATTGTAATTATAAGGAGTCACAGGTAATACATAATTAAACTACGACATGTTTGTTTGTTTGATTTGATTCTTTGCATCCCAGTCAACAATTTTTCAGTTATGTCGGGACAGGACTGCAACATGTGATATTCAGCAATGTGGTATTTTGACATGTGTAGACTCGGACAAGCCTGTGCAGCCTCCATTTAAGCTTATAAACTCCAAATATGTTCAGTCAGAAGCTTAAGAGTCACAGAATATTCAAGTGACTACCAAAGGCTCTGATCAGACTGCGCATACGCGCAGGCTGATCTGAGCCTTTGCTAGTCGCACTTACCACATTGATAGTAATCTTGTTTTGCAGCTCAATTATAAAATCAGATCATGTTTTCCTCTCTAAACTAGCAAACATGCAGTCCCTGATGAAATGTTGCATCATGCAGCATCTCATCTGGGGCTACACAGTTTGTAAAAGTACACATGTACCAGTTTGCAATTAATAGTGGAATTAGCGGCCAATTTAAATCTGAGGTAAAACATACATGCCATAAACTGTGGACCGAAATCTGTGAGAAAAACACAAATTTTAAGGGAGATTTGATTCTGTGAGATTTTTTACAAAAATCACTTTGGAGTCCCCAAAATGAACAAAAAGCTTTTATTTTAATGTAAGAAACTTGTGATAAAAACAATAAAGTGTGATTTATGATAATTTCTTTATAAAATGTGTTTTTAGATGGTTTGTAAATTCTGTGAGATTTGAAAACCATATGGGAATGGGCTTTCAGAAGAGCCAAATTCTGTGAGATTTTATCTCACAGTGTGAGGTATGGCATGTATGGTAGAATCAATTAAGAAAATGAAGCCTTACCACATATAAAACATGTATTCCTGAGAATTTCGTCTTTTTGCTGTTTTTCACTTCTTAAATCGGCGAATGTATCGATGATGACACCAAAAATGAGGTTGAGAATGATAATAATGACAATGAAGAAGAATAGCAGATCATAAAACACTCGGGCAACAAACAACGGCTCCTGAAAATAAAATAGAAGAGAGAAGTTGACTCCGCGTTCAAACAGTTATGTAAATATCAGGGACTTTTCAAGGCCTCTTTAATAGTCTTCAAGGAATACAAATACATATATGTATATTGGTTTACATTATATGGGCTTCGACGCAAGAGAATCTGTCTTCGGGTTTCTGACAAAGTGAGATTCCAACCAGCCTGCTCAGCTACAGAGACTAGCTAGAAAATTGAAATTTTGCTCGTTGCAAGTCTAGATATGATACTTTCCAATAAGGGAATAACAAAGGCGTTGATCAGACTGCACGGCTGCGCAGGTTGGCTTACCCCTTTGTTGTTCAAAAACCACCGAAGACAGGTTTTCTCAGGCCGCATCCCATATTATTCAATTTTTTATATGCTGCACCAAATAAAGGCAAAATAATTTTATACTCCATTTATATTGCATTATCTGGACTAAGCATCACTGAAAATAGTCCTTGTAGTATTTTTTCAGTACTTTTAAAGCATATTTCAAGGACTTTTAAAAAAAATTCCCTCCATTTTTTAAGTCTTTTTCAAGCCTCTCTGTAACAATTATTTCCTTGCTAGCGGCAAATTGTTTGGTCTGCTGATAACCTTCACAAACAGTTTGGACCCAGATTATGCCATAGTATTGGTCCTGATCTGGATCCAAACAAAAACATTTAGTGGGTATACCTAAGATATTACTCATATTGCAGTTGCTAGTTGCCCTAAATTATCAAACTTGGCTCTTAAATTATGCTAAGACATAGTCCTTATACCCTGTGGTTCAATATGCACATGATCTTATTTTATTTTTCATATGAATTTATGAAACATTGGAAATTATAGAAAAATCGCAGAAAAAATAGGAGAGTGTAAATACAAAATTACAAAAAAATATGAGTTTACTATTGCATGGAAAATTAAAATAAGGTTGATAGGTAGGATTTGTTTTTTTAAAAAATATATGGGATGAATGGGGAAAATATGGCCTGAAAGGGGGAATCCCCATATAAAATTAAACAAGAGAGCAATCATGGGTGGCTCTGGAGCGCTCACCTAAATCATAGCCCTGGGGGCATTTTGTTATGCATAGTTGAATGATGTTGAGCACTATAAGGAACATAGATCAATCAGAAACATTTGTAATTATTCTGAATCTGGATCAATGGATCAGATGCTGCGTAAAGAGTTCTATTTTTAGCTCTGGTTGGGTTGTTTTGGCAGAAGGCCTTACGAGAAATGTCATTACAAATTGTATGAAATTATTTCCAATTTGGACCAGTAGTTCAGGAGGAGATGTTGTTTATAATATTTCTTATCTAGAGCTCTGGCGGTCATCTTGGTTGGCGGAGCAGAATCATTTAAACCTTTTTAGAGGTCTAAAAATTACAGCAGCTGAGGTATGGGTTATTTTGTCGGTGCATCCCTATAAAAATTTCAACATTTTGTCTCTCATCTCTAATATTTTTATTAATATTGGTGATTTTGCAATTCAGATATTTCTAATAAAGAACATAATATGATTAAGGCTCTACTTCTTAGCTATATTTTGGTACCATGTTTGCTTCTCTATGGCAATTAGCAGCTGAGATATTAGTAATTTTGTAGGTATACTCCCTTAAATTTTCTGCGATTTTCTATGATTTCTTCTGTTCTCTTTAATAATCGTGAATATCAAAATTAGATTACTCTCGCATTGAACCAATGGATAAAAGGAATGTGTCTTAGCATCAATTCAGAACCAAGTTCGATAACTCAGGGCAACTAGCAGCTGTGATATGAGTAACTTTGTAGGGAATACTCCTTAATTTTTCTGTGATTTTTCTATAAAATCAAATGTAATAGTCATGGATATCTAAAGCTAATTATTTGCATGTTGAACCACTGGGTAGAAGGATTGTATCTTGGTATCAATTTGGTACCATGTTTGGTAATCTAGGGAAATTAGTAGCTCAGATATAATCAATTTTGTAGGTATACCCCCTTAGTTTTTTCTTATAATTTTGTCTTATTTCTAATGTTTTCATTAACATTGATGGGTATGGAAATGAAATAATTTGCATACTAAACCACTGAGTAAAGAGACAATGTCTCAGCATAAATTTTGTACCAAGTTTTGACCTTTATTTTAATCAGCAGCAGAGATATAGGTTATTTTTTAGGTATACCACCTTAATTTCTCTGCAATTTTTCTCTGATTTCTCATGTTCTCATAAATATTCATGAACATACAAAATAGATAATTTGCATATCGAAAAATCAGGAAAACGTAAGATAAGTAAGAATTAATTTGGTACCAAGTTAAGTATTCTAGGATGAGTTGCTGCAGAGATATGCATATTTTTGTTGGCACACCCCCATTATTTAGAGATTATGGGTTGCCATGAAAACGAATATTTTTCTGCTGACCACTCAGTTTACACACCTATAATCAGAAAACCATCCACACCTGATATATTCAGCATTTACTTAAAAATAATGTGAAATATATATAAGCATATTTTGTCAAAAAATATTTCCATTTTTCAGGAACCCCCCCCCCCCCCCACTAATGATAAAATCTTAAATCTAATTTTGTCGAATTTGGAATCGATATTTTTTGAGGACTTTTTGAGGTTATTTCCTTTACACAACCCTGTGCTTTGGCGCTAAAATAATTTCTCAAGGAATAATCTTGACCTTAAAAGTTAAAGTTCCTTGCCTATATAGTAAGCAATGGGCAATACGCTAATTAAAGATCACGGTGACACTTACTGTACTGCTTGGTTTACGCAGGACATCTCCAATTCCCTCTCCATTCCTGAGACCCTGATTAAGTGTGGTCACAATACACATGATTAGTAACACTTACCGTACTGCTAGGTTTACGCAGTACATCTCCAATTCCCCCGCCGTTCCTGAGACCCTGATTAAGTGTGGTCACAATACACATGATGAGAGAATCACAAGCTCGCTGTTTGTCCTCATCTTCTTCTGTAAATATAGGTTTAGATAAACAAAACTCTTGAGCGTAAAATTGTAAATATTCTCTTACCCATCAGTTTTAACATATGTTTTGGGGTCTCATTGAGACGGTTCTTTTGAGTACCCACAACATATGTTTTGGTTGAGAAAAAAAAAAAAATTGGTACGCACTCTTAACTAAAGGCCTGGTAAATATATCAGATTAGTTAACTAATTGTATGGATTTTTTCCATCCTGAGTCAAGGTCCGGATATGCAAAATGTTTAAGCGTAAAATTGCGACTATTTTCTAAGGCCATGCATAAAATATCTGGTTTGCCACATCCTCCTGGGATGTTTTAGAGCTGGATAGGTAGGCAGCATTTTTTTTTTGCATATGCAAAAAATATCTTAAAAAAAGTTTTATCTGTGTATATAGTAGGGTGACTTTCAAGGCTCAGTTAGAGGTGGGGTGGTGACCAAAGTACTACATTGAATGTTATATATCAAAATGTTTGTCATATACTGAAGTTTGTGAATCTGCCAGGATACAGTGGCCATTGTTGGTGCGGGCTGAGAAATCCAAGATAGCGTCCAAGATGGCCGCCAGAAATAAATGCAAGGGTTTTTGTGTAAGAAATGTATATACTGATTTGATGTATATTATTTCATCAAATTAATGATTTTTATTTTTGTAGTGTATGTTTGAACTTTTTAATGATACATTTAAATATGGTTTCAATTTCAAGGTCAAGGTCAAATTCAAGGTCAAATACGAAAAATAGTGCAAAAATGGCTAATTTCATAGCTATCTTTTGCTATTGTATCAAAGTTTATTTAAATAGGAAGAAGTGTTATATAACAGACTAAACTAGAATGTATAGGCTTTAAATAAATTAAATAAAAATTAAACTCTGTTGCATTTCCATGGAGAATTGCAAGATGGCGTCTCAAGACGCCTTATCAAAATAATTGAAAAATAGAATACCATTAATAAAAAAAGAATTTTTTTCATTTTCATTTCAAACGTAGCCATTAATAGTATATTTTGCTAAATTATTTTAGAAGAAGCAAATTTCTGTCACCATGAAGTTTATACAACTAACAAAAATGGATTTTTTCATTGTTATGTAAAAATCCAAGATGGCGTCCGAAATAGATGAAAAGTAGTCCCATGTAAAAAAATGAAAATGATCCTGAAAAATCTAAATATGTGACTGTAGAAAACAAAAAGAATTAAAAATTATCAGTATTAAATATATTTCAGCATTTAAATTCTGTAAATTGAGCCTCAAATGCTATGGTTTATGTCAAATATTATGTCATACAAGTATTAGCTTTTAAAAAGCCTGACATCATTTGGCAAAAGTGGGACGTTGTTAACATGTACATGAGATCCATGTTTCTTTTTCCTTTCCATGCTGCTTTCTGTCAAGTTCAACTATGACCATAAAAACAGGTTTCTGGTATGGCACATAAATTATCAGGGAAAAATCTTAGCTAGTCAGTTGGGTTTGTCGTTTTTCCTTTTAAGTGCCCTATTTGTTGAGTTGTTGTCATCCTAGCATGTCTCTCTGTAAGGCCAGTGTTTTGCAAGGTTGGTCGTGAACCCCTTTAGAAAAAACATGCTCCTTGTAAACCAAGTTATGACCCCTCTGTGTGGTAGTAAATGGCCATCCTATGTGTGTCGTACCCAGATCCCATGTAAGGCTGGGCGTAGTCCTGGAGACCCATGTGCCCTTAGTAAAGCTGGCATCACCCCATTTGAGACAGGTCCTGTCTAACACATATGTGACCAGTCATTTCCTAAAATATGGTGTGCTGTATCCCCAATAAGATGTGTTGTGACCATCATCTTTGGGGTCATGCCATAGTCAACGTTTGAGGTGGATGATGTTCTCCCTGTGAGATGTGTTGTAGTCCACCTATGAGGCCAGCTGTTCATTATGTGAGATATGTTGTGGCCATCCTTTTGGAGCAGGTTATTGTATGGATTTTGCTCACGCTCCATCCCGCCCCTGTGAGTTGAGTCGAGATTTCTAGCAAAGTAAGAGACTTAGAGAGAAAGGAAAGACCAGTGCTCGATACAATCAAGTACCACACCTGACCTAGGACATCATATGGGAAAGTGACAAAAGCACAATGAAACATTACATACAAGAGAGCCAAGAGGTCAGCCCTTTCCTAACAGCTGACCACAAGGCTGCAAGAAACAAACATAACAAAAGGAAAAGACAAATACAAAAATATATCCACAAAAGAAGCATCACCTTGGAATGGTCAGAGAATGAAATTACTGGAGGGCTTAAACTAGCTTTATGCAAAGCGATTCGTGCACCCCTGTTAGCTAGTGGAACATGCCCATCCGCGAAGTTAGTCAAGGGAGGTTCCCATGAACCAGGTCTAAGTCACTTGTGAAGCAGGTCATTGTCCCCATGAGGCTGGTATATGGTCGTGGCAATCCTATAAAGTAATGGCTGTAGGCATCCCAAGTTGCCTACATGGTCCTGGTTTAGACACACTGTACGTCTTCCCTGATGGGTTGGTGTTGTTTCACTAATAAATGTTCCCTCCTTGTCTGATTACATCTCAATGTAAATTGTGACCCAAGTTAGGTGGGTGATGGACCTCTGCGAGTAATGCAGATGCCCCATTTGTAAAGATGGTAATGCATTTGTGACAAAGATCATAGACTTATGATGCCAGTCATCTCCCTAGTGAGGCCAATCATACCTCCATGTGTTACTCATACATACACATATCTGTATTATACCTCTTGTTGTTAACTTTGTTGACCTAGAGTGAATAAAGAATTGAATTGATTTGTGAGGCAGGCTCGTGTCCCCTGTAAGATGCATACGGCCCTCCTCTTGGAATGGGTCATGGTTTTCATTTAGAGATCAATATGTGACCAATCATGTGACTGCTAAGTGCTTTAGCCGTGCAATGGATGAACATCCTAAACTGATTATACTGATCAAATATCTGGATCGATCTAGGTCATAGAACTGAATCATTGATGGCAGTGCTTGCACTAACCGTCAAAATCAGGAAGTCATGCAGCTTCCAAGGTTCATCATCTGGAAGTCAAGCTAAATCATAAATTTGGTTTCCTTCAAAATTGTAAGTCACTGACTTCCCAGCATCCAGTTTTGGAAGTCACATACCAATTTTTGGGAGTCTCTGACACCCAGACTTCCACTAATGCAAACACTGGGATGGTCAAATGTAGCTGAAACGTACCAAACAATACGAAGCACAAAAACGATCTTTAGCCATGGACATATCCATCTTTGACGATTTCTACTTAAAAAATAGAGATCCACAGCAGTCGAAGGCTGATTTGCACTAACCTGTTAGTACCACCTGTTTGTCTCAAACTTCATCACAAAATCAAAATGATCATCACATTATAGTAACATATATAATAATACCAAGTTCATTTTCAAGGTTACTTTATTAGTCAAATTAAGCACACAATTAGGTTATAAAACAATGAACACCTCCTTTGTAATATTGAATTTGACCTTGTGTAATACATCACATCTTTTTAAAGCATGCTTATAAATTTTAAGTTTTGGCATTAGGATCGAGGTTTCATTCATACTTTAATACATTTTCCTGATGTATAAATATCAACAGGTACATAGGCTATTATGGACATATTATTATCCATCAATTAAGTGGCTGCCTGACAGATGCCAAAGATTGATTAATTGTCTAAGTTCTGTCTCCCGTTGTACTACATGCAGTGTTGGGTAGAACACGGTGTAAAATGTTTTGCGTTCTAATGCTGATGATATTAAGATAGTTGCAAAATTTGGAAAAGACGAAAGCTTGCCTTTTGGAGTAATGCAAGTGTGTGCCAAATGCCCATGTTTGTTATATGATGGTGTTAATTGTGGTTCTGTAACACAAAACATGGAAACCTAAGAAACGTCCACCTACAGATGACAGCTTTTTGCAGCAAAAGTTTTGATGCACTAACCAGTTGCTGTTTTTTGTGCAATGTAGTAGTTAGTAGACCCACTTGAGCATATTTATGTCTTTGACAGTGAGTCTGATCTGCTGATTCCCCAGCGCATGAGCCAATTAGTTATGCGGCACGAGCTTTACGATGACCTTGTGTACGACTGCACAGATATATGTGAAATCTGTATATGTTTGTTGAATGCACAGATGTGCACACAAGCTTCTGCAATCTTCTTGATGTGGAAGAGAGAGCTAGGTTTTTTTAACTTTGTTTGTCTTTCTAGTGTCTTGTAATTGTTGTGTGGCTCTTCCTCTCAGTGCCGTGGGTTTGTTTGAGTTTGTGATTGTGGTATATCCTGACCATACTCACTATTTTTGAATGCATTGGGTAGCAGTGGCGCCGGATAATGACATATGCATCAATATATTCACCACAACAGCTCATGTACCCGTTGATATTTAGTTATCAGCAATTTTTAGTCATCATTGATTATAGTGTAAATGAAAACTCATGATTCATATATGACTAATTGCATGCATCAAAACATAATAAAATAATACCATACTCATTCAAGACTTTAAGAAGTCGCAGCGTTTTGCAAAAGGTCAAATTCAAGAGAACAAGAAAGTTGGTCGTTGTTTTATAGCATTATAGTGTGATTAGTTTGACCTACGTGCCTTGATTATGACCTTATGTTATGATTAAGTGATAAACTATTTGATTTTGTAATAAAGTTTGAGACAGACAATTTATACTAACTTGATTTAAGGGCGGTGTATGGGCAAACCAGCCTTTGACTGATTTCATTTTATTTTCTTAAAATAATTATTAGCGTAAAATGATATACATGATGTACGTGTCTATGGCTGAAGGTTGTTGTTCTTCTTCATGCTTGGTGACCCTTTTTGCCATTTGGCTTGCTGGTTTGTCACATATTTGACAGAATTTTGACATTTACCTAAGAATTCCAATTTGAGGCTTAATTTTCGGAATTTAAATGCTGTACTTCATTAAAGACAATAATTTTATATTATTGGTTTCTTACAGTCACATATTTAGATTTTATACCTTCATTTACAACTTTCTATCTAGGTCTACATTATCATAAATATGGGACGCCATTTTGGATTTCCCAGGTCACAATATTCACTACAACTTGATAGTTTTACACAGTCGCACATTGCAGACCAAACCATGGCACTGTCAGGAAAATCACAGAACACTAACAGTAACAAGACATCAGTATGACAATTGAAGTTTAGCAACTAGCTGTCTTTTCCTAATCACGATGATTGCAGAACTAGAAAGGACACTAAGTAGTGCATACCAAAGCAAAGACAAACCACAGAATCCACACAAACATTGGGAGCAACAAAAGCAATAAACTACAGAACAAACACCTTAAAACGGACATTCTAACACACCTCGCCTATAGAGCCAATGCTAAAAAAGTGTGATATATCAAACAATAATTCACAGTTTTGAAATCGCGAGGAAAATACGTGCTAGCTGACGTCACTTGTAACTGGAAAATGACGTCATTGATGACTTTAGACGGTGTAACGTCGTTTTTACGCTTGAAAGACGTTACAAATATATGTAAACGTATGCGACGTAATCTAAGTATTGGCGGGAGTTCTTCAGTGCAATGGCGGAAAGTTGGAAGAAGCTGAAGATTTCAAATGTGTTTTCGTAGTTTATTTTGTGTTAGAATCGAAATAGATCAGCCCCAGTGCGTGAATTGTTGAGTAATAATTCACTGTTTGTCGGTAAGTTGTACGAAGATAAATCACTCGCGCTGCGCGCTCGTGATTTGATCTTCATTACAACTGACCTCCAAACATTATTACTCAACAATTCACTGCTAGAGCTGATCTATTTCTTAAGCAATCTTAGACACTGAGAGGCTTAAATGCATTTAACTGGCGTCGACTCTTCACCCTTTTATACTGTTGTTATTAAATCACAACATTTGTTAGCTTCCTGTCTTGAAGAGGAAGATGGTTACTTTGCTATTATTGTCTTACAGATGTATTGTTACTATAAATGTTCTGTGGCTCTTCCTCACGGTGCAGTGGGTTGGACTGCAGTATGTAATTGTGGTATTACCTAATCATACTCACTAACTGTTCTAAGCAATGCATTATCACAGAGAAACAATCTAATCAAATTAACACACAATGACAGATTAAAGAAACTGGCTCACTACTCACAGATAGTCAGAACAAAAGAAAACCTTGAGGCAAGGTGGTCCCAGACAAAGACAACCATCAGGCATGAAAGCTGTGTGACTGCCTCTAAGGCCTGACCAACCACCATGCAATTAAAAAGGAATTCATAGCTATTAACCGTCATTGAATTTTACAACCAGGTTTGCAGACTGTCGCATGATATCCATCCCACTTACTTATAACTATTGAATGTCTTTTTAAAAATGGGTCACCCAACAATTCTTTTGAATTTATAACTAAACCACCATAAAGTACCCGCTCCGATATGCCCTGTTGCACTACAAAAATATTAATTTGATGATTCAAGATAAGTAATATTGTAATGGCTACATTTTAAATTCAAATGGAAAAAAATCACTTTAAAGAAATTGTAGATCTGTTTTTCTGTTATTTTGATAAGGGGTCTCAAGAAGCCATCTTGAAAATCCCCATGGAAAGGCAGCAACACTTAAATTTCATTTAATTTATTTAAAGCCTGTACATTCTAGTTTACTTTGCTATAAAAGAGTTTTCCCCATTTAAGTAAACTTTGATACAATAGCAAAAGATAGTTATGAAATTAGCCATTTTTGCACTATTTTTCGTATTTGACCTTGAATTTGACCTTGACCTTGAAAATCAAACCATATTTAAATGTATCATTAAAAAGTTCAAACATACACTACAAAAATAAATACCATAAGTTTGATGAATTATGATACATGAAATCAGTACAACCATTCATATACCACAACCCCTTGCATTTATTTCTGGCGGCCTTTGGACGCCATCCTGGATTTCTCAGCTCGCACCAACAATGGCCACTATATCCTGGCAGATTCATAAACTTCAGGGTATGACAAACATTTTGGTATATAACATTTAATGTAGTACTTTGGTCACCACCTACTCTATGAAATAGGCCACTTTTTTGGCCATAGTCACTCCACTAATACCCAGATAAAACTTTTTTTTAAATATTTTTGATACCCAGATAAAACTCTTTTTTTAAAATATTTTTTAGCCAAAGAGTGCCAGAAAAAGATACACAATTTATCATTTATACAAGTATTAGAGATGAAACATACTATATAGATAGGCATTTTGCTCAGTGGGCAGAGATGAAAAGCAACAAAAAAAAAAAAAAAAAAAAAAAAAAAAAAACTAGTTCTGAGGCCATAAAAAGTTATGGGTATGGGGGTAAATCACTGGTTAGGTAGGAGGGCAAAAAAACATTTTTTTTTTAAATTTAGGCCTGATCCATCAGTTTAAATATGTGTTTTTGTTGTTGGGTAGTGAAATATTATTTCACTTAGGCAAAGCCAGAATGTATTGATATTCGCAGCTCATTAATCAACAATAGTTCACAGTAAACAACAAATATTTTGAGAATCTAGCTATAAAATGGGACATTGTATCAATATTTGATAAACAACAAACCCTTCTGTAAACTTTGAAAGAAACTGATGCATCCCTCCAAAAGTTATTGATCAGAAACCAAAACTGTTACACTGCCAACACCAACGATGCCGAGACATGGTCCCTATGTGTCTGCAATGCTCAACGGGCAACAAAAAATGAGAGCAAGTTTCATCTTACTGACCGGTATCTTGAATAGCTTGAAGGACGAAGAGTGTTCAGCTTATGTTTTCCTGGCTGTAACTGTCAGACCATAATTGTAATTCTAATGCACCTGTATATATATATGCAACATCCAATTGGACAATGTCAAACTTTTGTCACAGTTTATCTTGTAATATACTGTCATAAACCAGGTCATTACATAAAGTCTCTTTTCATTAGCTGCCAAGTTGTTTTAAGAAGCTAGCAGCATCTGGCTGGACCCATAACATATTTTTTACTGCTTTCATTGAAACAAATTAGTGCATTAGAATGGGGATAACCATATAATCAAAATTTTCATTTGCAGGATATATGATATGCCATAGAAAACCTCATTTTTAGACTTTGCTCAAGCATAGCCCTAAAACTAAATTTCCAACTGTATACCTACCCACTGATAAAAATTTGAATCATATTATCTCCCTTCTAAGGCAATCCTTACTCATTTTCTTCTATAAAAGCAGTAAAAATGTACCATGTTGCACATTTGTATTTGAAAATTAGATTTCAGTTTTCCCCTAATTGTAAAACCTACCAGGTTCTTGAGCACTATAATGGTTGGATGTCACTGACGTACAGTTATCTTTTGTACAAGTTTCATCTACAAAGAAATAAAGACAGGAATATATTGGTGTTACGGTAAATGTTCTAAAACTTTGGTCACTAGTTGCCTGCCAAAAGGGCCTAGACAAACAGCACAGGCCCAGATCAGCTTCTGAAAGAGCAGTCTGATCAGTGTCTTCCCTGTTTGCTATTTTGACAAACATTTAGTAAATTCCAGCCCTGAAAAGCAACATTTTATATGAAAACAGAAAGAAAAAACTGTTTGAAATTTTTGAGCATTTACCGTAGTTTCCTTTTATTTAAGTAAACCAGGGTGAAAGTTCAAAATTTCCCAAATCCTGAACTTCAGAAAATCAGAATTTAAAACTTCCTGTATGCCTCCAAATTATTTAAACTTCCAAGTAAAATGGTCAAATACATTTAGATAAACTGAAACTAAATCAGAAAAGCTATTATAATCTGCAGAATTCAGCATTTTGAGGCTGACTTTCTCTGGAAAGTCAGCCTCAAAATCCTGAATTTAGAAATAATCCTGAAAACTTTCACCCATGGTAAACAGACCTTCTCTAACCTCTTTTAAACCTTTAAAAGGACATACTGTCGATTCAAAGATGCATGATAATAGGACTGTACCATTTTTCATAGAAACGGGTAAATAACGGTAAATATATTATTACAGGTAAAGACAGTATAGGATATATACCTGTATAAAACACCCATCACTTGGATTAGTTTATATTTTTGTTTAGAAGGGTTCTCATCAATCTTTGAACCAACAGTAATATAATAGGAAAATAAGTATTTGTCATTTAAACCTTTTGAATGTCTGGTAATTTTAAATTTTTCTAAAAATCTGATTTTTTAAAAATCATCGTTTTCAATGTCATTTGAATGTCACACAGTTTGGATCCAAATCTTGCTAGACCTTTTGTTGCTATTTGTTATTAGTAGATTCTTTGGGCTCTATCTCTAAGAATAAAATATATTTCTAAACACAATGAGTTATTAGGCAAACATGTATTAAAAAAAATTGTCCTGACAATAATCAATGCCAATATGGCTGTCAGGAAAAGGGGGCCTTTGTTCTCCATCAATGAATTGTTGATCAGGCTTTAAATTTAGTTGCCTAGGTGTACAAAGGCAGGAAATGTACAAAATATGGGCCTTGACACGAGAAAACCTGTCTTCGGGGGTTTGCAAACAACAAAGGCTCAGACCAGTAGCAGTCTAATCAGTGCCTTTGTTGTTCACTTATTGTAAAGTATCATTATCAAAACTTGCTATGAGCCCAATTTCAATTTTTTAGCTTGTCTCTGTAGCTGAGCAGGCTTATTCCAGCATGACCTTGTTGGAAACCCCAAAGTCAGGTTTTGTCATGTGAAAGCCCATATGACACCTGTGAAATTCTTGAAAGTCTTTGGTAAAGTGTATCTGGATCTCCACTGGACAATTGTAAAGAAGAGCAGATTGGCAATCTCAAACAATGCATTTTTATAGTGGAAAAATTAAAATGCACCCACATTTGAAACTTTTTAGTGCTATTTTCAGTGTACCGAGGACAGGATGACAGGTCTTCATCCTGGCACCAACCTTTAATTTGATTATCCCCCTCTTATTATAAAAAAGGCTTTCTTTTCTGTTAGAAGCAATTTATTCACATTATTTAACCGTAACACAAGTAAATCTATCAGATCTCCAGATACAGACAGTGTGTAGTCAAAATGATTTTTAATTTCTCAATTAAAACATATGTTGTGGGTACTCAAAAGACCCATCTCAATGAGATGTTTCTTTTGAGCACCCAAAACTTATGTTAAAACCGATGGATAAGAAAATATTTACAATTTTACGCTAATTTTTTGTTTGAATATCTCGACCTATGTCACTTAACAAAAATCTTACTTTCTTCCTGACCTAGCATTTTTATGGGGTCTATCTCCATCAGAAAATCCTCTTGAAAGAAGATGTAGCCAAGGATAGAGAACAAGTAGATAAGAATCACTGCCAGTACGGCTGTCAGGACGATAGAGCGACCGTTCTTCGTCACTGAATTTATCACATTTATCAACGTCTCCTCTCTGTACACAACATCAAGAAGCTGAAAATATAGTAAAACCTGTCTAAGAGGCCATCTCTATTAAGCAATCAATCTGTATTAAGCAAGCATGTAATCAGTTCCAACAAAAAAGCAAATACATTGTAAAGAACCTGTATTAGGCAAGCACCTGTCTTAAGCACACATATTTTGACTATCCCTTAGGTGCATGCTTAATACAGGTTGGGCTGTAGACAGTTCGAAACTCAATATACAGAATTCAGATTTAAGTCATGGAAATATCCTCTTATTCATTAACTAGTTTAATTCAGCCTTTATGTGCTCTACTGAACACCAGAGAATGGTATATAGTTTTATTTTTAAAATTATATGCATATGTGCCAAACTACAAAGTGCAGACTGCAGTGGCGGATCCAGAGGGGGTTCTTGGGGCTTGCTTGAACACCCCTCCTCACCCCCATTTTTAAATATCCTATGAAAATGAAATACTTTGGTCTTAATAAGACCAAATTATTTCATTTTCATGGGATATTTAAGAAATATGAGATAAAAAAAACACACACCTTTATACAAATGAACCCCCTTTCCAGAAATATTGGATCCACCTTTGGACTGACATTAGTCTAAACATTTCAGACTATCACAGCTTTTTTGAAAAATTGATACATATTGGATTGGAACAAAATATTCCAAATCAGATAGCCTATAGATTTATTTGACCAGCTCAAGAGAACAGAGTCATTCTTTAGATATTTTATCAAATATTGAAACTGGCTATGCCGATGAAATACATTTGGAAATTTCCTTTTCAACCCTTTCCTTCTTGAATATTCATGCTAAGCTCCATCCACTATGAATAATCATATAAATAAATTTTCATGCTTGTACATAGAACAAAGAAATTACTTGTCAGGAAATTTCCTTTTCAACCCTTTCCTTCTTGAATATTCATGCTAAGCTCCATCCACTATGAATAATCATATAAATAAATTTTCATGTTTTTCATGTTTGTACATAGAACAAAGAAATTACTTGTCAGGTCCACTAGTGTAGGATCACATCTAATTATATTTCCATAAGCAAACAGAGTAGACCCTGATCAGGCAGCTCTTGCAGTTGCCTGATCTAGGTCTACTCTGTTTGCAAAAGTGTTAAAAAATGTCTCTATATGCTTCAAAACCCTGCAATTTTCTTATAGATTATTTGGGCCAGTGCACATGAGATTTTGGTATTCATTGCATCTGCGAGCAGTGAAGGCTCGGGTAAGTCTGCACATATGCACAGACTCCCCCAGAGCCTTTGCTGCTCGCATACACAAAGAGGGGATGTAGATTAAAGCTAAGACCAAAATTTAGACCTCTAGTTTTACATGATACATTAGCATGGGTGTTTAAAGGAGGCATTTGCGCATATGCAATATGTACCAAAATCTCGTGTGCTGGCGCATATGTAATACAATTTGTCCAAATTGTATCAGAATGGTATGATTGACAAGAACTTTAATTTCAAATGTGACATGTAATTAACTGAACAGTGTGTTCTCCTTTAATGTAAGCAATGAATTCTACATCTAGAAATTTTAATCCACTGCTTCCCAGCTCATTCACAGAGCAGTAAAAACTTGTGTTTTGCATTTAACCGACTACTCCATAGGCTATTTTTAGATCATGACATAATTTTTATATTGAAACAACAATGAAATAAAGAAAAATTTAAGTTAAGTTTTGAATACTTTTGAAAATATTATGTAAAATGGAGCATTTGCTCCAAAAGAGCAAAATGCTCCATTTTCCATAATATTTTCAATTGAATGATATTTCAAAGGATATTTCAAAGGAGTCAAAAGGCACTATTATGGAGTAAAAGGTTAATGTTCCACAAACAGCTAAAGTCATATATGTAGAGATGGGGCCACAGCTTAAAGTCTCATTTTATAGACTGGAGAAGCCAGGGATCAAACCTGCACCCCTGGTTTACAGGGCAAATGGTTTATCCACTACACCACGGCAGTTCCTAGCAGCAAAATCAGATCAATAAAAGACAAACTCACCAACAAACTGTAGAAGAATTCATGAACACACAATCCCAGTATGCACAGTACCATGTGTAGAACATGATAGACAAACTCGTAGTCTGAGATCACTAGGCGCCACGGCTTATTGAACGTCCCTCTATTACCCATCATACTTATAAGGTAAATTCCTTTGTTTATCACCTACAAAGAAGATAATTTTTGTCAAAATTCGCAAATTGGAAGTCCTAGGGACTAGAGGCTTGATTTCGAAGTATCAAAAATTAAAAATTATAGGGAGGTAGACATATAAAATATAATCCCACAAAAATGATTATCATCAGTATTTTCCTATCACCCATATGTTTGTGGTACATAAAAACATCACCTCGAGACTTTTCTTTTACCCGCCAAAATCACATGTCTTATAGACAGTTATCAAAATAGTTCATAAATAAGCCTGATTCTCTGAACCCAGTGGGTCCCAAATTTATTCTGACTTTGCAAGTATTTTGAAAAATGGGAGTTAACTTTTTGAGGTTTTACTGTACCATAATTATCCTAAAAAATTCAGACATCTTAACTCATGGGTCCAGATAGACATAAATTTATGGCGTAAAAGTGAACATATTTTCTTAGCAATCAGTTTAAATAGAGAATATTACATGAGTGCTCATGTTTTATTGAATTTATTAAAAGAGTTGGGGAAAAGTGATAAAATTAGAGGCTAATTCAATAATACAGGAGCACTAATGTTAGATTCTATTTATCATGACATTAAAATTACATAGAAATCGCTTGGCCTGGAAACGTAAAGATTTCGTCATCTTCTTTGCAACATTAAAATGGACGTCATTATGTAAGTTACTAAATCTGTAAACAACTAGTAGTTTATCAATTTTATTGCATGGTGTTATATCAAACCCAGACGCGACGTCATGTGATAAACATTTGTTTTGCATGCCTAAAAGAACCATCTCTTTGAGACAGTTTTTGAGTACCAATGACGTATATTTTGGTTGAGAAATAGGAATAAAAAATTCATTTACACACTCTTTATATCTGGAAACCTGCAGTAACTCCTCTACATACTAATCCTAAAATTTGATATACCATATACTCAAATTCTAAATACTGTTAGTCAACTGTGTACATGTATGTATTTGCCGTATATCATGTCCTCATAAACAGACATGGTAGGTTTTTCAAAAATGCTGACCCAGTCTAATTTCTAAAAGTCAAGAGTGGAACTAAAAGATTTAAGTTTTGTCTTTTTTAGACTATCATAATGGAGAATATTTATCTTTAGGTGACCCTGTTTATCCTATATGAGCCTCCACATATGATTTATAACAATATGGCATTTTGACAAGAGTAGACTCTGATGAGCATGTGCAGTCTCCTTTTACGCTTTGAAACTCAAGATGCTGTTCAGTCAGTAGCTTAACCATCATAGAATATTCAAGCGACTAGCAAAGGCTCTGATCAGACTGCACGTACGTGCAGGCTGATCTGAGGTTTTGCTGGCCGCACATACCACATGGTTGGGAATCTCATGCCGCAGCTCAATTATATTGAGAAAAATACTCACATTTAAAACTCCTAACAACCAGAGAGTTGGTTCCACTCCTACAGAGAATATCAAGCGCAGTATGATTGAAGCAATGAGAGTGATAATGCTAGATGGCGTTGCTATGGTGATGACGAGAGCCAGAGATGCCAACATCCAGGTCCAGACCAGTCCTGACAGGCGAGGATCTAACTCTGAAATGTAAGACAATGTTCACCCTGTCAAGCCTTTGTATACTAATGGAGTCTTCCTTCTGGTTTAATACAAAAAACTTGAGATCGTCCACTGTACATATCTAGGGTTGTCGGGTTATAATTTTCAAAAAATTTGTATTCTTTTGTCTGAAGATCTTGTTTACCTTTACAAACAGTGTAGACCCTGATGATATGCAGCATAATGCTGCATTTCATCTGGGTCTTCACTGTTTGCGAAAGTACTCCTTTTGGGGTTTCCCAAATACAAAGGGTTAAACAGGTACTTTGGCAAACAGTGAAGACCCAGATGAAATGTCGCCTGCACAAGGTGGCATTTCATAAGGCTCTGCACTGTTTGCTAAGATGACAACAATCTTCACGGACAGAAATACATCTACCTCTAAAACGTTTTTGAGACTGAAACCTTTGCCCTGAATGCTGTCTCATTAAAACAGACACGTATGAAATATTTTCAGAAATGCAAACGAGCTTCAGAAAATATGGAGCACAAACAATTTCTGCACATATGATGTTTGACCTACCACTATGACCTTGACTTTTGAGAGCAGGATGGATGAGCCTTCACTCCCAGGGGAGGGGGTGGGGGGCGGGTACTCAGATATTTTCATATATATGTTGGCTTGGCCCATTTTTGGAGGGTTCAAAATTTTGAATTTTAGAATTTTTGGGGGTTTTCAGAAAAATGAATATTTTTGGGGGTATGAAGAAATTGTGGATATTTTTGGGGGGTCATTTCTAAACATTTTAGGGCTTTTTCTTAAAGTCAAGATATAGAGGGAATATTTTTTGGGGGTCACAAAATTTCAAATATTTTTTGGGGTATGCCTGATATTCCTGATATTTTTTTTGGTAAACAGTAGATATACCCCCTTGAGCCTTCACTATACATGTTATCTCACTTAGGTAGACATGTGTATGGAATATTTCCAGATATCTGAACTAGGGTCCAGGAGATATGAGAAATTCTGCAAATGTAACCTTTGAATTTGAAACACAGACACTGAAACTGTCACTCTGAAAACTAGTCTAAGAATACATGCTATACATGAAACAATGGTTCCCATCTTTACCTCTTTGGTTATCTTCAAATGGATAGAAGCAGGCAACCAGTAGATTGATGAGAACAGCAAAGTTAAATGAGATATTGCCCCAGAAGGTCATGTGACTGCTGAACCATGACAGGTACGGATTGGCTGGAATAAAATAAAACAAAACATTTTAACTAAAACACTATCTTTACTCTGTTTCAAATTTTCAGCCTCTTGGCCTTTGTCATTTATATTTACTGGTTGGCTTAGACATATGGAGATGTAGCTCACAACATAAATCCAGATATTTGTTTCTTGACAAAGCTAAGAGGCCGAAAATTTGAAACAGAGTAAAGATAGTGTTTTAGTATGAATAAATTCCCTTTGGAATTTTTATTGAGATAATCAAAACATTTTAACACTGGTCCTTATGAGCCTTAATATACAGTGCAGTTCCTTTATAACACATCTTGTTATAACACCAGATTTGGATATAACATGGTCATTTTGTCACTCCCGTTTTTATTTTTTACCATGGAAATTTTACAACGGAATTATAGGAAAATGACCATGAAATGGTCATTTTCCTATAATTCCTTTATAAAATTGCGCCTTTATAACCTGCTTCACTTATAACAAATTGGATGGAAAAAAATAAAACAAAACATTTTAACACAAGGCCTTATGAGCCTGGATATACAGCGCAGTTCCTTTATAACACATCTTGATAACACACCAGATTTGGATATAACATGGTCATTTTGTGACACCATTGAAATTTTACTAAGGAATTATAGGAAATGACCATGAAATGGTCATTTTCCTATAATTCCTTTATAAAATTCCCCTTCATAACATGCTTCACTTATAACCCAGTACATTCATATGGGCCCTAAACAAAATGTTATTATGAGCCAGCACACAAATTTTAATACTTGCAAAACTTGAAAGGACACTAATACAGTAAAACCTGTGTAAAGCGGCCACTCAAAAATAGACAAAACAAAGATCTTAATGACAAATGGTAGCTTAATGAAGGTCATAAGTATTGCTCCCCTAAGAGCATTCTGCAATACTTTTGACGTGCATTAAGCGATGATTGGTCTTTAAAACCAATTTTCAGTCTTTTTAAGAGTGACCCTTTTACACAGGTTTTTAACTGTAACTGCAACACAGAACAAGGACCAAACATAAAACCATAACACAAACAATAGGAGCAACAACAAAACATTTATAAACAACAACATAATCACTTCCTTATCATACTGGGCCACGTAGCACAGTCAGTAAGGTGTCTGACTACAGATGTGTGTCTGACTGCAGATCCAGGAGTCACGAGTTTAATCCCGGCCCGGTCCCATATTTTCTTGGAGATTGATCATGAAATAATTTCTACAGTCATTCTCCTCCCTTCAGCTGATTCATTCAAGAAGGGTTGTTGCCAGTTACAAACGAAAGTATGTGCACGAAGTACTGGTTAACCTCTTGTTCAAGCTTGCCCAGGAAAAAAGTGTGGTTAGGTGAACTGACCGTCCCAACATGACCATAGCTGTTGACTGGGATGCAAAGCAACAAAAGAAACAAACTACCTTATTACATAAGCAATCAGCAAAGACTCCTACAAGTCTTGCCAGAGCCTTGGCTGGTGGCACACAGAAAGTAGGGTAGTTTATGATGGCCCAGACTAACATTGAGGACTCTAGCCTCACTTGATGGCTGTTAGCCTGGCTTTAGGCTCTGAGTTCGAGGTAAAATACTCCTACTGGACAAAACTTTTCTCTCATATAATCTCCCTTCTTGGCTGTGGCCCAAGCAGAGAGATAGAATATTAGAAAAATAGGACTCCAGTTAAGAAGGCTTGATAAGTTGCAAATTTATTTCATTGTTTCCACAAAATTATCAGTTAGAAGGGGGGGGGGGGGGGGGGGGGGGGCATGGGTCTGTGCATATACCATGTTTGACCTTATAATCACACATGCTCAAATACGCACACACTAGGTACATTTACTTGATGGTCATTTATTTGTTTGATTTGATTCTTTACGTCCAAGTCAACATTTAGGGAGCCCAGTGGCTCAGTGGAAGAGTGCTTGACTCGAAACCGAGGTGCTGCGGGTTCGAGCCTCACTGGTGTCACTGCGCTGTGGTCCTTGAGCAGGACACATTTATCCTAGCTTAGTACTGGTTCAACCCAGGAAGACCCATCCCTGTTTAACTGAAAGATTGTTGATGGGACGTAAAGAATCAAATCAAACAAAACCAGTCAACAATCTTTCTAAGAACTTCTGATTTTCCGGTTTACCAGTGATGCAAATTCATTTTCAATATGGACTTGTTGTGTGTCGAAAGAAAACAGTGTAGATCCTGATCTGTTGGCTTCATCAGAAACCAGCTGATCTGGATCTACACTGTTTTCAAAAGAACTAATAACTTTGAAAATGTGCATATTGTACAGTAGGGTTAGAATGTCGAATGTGGTATGTATCAAGAAATACTACACAAATACACTAAAATTTCATTAACTAGTTAATATACAATTTTGAAAACTGTGTAGATCCAGATAAGTGTTCAACAGCATCTGCTTTGTTTAGATCATGTGACTGAACTGGTTGGTATTGAAAGAATTGGTGAAAGTTCAAAAGTTTAAAAATCCTGAAGTTAGAAATTCAAATTTAAAACTTGAAGTATGCCTATAAACTTTTAACAATTTCAACTTTAAATGTGAAATTATGTGAAGATGAAGAAAAAATTAACAGAAAAGCTATAATAATCTGCCTAATTCAGTATTTTTTTTTTAGAAAATTAGCCCTCAAAATCCTGAATTCAGGAGTGATCCTGAAAACTTTCATCCATGTTTCCAAAAGTGACTATGCTGCAGTCCTGATTCTTACTTTTTAGATCTTTTTGCCAGATCATTTCATTGTACATATCCTCTACCCTCTCAAAGAAGTCTGAGACCTTGCTGCCCTGTTCGTCTCTCTCGGCGGTATGGTACACATGGTGCTTCGTCTCCTCGGTCAGATACTCACAGATCTCTGGTATAGGGAACACAATCTTCTCCATAGTACGGTCATGTCTAACTATCTGTTAACATAATAATACGGTAAATGTTGTAAAATTTCTTTTTCTGGTCAGAAATAGAATGTTGGTTATCAGGGCTGGAAGCCACATAATGCTTATTTAAAAAACAAACAGGGAAGACCCTGATCAGACTGCTTCTTCAGAAGCAGTCTGATCTGGATCTGCACTGTTTGTATATGCCTTTTTGGCAAGCAAATAGTGTTCATATTGATAGAACATTTACTAAAATATAAACAGAGAATGTGTTGATTGTTTGCTCGTCATTTGATTCAGGTTTATTAGTTTTAAAATTAAAATATTTTAGTGCCACAAATTCCAGATCTCAGATCTCAATTCCCTTATCATTGAGAAAATGAACTCTAATAAGCAATATGCACTCATTCAGATCCTTTCATAATGTTGTATATACGTGTGTATGTAATTAGATAAATATGTTTAAACCAATTCCCTAATTTTTATTTATTTATGCATGTACAGTGCAATCCCTTTATAATGTTATATTTGGGGTCCATATAAATGGGCTGGGTAATAAGCAAATCATGTTATAAAGGGACATTTACAAAAGAATTATAGAAAAACAACAATTCTAAAGTCATTTTCCTATAATTCTTTTGTAAAATTCCATAGTACAGAAATATGGGAGTCACAACATGACCGTGTTATATCCGAATTCATGCTATAACAATGTTTATCACATGACGTCGCCTCTGGGAGTGAAATAACGCCATGTTATAAAATTGACAAACAACTAGTGGTTTACAGATTTTCGAGAAAATTTATGCCATTCATAACAACGTTGCATACAAAATAATCACGCTTTTACCCGAGAAATGAGATAATCTTTATGTCATATGATAAATAGAATCTAACATTTGTGCTCTTGTACTATTGAATTTATTAAACTTGTTGTGAAAAAGTGATAAAATGCTCGGCAAGCCTGGCATTTTATCACTTTTCCCAACTCATTTAATAAATGCGTAATCTTTATGTCATGTAATAAATAGATCTAACATTAATGCTTTGTATTATTGAATTTATTAAACTTGTTGCGAAAAAGTGATAAAATGCTCAGCAAGCCTCGCATTTTATCACTTTTTCCCAACTCATTTAATACATTCAATAAAACATGAGCACTCATGTAAGATCCTCTATGTGTTATAAAGAGACTGCACTGTATTACTGATGATCAAATGAGCCGTGGCATGTGATTTCTAACAATGTGGTATTTTGAGCCTTTGCTGGTCGCCCATACCACATTGTTGGAAATCTCATGTCAAGGCTAAAATAAAACTCAAACTAATACACTACCTCTATTTGGGCTGTATGCTTGGCATAAAACTCTAGGGCTTGATCACCATAGAAATCTCCACATGGCTTTAATAGATTGGCAAGTTCTTTGTTGTGTTGAGATAGCTGAAAAATAATAGAAATTTCTATCAGAGGTTTGAAATGTTTTGCTCTTATCCTGCTTACTATTTTTCTTCTTCTGACAATGTCATCTGTTTTTTACGTCTGCTTCATATATTCAAGTGCACTTCAGACTAGGTTTTCATGGAAGCAAACAATACAAACCCTGAATCAGACTGCTCCCTGGGAGCAGTCTGATCTATGTCCATATTGTTTGCAATATAGGTTACCTAAGAACATAAGCAGACGAGAGCAGCAGACAACAAAAGTTGTGAGGGATGAGGAAGGATTTCAAATCCACATTCAGTTGCAGCAGTTATAGCAATTTGTGACGTGCGGGCAGAGGCATTGTCCTGCAAGAGCAGAATGCCGCGAGTCAGTTTTCCTCGCCTCTTTCTTGCGATTTCCTGGCTTAGCCGCCTCAATTCGCCTGTATGATATTTACCGTTAATCATGCTACCTTGCTCAAGATAATCAATCATGATCACCATTGACTATCCCAAAAGATTGAGGCCATCACCTTCCCTGCTAAATGAACCATCTTAAATCTCTTAGGAGGTTGGTAAGCCAGGGTGCTTCCATTGTTTGCTCTGCATTTTTGACTCTGGGTCAAAGTGGTGAATGCATGTCTCATCTTGGGTTACAACTCGCTTGATAAAATCGCCGGGATCATCTTCATAGCGAGACAGGAGATACCTAGAAATATCGAGCTGATTCCTGTTCTGATCATCAGTCAACATTCGCAGCACCCATCTTACCTAAGATGTCGGTTAGGATTGATTGCGCTGTCCCAAAACTTATGCCAACTTCGCTAGTTATGCTTCCCAGGTCTCACCTCCTATCATGCATAACCAGGGTGTGCACGACCTTGACATTTCATCAGCGGTGGCATCTTTGGGATGGCCAGACCATCCATCATCCTCAACGCTCTCTCTCCCCCTCTTAAACTCTACTGCCCATTTTTTCACTGTGCTATTAGAAGGAGACTCCTTCCCAAGAAGTCTTCATGAATTCCTTGGGAGGCAATCCTTTCTTACAGAAGTACTTGATAACCGCTCTGATTTCAAATTTCTCTATTTTGCAAATGTGTCGTACCCTCCTCTTTTAAAAGTGTTTTACATAAGCAACCAAGCATGACCGCATGCTTTTCACACTCCCAATGTCATTCAATTAGATCAAATGAACGATTGACAAAGATTTTAATTCAATGAATCTCAACAAAGCATATCGGGCTGAGAACTTTTTGATCACACCTCGTAATGTGTGTGTAAGCAGCACAGGCTCTAGTGAAACTGAACTCCTTAGCAAGCTTGTCTGACATTTCACTGCTGACCCAGGTAGTATGTACCAAGATTGCATGTGTTGACTCAAACATTGAATATATGCACAAATGAACAACATAATAGAGAAAATCATTATTTGATAGCTAACATCAGGGCAGTGTTTAGTCATAATGCAGTGTTTAAATATTTTAGCTGTTTCACTGATAGCCAAAAGGTCAAAGCATCCTTACTAAGATAGTTGGTACATACATTGAGGATACTTGATGAAAGCATTTTTGATGATCACCATAAACTACAGTGATCTCATAAAAAAACTTTAATCGCACAGTCAATGGCATGCCATCTCAAATCCTTCAATAGCCCCTGGGGGAGGGTCAAAAAATGAATGTGCTCTTGCACAGGGTTCGTAAGGAAATGGAAAAACAGAATTCCAAGACTTTTCCAAGGACTATTCCAGGACTTTTTTCATTTTTCAAGGCCTCAATTTCTTCCCAATTTTGTATAAAACAACGCGGAAAATTGCATTTTTTCAGCTGGAAACTTCTAAATGAAAAGGCGCACTCATTTTCTTTGATTCTGGTTCCAGTGATAAAAACCGGGACTACTGCACAAATTGAATAGAATGGAATATCAGTCGCACCTCACATCTCGATGTGTAACTAGCAATTTTCAATCAGTTTTTTGCAATTTTCACATAGTTTTTTGGGCATCCCATGAATTTGAAAGGACTGGTTGTATTTTTTATGGACTAATTCATATTTCCAAGGATTATTTTACAAAATTCCAGGACAATTCCAGGACAAAAGGCAATTTTTCTAAAATTCCAGGAGTTTTCCAAGACCAAGGTCAAATTCAAAGATTTTTCCAGGTCTGTGCAAACCCTGTTGCATTCCCCACATGTGTAAGTAAGTTAATGGACACAATCTATATATACATAGACATTTAGGAAATAGCTTAACAGATGGACAGAGTCGATCACAATGTCACCTACTGCTTTAAAATTTTAAAAAGAATGGAGATAATAATGGAAATATTTGTTTATTAAAAATGTCTTATATAAAAGCTATTACTTGTTTGGCAAGAATAAAGATGTTATGTCCAACAGCCTTTGGTGAGGCTTCTCTTTCCTCCTCCTCCTCCTCAATAGCATCCTCAGACTGGAACGCCCGCTTCGCCGCTTCAACCTAGCAACAAGAAAATACGTGGAAAACCTGTGTAAAACAGCCGCTCTCAAAGTGACCAAAAACTGGTTTTGAAGTTGAAGACCAATATTGCTTAATGCAGGTCAAAAGTATTGCAGAATGCTCCAAGAGGAGCATTCTGCAATATTTTCGACCTTCATTAAGCTACCATTTGTCATTAAGATCTTTGTTTTGTCTATTTTTGAGTGGCGCTTTTACACAGGTTATACTGAATGCGAAAACGCATAAGAATACACATTCAAACTGATAATATGAGATGTTTTATTCCAGCTTATACAACTTCTTGATGACAGAAGGTATATGATGTGTTTGCAAAATGTGTTCTCAGAATCAATGTTAATTTCTCTAAATCTAATGTTGGCTACATGCCAAGAGTTGCGTGAACCCACTATAGAGGGTAGGTAAAGCACCCATTCACATCAAATAAATAAGGCCTTGAATCACATATGATTCATTTTAGTCCATTATTGTCATATCATCATCATCATAATCATCATAATCGGATTTTTGATTAACGTGCAGGTGCAGGGGCATCATCCACATCAGTGGGCCCCTTTCCAGGTAGCTGGCTAGCTGCACGCATAACAGATCTCACACCTGATCTCCAGGTGCTCCTTTCTTGAGGGTCAACTGTGGTGAGCTTCCACTCACGGCAGTCTTTCTCTGTCAGTTTCTTCCATGTTTGCTTGGGCCTCCCTGCCCCCCGCTTGCCGTCAATCTGCATATCATATGCTGTTCTGATTGCACCACTCGAACGCGCCACATGCCCAAACCAGCGAAGCCTTCTCTCTCTCAAAATGAGGTCGAGGTCCTCAAGCTGAAGCTTTGCCAGTAGCTCGCTTGACCTTACCCTGGCCACATCCTCTGGCTTGATACTGCAGATCTGTCTGATCATGGCCCTATCATTGCGTTGCAAGCGCTGCAGGTTCGTCTTGGTAAGTGGCCAAGTTTCACTGGCATGTAGCATGGCGCTCCGCACGCAAGAGCTGTACACATGGCCACGGGTCTTGTAAGAGAGGTGGCGGGATGTGAGAACTGGTAGTAGCTCCCTGAACTTCTTCCAGGCGGTTTTCACACGAGTAGTGACCGCCATTTCACAGCCTCCACCAGCAGAAAGCATGTCACCTAGGTAGCAGAAGGAAGCTACCACCTCAAGCTGATCAGGTCCGACCTGGACTTCACTCTGTGGTCTGCCGTCACTAGGGCGAGCATTTCCCATGCACCGTGCACACCTATAATCAGGATTTGGTGTCAGTCTTTGTAGCCCACTGCATTTCTTATATAACAAGACAAATGCCTGTCAGCAAACATATTGATAACTGTTGTAAAACACAACCAAAATTCTCTATATTTCCGTTTTATAAATTTCAAACTGATGATGTTTCAGCTAGGTTAGCCATAGAACGTTATTTTATTGATGTATTTTCTCCAAAACTAAACATGTTTTGATGACGTAACAATTTATACGTATTTGCTTACACATATTTGTGTACACATGTGTCCGCATATTTTGTTAATGACGTTGCTAGGAAACTACGCATATTTTGACGCCATTAACATTAAACATATTTTGATGACGTTACAAATATAGCGTACGTTATGTACACATGTGTACGCATATTTTAGTAGTAACGTTGCTAAGTAGCAACACATATTTCAATTGCCCTGAAGATAGGAAACTGGTTGGCAATAATAAAATAGTAAAAAAAATCATCCATGCGCTTATGTTTTTTTTTTTCTATATCCAAAAAAGAAAGTCCACAATACAGGAAATTATATCTTCAAATAAAGAATAAAAATTCGCCTTGTTTTTTCTTCTAATTTAATTCTTAACGCGTTTCACTACTGTGTATATCTTCAGAAGACATTATTTTCAATATAATATATATATATATTGTATTCTCCCTGATAACCCAACATGCTCCTTTAAGCGCACACTGGGTATATTTTACGTTGTAATAGGCCAGAATTTTTTTCATTAGTTGATTTACAGGAATCTTTTTACAGGGTTGGGGGAACAGAAAAAAAGCTCCGAAAATGACCAGTTGACAATTTTCGGAGCTTTTTTTAAAAAATCTAGACAGGACTGTGTGACTCTCAAAAATACACAAACAGAACCTCAAAAATATATTATTTTTCTCAATGAAACAAATAATATTTAGAGTCCGTGGATAAAATAAAAAAAATAATTTTATTTTTTTTTCTACTTTCCAGAAGGGTTTGTTAATCAACTAATAAAAAAAATCTGGCCTTATACGATATGAACTTCTAGTTTTCAGTCAATCTGATGGTACAACTTCATAATCAAATTGGATTCATCATGTCAATAAAAACAGTGTGGATCCTGAAAAGCTGGCTTCTAATGAAGCCAGCTGATCTGGATCTACACTGTTTTCTATAAAAGTTCTATAAGTAGAAACACTTATGAGCTCAGCACCCTTATTAAGTAGAATACGGCATTTCAACATTGCTAACAGCGCTGGTATGGCAAAATGTCTAAGCCCCAATAAGACACCTCCTTTAGGGGAGTTCTGATTTGTGTTAATGTATAGGGTAAATACAGTAAGTATGAACTATATCACACCAACACAAAATGAACAGATTTTATTACTTTTTCATGTATTGTAAATGTTCCAAATTTCAAATCTAATTAATTGACAAAAAATTGGCTAGATAAGCAGTGCAGAACCAGATTAGATGGTCCCTTTAGTCTGATTAGAAAATTAAATCCCCTTTTTGCTATTCTGACAAGCAATATAAGGCTACAGATAATCAAAATAGTTTTGAGATATTTCAGAGAAAATACATGATTGACATAAAGGTAATTTTATATAGTATACACAAAGAAAAAGCATATTTCAAAATCTGAATTAATTGACTAGTATGAGCATGAGAGTGAAATGACCTTTCACTTTTTACCTACTAGTGTCATCTGCTGATAACTTTTGCAAACAGTTTGGACCCAAATCAGGCCTGACATTGCGTCTCACCTGATCAAAGTGTCGGGCCTGATCAGGATCTAAACTGCTTGACACTCTGATGGTATTCCCGAAATAATTTTTCAAAAGTTGATTTTGAAAAAAAATCAGCAGATGATAAAAAAAGCATGCAAAATTTCCCAGGAGGCAATATCAGAAATTTCTCGTGTAAGTGAAATTGGATGTTAAAAGATAAATTCCATATCTAAAAAATTCTAGGGTCAAAAGCATTTTGAAAGCAAAATTTTGAAATCGACTGAATACAAATAAAAGCAACATTTATACTTCAGCAAATATCAACACATCAGCAGTTATCAAGAGCAGGTGATATCTGTCTGCTTTTATGTCTCAGGATGGCCCATTTTACATGATTTCAGACAGACATTCTGTCGGTCCTGATCTGGGTCCAAATTATTTTCAAAGGTTATCAGCAGGCAACAAAAGTCGCTGCTAGCAAGGCCTCATGGTTTCTCATTATACGCCTATGGAAACCCTTGATCCATGGGTTATGGTCAATTTGGATCCCAGGGGCATGGTTGGTGGAATTTACGTAGGGGACCACTAGCCATTGCTATAGACTTACTATAAAAGCTGTGGACCTCACCGTTTCAGAGAAGCTTTTTACAAAAAAAATCCCATCATGAGTTTCTATGGAAGCTAATGACCCCTGGGGTGTGGCCCGTTTGACTCCTGTCACTTGATTGGCAGGGTAATAAGTCTACGAGAGCTATTGATCCCCAGGGTGTGTTCAATTTGAACCCCAGTTACTTGAGTGGCAGGGTTTATGTAGGGGCCCCATGAGACTGCTACATGCTAAATATATAAGCTGTGGGCCTCATGGTTTCAGAGAAGATTTCAAGACTTTTCAAGTTTTCCTGTTATAAGTGTATGTGAGCTATATGTTGCCATGGCAACCAGAGTTTCAATCCAGTCAGCCCAAGGTCCTAACACATAACAGCCTTCCCTCTACCTGCTTATGCTTTACATGAAACTTGATCAGAATTGGCCTACTGACTTTAGAGATGTAGTTCTTTGGATGGACGACGGATAACAGAACATTGGTGAGCTAATAAGCCAGTTGATCAATCTGCACAGAATAAATTTTCCAAATATTTTCTAGTACAGCAAGTAGTATTTTTTAATGTGTTTTGCACTATTGCAAGTGTGTTTGAGAGTGGTTTGAGCCCAGTCTTGGCCACATACACTCACCTTAAATAAATTTTACAGCCTTAATCTCCAAACCTCCAGCTCAAGTAGGGCAGTTATGAGATACTGGAAAAAGTACATTAATACTCAGTGCTGGCAAAACCAAGCCTCCATGGAACCAGTGTGATAAACAGTCATGCTCTATATGAATGAAATATTGTTGATTGGGCTCATCATTACCATCATCATGTACAGCAAAATGACAAACAAGCAAAATTATCATTTTTGTGATCAAAAGTGTTTATATGCAACCATGCATGTGAATGAAATAATATGGTATTCTACAAAACAAAAATTTTCCATAAAAATATTTAACTATTGGCTAATTCGATTGATGCTCTAAAATTTTGAACACTAGTTGCCTGGTAAAAAGTCCTAGACAGAGAAGCAGTCTGACCAGGGTCTTCCCTGTTTGCTATTCTGACTAGCCTTTTGTGAATTCAACCCCTAATAACCAAAATTTCATTTGAGAACAGAAAGAGAAAAGTGTTCGAAATTTTAGAACATTTACTTATAACAAATGTTCAACACTTTTTCTCTCTCAAAATTTTAAGATAATTTTTGGCTATTAGGTCTTAGACTTACAAATAACTTTTCATAATAGTGAACAGTCAGAACCCTGAAAAAACTGCTCCTAGGAACAGTTGATTCAAGAAGGATCGGTGTCAGTTACAAGCAAAAGTATGTGCACGAAGTACTGGTTATAACCGCTTAGTCAAGCTTGCCCAGGAAAAGTGCAGTTAAAAAGGTTAACTGACCTGACCATCTTGACATGACCATTGTTGTTTACTGGGACTTAAAACAACAAACCAAACCAAAACCTAGGAGCAGTCAGATCTGGGTTTGCATTATTTGTGAAAGACTTTTTGTCAGGTACTGGATCAAGTAGAACATCTACTTTATACTGTGACGAAAATACTTTTTGTATACAGTCAAACCTCTTTATAACGTCACTTTTTATCACAGAATATTCACTATCCAACATAAAGAGGTATGTGCATTAAGAGGTTATTTTGGCCCCCCTATGAGATCAAAAAATAAAAGTTGTTCTTCACAAATTTCTTCTTATTAGTTTATTAAAACAATATCCAAAGTGTAAAAGTCAGACATTGATTTGACTTCTACCGTTGCTATGGTAACAAAAATGGCTGCCAAAATAGGCTGAAAATAGGAAACTGAACATTTTGGATCAAATTTGAGACTTGTTACAGATAAATTAATATAGAGCACAAGCAAATACCAAAAAAATATCTTAACAGATGATGAGAATTATCATGGCAAACAATATATTAAAAGCTTTTTTTTAGTATTTGCTTGTGCTGATATCTAAATCTTAAAAAATCGGTCTCCAAAAGCCTCAAATTTGGCCTAAAATGGCAATTTCTCTATTCTAAGTCTATTTTGTCTGCCATTTTGGTTACCATAGCAACCGGTAAAAGTATAATAAATGCCAGAATTTTACACTTGGGCTATTCTTTTTATAAACCAATAAGATGAAATTGGTGAAAAGCAACTTTCAGCTTTGGGCCCTAGAGGGGGCCAAAATAGCCCCTTAATACATATACCCCTTTGCTGGGAACAGATCTGTTTCCATTAATATTCCCTCTTTATAACAGAATATAGACTTAAGGACACTGACAGTAAGTTCTGGGAACAGATACACATTTTCTATTGAAAAAAAAATCATTATAACAAAATCTTTACCATGTGTCAGTCAATTTGGTGATCAGGACAATTAAAAATTTTTGCAAGAATAGGTTTCTGTCACTTTTGATAAGAGGAAGCTTTGTGCATTTTGATACAATATGAAATTGAACTGATGTATACAATTGGAATAATAGCATTTAAATTCATTTGTATACTATTTTCATTTATCAAATGATTATGATGTGGAAACCTGGTACTGGTCCACATTTCGTTATAACAGCAAATTCACTTTAATGTCAAAGATATCTTGGAACAAACATGACATGGTCGTTATAAAGAGGGTTGACTGTACATACATGTTAATACAAGGGTTTCATGTCTGGAACAATATATACTTTACAATAACAACTATAAGCTAAGAAAAGAAACACAAATAATAAAACTAATAAACATAAAACATGCTTTAGAGAGCCATAAAATATCTTATCATATCTCATATATAAATTGGGCTATAAGCTGTTGCCCATCCAAAGAATTCAAAACACCTAGATTCATTTTCACACTGGTCAATGTAAACGCACCGGTGGTTGCTACAACGAGCTGGTGGTTGCATTTTTCAGCACCGGTGGTGGCGTAAAAGGTAAAAAAATCTATACCTGTTGACTTTATTATTTATTTATAAACTTGCATTTATTTTATTTGTGATGACACCTGTCGCACAGACCACCGGTAACATTGCAGCTTATGGCCCTGCCAAGCAATTGGTGATATAATTCATGGTTTGGACTGCAAATCCAACACAGTTCTGGAGTTTTGCCGTGACAGGTGCTTTTTTCAAGTGTAACTGCCTAAATTGAGTGAAATCTGCATATCTAAGCGCAGCTGTTGTCATATTCCCATGAAATAACATCCAAAAAACGTTTACTACTTTGGGTTTTTTCTTGGTAAACTAGCAAATGTTTTATTGAGGAATTTTTATTACAACGCACTGGGAGCATTTTTTGACGCATTGATACAACGCACTGATGGTTGCACAGAATTCCTGTGGTTGCTGGTGCAGACTCACCACATCATTCGCTGTTCACATAAATGTTGCAAAAATCGCCATTTCAACCAGCACATGATATTTCGATACTGTATAGAAGGCTCAGGCGAGCCTGTGCAAACGTGCATACTCCCAAGAGCCTTTGCTGCCAGCACAAGAGATCTTGATATTTATTACATTGTCCAGTGACTGCCTGCGCAAATGTGCAGGCTCACCAGAGTATTCGCTGCTGGTGTGAATAGCACACAAATCGCCATTTAAGGCAGCACAAGAGATTTTGTACAGTGACGAAGGCTAAGGTAAGCCTGTGCAAATGTGCAGACTCGCCAGATCCTTCGCTGCTCGCACAGAATGGAATTCAATCGCCATTTGAGTCACCACATGAGAATTTTAAACTGTGACGAAGGCTCAGACTAGACCAAGCAAATGTGGCCAAAGCCATCGCTGTTCGCATGAATGACACCCAAAAATAGTGATTATCACTATCACAAACTGCAGAAAAGAGGAATAGCCACACAGCAATCACGAGACACCAGGAAGACAAACTAAGCAAAGCAGCCAGCTCTCTCTCTTCCCCATCAAGATGATTGTAAAACAAGAATGGACATTAAGTAACAAAATATAGAACAATTACAGAATCCTGTAATGGGAGTAACAATCAACAACGAATCAGCAATAACAGAATCACCGCCTTAGAACAGACAGCAGCCTATACCTCTGGGGTGCTAAAATTGCATTTACCTGGTACCAAATCTTCGCCCTAGAATCTGCTGTTGTTGAAGCACAAAAATTTTAAGCTGGCATGGAGGCTTATTAACTATTGTAATGTATCATAACGGACAAACAATCTCAATGAATTAAAAGTTTTGGGGCCAATCTGAAAAATAGGCGGAAACACTCAAAGTGCGAACAGGGCTAGCCCTGGAGCATCTCTGGTGAGGCTACACATTTGCAGAGTCACGCTTGAGCCTTCATCAGTGTACAAAAACCACAAAATTTATGCCTATTGACTGTATCATTTCTTTATCAGCTTGCTTTTATTTTAGTTTTGATGACCCAATGCGCACAAACCGTCAGAAACATTGCAATTTATGGCTCTGCCATGCAATTGGCGTTTTAATTCATGGTTTGACCGATAAATCCGACACAGTTGTGGAGTTTGACAGTGACAGGTGCTTTTTCTATTGTGACTGCCTAACTTCAGGAAATTCTGCATGTCTAAGCACAGCTGCAGCTATGTTATCATAGTCCCATGAAATAACATCCAAAAACGATTACTGCTCTCTATTTTTTCTATGCAGAGAAGGCTCTGGCGAGTCTGTACATTTGCATAGGCTCACCTGAGTCTTCGTCCTGGTACTGAAATATCATGTGCTGGCTCAAATAACGATTTATGTACCGTTTATAAGAACAGTGAATGATGTGGTGAGGCTGCACCAGCAACCACAGGAATTCTGTGCAACCATCAGTGCGTTGTATCAATGCGTCAAAAAATGCTCCCAGTGCGTTGTAATAAAAATTCCTCAATAAAACATTGCTAGTTTACCAAGAAAAACCCCCAAAGTAGTACTCGTTTTTTGGATGTTATTTCATGGGAATATGACAACAGCTGCGCGTAGACGTGCAGATTTCACTCAATTTAGGCAGTTACACTAGAAAAAAACACCTGTCACGGCAAAACTCCAGAACTTTGTTGGATTTGCAGTCCAAACCATGAATTAAATCACCAATTGCTTGGCAGAGCCATAAACTGCAATGTTACCGGTGGTCTGTGCGACAGGTGTCATCACAAATAAAATAAATGCAAGTTTATAAATAAATAATTAAGTCAACAGGTATAGATTTGTTTACCTTTTATGCCACCACCAGTGCTGTAAAATGCAACCACCAGCTCGTTGTAGCAACCACCGGTGCGTTTACATTGACCAGTGTGATTTTATGTGATTGGAAAGAAAGTCACAGGAAAAGTCACGAAAAAAGTCATTGTAAAAAGTCATGGTTTAAACATCACAGGAAAAAAGTCACAGAAATATACTATGCACAATAAGTTTAGCAATTTCTTATGTTTTGCATCATTTTTGTGCTCATCTTTGTACAGTGCTGATCAATTTCAATTGCAATGACGAGATCAGGATCTTAGGCAAATGACATTACGTAATTTCAAACGCCATCCTTTAAATAGGCATTTGGGGAGAGCAAGAATTGCAGAAGGGTCAGTAAGCAAAAATCACACCCGTTGTAAGTAATGCTAAAATGATAAGCATGTGATTTTTCGTTTGGTGTTCTTTAATCTTCCTCAGGCATCATAAGCCTATAAAAGCTATTGGTTATGTGACAGATGTGATAGAGATTTCATGCTGAAAAAAATCAGCTGCCATCAATGACGTCAAAACGTAGTCATCGTTTGATTAAACTTCTAATGTTGATTAGCATTTCAATTCAACAGAGTGTCAGTTTACAAAGATATCATATGCTTACAATGTAACTCATCTTATGGCTGATTAAAACCTTAAGTTACTGAAAATGGTGCGACGCATTTGCGAGATTACGGTGACGTTAGATTTTATCTTTCGGCTCGTGTGCTGTAGTAGTGAAGATGTTTTATTCAACAGTATTTGTCTAAATGTGTTGGAAGGCATCAAGCAGTTTTACTTGTTCATGTGGTTCAAGAAAACTCGACTAGAAACACCGTTTAAATGCGATAACGTAAAAGCATTAGTAGAAACGTCAAATTGTGAAAACTTGGACCTTTATTTCTCTGAGAACGTTCAGAAAATTGCAGAATTTGCTATGCTTTTTTGGTTTTGAGGGACCAAACAATCGTTCATAAATGATTTCGACTTCCCCCAATGGCCAGAAATACCCACGTTACCCGCTAGTCCTAAAATTAGACGTCACTTTAGCACGGCCGTTGCGTTTGGTAATTCTGTAATTTTTTAAATGGAAAATCTTGTCAGATGATCGGCTCTTGTATCTTCATGACAGCAAATGAAACTTGAGATCCGATGTGGATGGGCTAACCCATACAAAACAATTGCTAAATTTATTGTGCATAGTATATGTTACAAATAAAGCAAATAGGGTAGTATCAATTTCATGATGTATATACCTAGTCCCAAGGTTATAAAACATTTTTCATGCTCAACTCAGCTGAGCACGAAATTTATCCTGCTCATAAATGTTATAATGCCAACAATTGTTGGCATTTTAACATTTATTAGCAAGATAAATACAACATCTGAGGGACTAAAAGCAAGGAACTTCTTTATTTGTTGGTATTTTAGTTGTTATGAGTAGTTGAAATTTCGTGCTAAGTTGAGTTGAACATGAAAAAAGTTTTAGAACCTCGAGGCCTGATCTTAGTTTCTGTCAGTTTAAGATAGTGGTATAATGTCAATAAATTCAGTGTTTATTCCTAAGCTGGTTCAAAGGTGTGATGTTAGTTAGTGCTCTAGCTTTTGGGAGCAATGAGGGGTAATGCTGATACCCTTAACATCGATGGTAATTTAGTGTTTATTCCTCAGCTGGTTCAATTATGTGAGATTAGTGCTCTAGCTTTTGGGAGCAATGAGGGGTAATGCTGATACCCTTTACATTGATGGTAATTTAGTGTTTATTCCTCAGCTGGTTCAATTATGTGAGATTAGTGCTCTAGCTTTTGGGAGCAATGAGGGGTAATGCTGATACCCTTTACATCGATGGTAATTTAGTGTTTATTCCTCAGCTGGTTCAAATGTGTGAGATTAGTGCTCTAGCTTCTGGGAGCAATGAGGGGTAATGCTGATACCCTTTACATCGATGGTAATTGAGTGTTTATTCCTCAGCTGGTTCAAATGTGTGAGATTAGTGCTCTAGCTTCTGGGAGCAGTGAGAGGTTGCGGTACATTGTTAATGCTGATACCCTTTACATCGATGGTAATTTGGTGTTTATTCCTCAGCTGGTTCAAATGTGTGAGATTAGTGCTCTAGCTTCTGGGAGCAGTGAGAGGTTGCGGTACATTGTTAATGCTGATACCCTTTACATCGATGGTAATTTAGTGTTTATTCCTCAGCTGGTTCAAATATGTGAGATTAGTGCTCTAGCTTCTGGGAGCAGTGAGAGGTTGCAGTACATTGTTAATGCTGATACCCTTTCCATCGATGGTAATTTAGTGTTTATTCCTCAGCTGGTTCAAATATGTGAGGTTAGTGCTCTAGCTTCTGGGAGCAGTGAGAGGTAATGCTGATACCCTTTCCATCGATGGTAATTTAGTGTTTATTCCTCAGCTGGTTCAAATATGTGAGATTAGTGCTCTAGCTTCTGGGAGCAGTGAGAGGTTGCGGTACATTGTTAATGCTGATACCCTTTACATCGATGGTAATTTAGTGTTTATTCCTCAGCTGGTTCAAATGTGTGAGATTAGTGCTCTAGCTTCTCGGAGCAGTGAGAGGTAATGCTGATACCCTTTACATCGATGGTAATTTAGTGTTTATTGCTCAGCTGGTTCAATGGTGTGAGGTTATTGCTCTAGCTTTTGGGAGCAGTGAGAGGTTGCGGTACATTGTAAATGCTGATACCCTTTACATCGATGGTAATTTAGTGTTTATTCCTCAGCTGGTTCAAATGTGTGAGATTAGTGCTCTAGCTTCTGGGAGCAGTGAGAGGTTGCGGTACATTGTTAATGCTGATACCCTTTACATCGATGGTAATTTGGTGTTTATTCCTCAGCTGGTTCAAATGTGTGAGATTAGTGCTCTAGCTTCTGGGAGCAGTGAGAGGTTGCGGTACATTGTTAATGCTGATACCCTTTACATCGATGGTAATTTAGTGTTTATTCCTCAGCTGGTTCAAATATGTGAGATTAGTGCTCTAGCTTCTGGGAGCAGTGAGAGGTTGCGGTACATTGTTAATGCTGATACCCTTTACATCGATGGTAATTTAGTGTTTATTGCTCAGCTGGTTCAAATGTGTGAGATTAGTGCTCTAGCTTCTGGGAGCAGTGAGAGGTTGCGGTACATTGTTAATGCTGATACCCTTTACATCGATGGTAATTTAGTGTTTATTCCTCAGCTGGTTCAATTATGTGAGATTAGTGCTCTAGCTTCTGGGAGCAATGAGGGGTTGCGGTACATTGTTAATGCTGATTCCCTTTACATTGATGGTAACTTCGGCATGACACCCTCCATATTCTGACATATATGTGATTTGTGTTCCACTGATATATACAGCTATCAGTTCAGTTTAATGAAGGTTCCCACAGTAATTAAAAAACACAATTCCAAGATTTTTCCATGATTTTCCATGATCTACAATGTAGTTTCCATGACTATTTAATGTACAGGCTCCAACCACCCCTTTTAGCAGCAACCTCACCACGCTGAGCATAAATGCGAAATGCAGAAACAACAGCATGCTTGTAGACCATGCATTCATTTTGAAATAATTCAAACTTGAAACCACCAGTAACCAGAAAACTATGATTTTTCCATGATTATTCAGATTTTTTCAAATTCCATGATTTTTCCATGCATGGAACTTTTTTTTTGTGATTTTCCAGGTTTTCCATGATTTTCAGAGCTTGTGGGAACCCTGGTTTATTGTCTGCTTCCTAACTTCGGATGAAAATCTGTATTGACTGTCTTCATCTACTTTGTCTGTATTTGTTAACTATCAGCACTCCTGAATCATACTTTTAACCCATAAAGCGCCACCTAGAATTCGCAGCAGACGACAATTTTGCCGCTTTTTCAAAGATAACTAATCAGGCATGATATTTCATGAGAATCGTCTGCTGGCAGAGGATACTCATGAAATATCATACCTTATTTTTCTCAAAATATAAGAAAGATGTGGCAACATTTGTCGACTGCTGCAGTCGTGATTGGCGCTTTAAGGGTTAAATCTGACAGTAACTTTTTTGAGAAGGTCAAGTAAAAATATGTCTGTTTAGAATAACCTAACACAATCTAGACTTTCTGGTTAAAACTGTGACTTTTTGCCACTGAATTTTTCTTGTCCAAAACTGTGACTTTTTTTCCTTTGACTTTTTTCCCTACATTTTCATTTTACAAGGGTGTACCTTTCAATTACACCTAATATGGAAATCGGTCTTAAACTGATTACCAAACTAATTGAGATGTAGAGTTCGCTTATGAAGTGCTTTTTTTCATTCAAAAATCTAGCTAAGGCTAAAAAGATATTAGCCTTTTCCTCTTTGCAAGCTGGGTAATTTTTCATGACTTTGTTGTTGTCTGCTGACTTTTTTCAAAATTAACATTTTCAACATTTCCTTTTAGGAACACTCTCAGAGTGTCTGGGTCCAAATTGTTTGCAAAGATCATCAGCAGACGACAAGAGCCACGGCTAGCAGACAGAGTTAAAGACATATCTTGAACTTTCGGATTTTTTCAGAAGGATTTTTTCAATTGATTATTTTCACCTCCAAAACCATTCCTATAATGATCTCTCTTACTAGATTTTTGGGATGGTTTTGGAAATGAAACTCCCCAGACCCATCTTATAGCTAGATGTCAATAATGGTATCATTCTATTGGGTAAAATATGGCTCATGATGAACATGCAACAAAACTACAGTTGAACAACCTGGTCAATGCAAATATAACCCTCTTTTATAGCTTGCCGAAATATACTGTGCATTGCTTCAACCTGTCAGGATAAAAATACTGTTAAATTATCTCCTTCCTACAATTTTGACATTTTGTTTGTCATTTTAATTCTGCACATGTTTAGCAAGAGCTTAAGTGACATTACTTTGCTTTAAAATAAGTAATCAAAAGTTGAAAACTTCCAAACTAAAATATAGTCAAATCTTGTTAAATCAAAGTCCTCAGGACTAGAGGTTTTAACTTTAGTTTATCAGTAGTTTTAATTAAAGGGAGTTAGTCATAGAATAATAATAAATACCCAAAAAGAACATTTTCAGTATTACCTTGTTCTTGGTGCTTAAAAGAAATATCTCAAAAGTGATGTTTCTTTTAAGCACCCAGAACATGTGTTAAGAAAGGAATTTATTTACAACCACGCAACTAGCAGGTTAGCAAAGAGTTCGTTCATGAACTCAAATTTAGAGATATAGCTGTCATGCAAATATAAACAATTTGCAGTAGAGTGACAGGAATTTTAATTCTGGTTGGCAGCTTGGGATGCTTAAAAGAGGCAAAGACAATGGACATTATACTTAGAAAATGTAAATTTCCAAATAGTTTTCTTCCTTAATTTCAGTAACATATGTTGTAAGTACTCATTGGAATTGCCTCTACGAGGCAATTCCAATGTGTACCTACAACATATGTCTTTTCAATAAATAAGGTTTTCACCATAAGCTTTTTTTAAACAAATTCTCAACCACTTTCATTTTTCAAAGAAATGAGCATGTAGAAATGAACAATTTTTCATGTAGATTGTCATGCACCTGGATGACAATAGTAGACTGTCTATTTTATGCTTCTGACAGCTTATCTTGAGATGCTTCATGGAAGTATATTGGTAAATTGCTAGTTGTGTGGTTGTTAATATTTCATAACTATGCCCTGTTCTCTGAATCCTTAGTATCACAAATTTAATTAGAATATGTGGGTATTAGAATCTGAGTTCAAATTATCGAGCTTTTACTGTAATTTAAAACAACTCACTCAACTGTTTGTAATAAATGTTTGAAGAGAGCTGGTTTTAGTTGTATTTCATGTTTGTGTTTAATGCATACCTTAAACCTTAAAAAGCCACCTTAACCCTTAAAACCCCAATCACAACAAAAGTCGTCTGCTTCAGTCGTCTGCTGAAATGTTTTAGAAGCATTTCCAACAAACAGTTAGACTAAGATCAGACTGCTCCTATAGGAGCAGTATGATCTGGGTCCACACTGTTTGTCTCTAAACTTAACTTTGTTAAAAAAATTGCAGCAGACGACAAAAGCAGACATAATTTTCAGATGAATTTTTTGCTGGTGTTTTAAGGGTTAAATCTGCAGTAAATTAAATTTTTATATTTCTTTAATTCTTTATCAAACCAAATAAGGTTTCATATTGCATGTGAATTGTTTACCTGTATTAAATATTAAGCTTTATTTTCTTTGAAATTGAAGTAAGGTGTGACAAATTTTGTTGTCTGCTGCTTTTATTTGTTTGGTTTGATTCTTTACATCCCAGTCAATAATTTTTCAGTCATGTCGGGATGGGTCTTCCTCGGTTGACCCACTACAAAGCAGCAGATAAAGTGTCTTGCTCAAGGACACAACACAGTGACTCTGCCAGTGGCAAGGCTCGAACTGGCAACCCTGCAATCCACAGTTGAACGCTCAAAGAAAACGTTGGTTTACAGGGTTGGAGTTCACAAAATGCTTGTCAGAATAGCAAACAGGGAAGACCCTGATCAGACTGCTTCTTCAGAAGCAGTCTGATCTGGGTCTGCACTGTTTGTCTAAGCATTTTTGGCAGGCAACTAGTGTTCAAAATTTTAGAACATTTCCCGTAATACAATTGGCTCTCTGTTCTAAGCACACTTGAAAGTTAGTAAAAACAGGTTTAACACGGAACATCTTGAAAATTAACTCCAAACCATGGCAAAGCATTTATATTTGGTTTAGTTGATAACCTTGGTAAAAGCTGTTCCTTTATATGCACCCGTCATTTGAAACCAAACCCACCCCCACACTTACTGGGGTGTCAGATAGCAGGGCTACGAAGCAGGGCAATAACTTTTTGCTTGTCTTCAAAGTTCGGGAACGTTCCAGGACCCGGTTGTACGAAGCTCAATTATCTTTTAATCATGGATTAAAACCTCGATTAATTAGCGCCTTATTAAATCGCGTTGTACGAAGCTCAATTATCTTTTAATCATGGATTAAACCCTTGATTTAACCCGATTCCTCAATTAAATTTAATCGACGTCTAGGAGGTGAATTAACCAATTTAATCAGTCATTAGCCCGAAACAAAATGGCCACCGACATAGCGTTTGTCCATTCAGGAAGGCAAAGAAATGGAAAAAAAACGTGAGAGAAAGAGCAAACCATCAGGTTCTGACCATGGCATGTAGAGATGACCGACGTGGAATTGAGCCGGAGATACCGCTTCTCAAAGGCCAACATCCTTTTCATCTTAAGATTGATCAAAGAAACTGCCTGCCAAAGTACACAGAGATCAAATCCCATCAGTGCAGAACTCCGGGTGAATCCCCAAAACACTGTTTTTCATCAAACATTCATTGTAAAATGTCATCTTTCTTCTGTCAAAACGAAAGTCGTTCTACTTAGTGACCGCAGAATGACGTCATGGAACTACCCAGCTAAGTTGCAAAGTGCCGGTGGCACACCAGTTTAGAGTAGAGCATTGTTTTATTGCTATGTTACTTTTTCTTGTTCTTCTTATACACATATCGTTCAAAGTTTTCACGAAAAATGCCTTTTCCATTTGGACAATATTTTGGAAGAAGCCACATTTTACGCCCGCGGAAATATTCTGTCAAGAGTGACGGTGTAGAAGTGGGGGGGGGGGGTGCTTCATTATGTCCTTGGTTTAAAAGCTTATACGAGTCATTTCCTGTTAAGCAGTCAGTAGAGATAAATATGATATGTGAATCATAATCATTAAATGCCCGTGTACATGTATGTCAGATTAAAACCCTTCCCATTGCTCCCTAACTAAAATACTTTTTTCATCGGGTCTGCGAACATATGCCTCATGGCAAGGGTTGTTTGTCCCCTACATAAAAATCATATCTAACTTAAATATGACGGGATGGTCATTTGCCCCTTTGAATGTGGGCACCTGCCCCCTCTGTATAAAAGTGCAATCCGCATCTTCGTCCTGTTCTTGTATAATGAAAAAAGTCAATAAGCAATGCTTATTAGATACCCCCCGCACAGTAAGAGTCAGTGAAAAAACTTGGCAAGTTATAGTTCGAACAAGAAGACCTTAGTTTTGATAAGAAGATTTCAGTAGAATCTGTGCAAACAAAAATTATAAACTCCTTCATGCATATGTTCAATGTGTCTACATTGTATCCGCAAAGTATCAAATTGCTCCATCAAAAGCTGTAGTAGGAGTTGATCGGCCCATAAAGGCACTATCCATGCATATACAAAAGCCATATAAGGGAATAATTGTCTAAGTTCTCACAGTTGTCATTTTGTCAAAATTATTTTTTTGTGAACCAAACTCCTTCATGCATATGTTCAATGTGTCTGCATTGTATCGGCAAAGTATCAAATTGTTCCATCAAAAGCTGTAGTAGGAGTTGATCAGCCCATGAAGGCACCATCTATGCATATACAAAAGCCTAATAAGGGAAAAATTGTCTAAGTTCTCACAGCTGTCATTTCGTCAAAAATTATTTTTTCTGAACAAAACTCCTTCATGCATATGTTCAATGTGTTTAAATTGTATAGGCAAAGTCTCAAATTGTTCCATCAAAAGCTGTGGTAGGAGTTGATCGGCCCATGAAGGCACCATCTATGCATATACAAAAGCCTTATTAGGGAGAATTGTCTAAGTTCTCACAGCTGTCATTTTGTCAAAAAATATTTTTTCTAAACCAAACTTCTTCATGCATATGTTAAATGTGTCTACATTGTATAGGCAAAGTATCAAATTGCTCCATAAAAAGCTGTGGTAGGAGTTGATCGGCCCATTAAGGCACTGTCTATGCATATACAAACATCTTATTAGGGAAAAATTGTCTAAGTTCTCACAGCTGTCATTTTGTCAAAAATTATCTTTTCTGAACTAAACTCCTTCATGCATATGTTCAATGTGTCTACATTGTATAGGAAAAGTATCAAATTGTTCCATCGAAAGCTGTGGTAGGAGTTGATTGGCCCGTATATGGCCTATAATAGCATAAGCACAAAGCACTATATTAAAAGCCATTTAGAACTACAAAGGGAAATAACTCTAATAGAATTGGCCCCTAGCCCTTACTTTTTTGTCTCAAGTATTTGTCTTGCATATATGAACATGTTTGCAAGGTTTGATGAAAATCCAGCAATGACTCTTCGAGTTATTAAGGAAAAAGCACTATATTAAAAGCCATTTAGAACTACAAAGGGAAATAACTCTAATAGAATTGGCCCCTAGCCCTTACTTTTTTGTCTAAAGTATTTGTCTTGCATATATGAACAAGTTTGCAAGGTTTTATGAAAATCCAGCAATGACTCTTCGAGTTATTAAGGAAACAAAGCGTTACGGACGGACGGACGGACGGACGGACGGACGCACAGACGCACGGACGCAGGGACGGACGGACGGACAACGTGAAAACAGTATACCCTCGACAAATAAAGTTTGCGGGGGGTATAATAACCCCCCCCCCCCCAGCTCTGTGTGTTAAACTAAGGGAAATAAATACCCAATTAATAATCTTTTTTCTCTTATTTTGAGACTTTGTGGAGTGAGGAGGAGTACTTGTGATTATTTCCATTGGGAGGAAACTCACTTGCAATTTAGTTTTAATTTTAACTCCAGACCAACCATTCGATGACCTATAGTCAGTGGGAATATGGGCTCACTCTTACAGGGGATGGGCGCCGCTCGAGTATGACATGGCTCAAAACAGACCAAAATTGCAATTTTGCATTTGCGGATCCAGAGGAGGGTATTTGGGGTCCGGACCCCCCTAGAAAATCACAAGTTATATGGGTTTCTTTAAATATTATGATTAGGACCCCCCCCCCCCCCCTGGAAAAAGTTGGACCCCCCCCCCCCCCTGTGAAATGTCAGACCCCCTCTGGATCCTTGGAAAAGTATAGTTTTCTCTGTAATAAAACCATTGGACCCCCTCTATAAACTGTAAAATAAGTTGAGGACAAAAAAAATAAATTACGTTGTCCATTTCTGGCCGTCGGGCATGGACCCCCTCCCCTGAAAAAATTCCTGGATCCGCGCATGATTTTGTAACCAACAAGTTTGGGGTCGGTTAAGTTACATGTGTTAGTAATGCGTGGAATGGTTTGCAGGTATGCGAGAAGCGCAGGGAGTAATAATTAACTCCTCCTCCGCACCCCATCGCTTCATCGCCAAATTTACTGTTTGTTGTTAGCAATGGTAAATTCATGTTATTTGTCTTCATCTGCATGTGGCGAGCTTCTTGTACCGTAACCCAGACCAGCATGCCAACAGAAAGATTGGCTCAGATGCAGCTGTATGTCCGGAAGAGACATCTTTATTTCTGTGACAAGTCCTGTTATTTCACATACCGACTAAACAATAAAAGATTGCTATATACATGTATCAAATACTGATGTTTTTGAGTTAGTTATAAAATCATTACGTCTGTAGACATGTTACGTCGGTACAGTCACTTACGCCTATTTTGAACTTCTTCAAGATGTGGACCCGGAATTACAATGCCTCCTTAGAGATAAGGAAGACTTAAGTTAAGTATTGATTTTTCAGGATGCGAAAAATAACATTTAAAACTGATCAAAATCAAAACAGTTTTAATTTTTCTGAAGATCACAATGATATCCCACATCGATGCAGGCAATTTTTAGCATTTAATATATCATGTTGAAATATCAATACTTAACATAAGTCTTGCTTAACTTTGAGGAGGCATTGTAAGGCGACCGTTTGCATAACTTTTGATCGCCCCTTACGACATTTTCGCTAACTCCCTATGTATGACATAGTACGGATGTGCGCCCGAACACCCCCCTTTTTCAGCGCCGCCAAGTATAAACCCCCATTTTTAATAAAGAAAGTATATGAATGGCCCGTTTTCTGAGTTTTGGCATTTGAATGGCCAAACTTTTCTGACACCCATGTATATGCCCATATTTTCGCTCGGATACTCGTCAAGCCTTTGTTTTCACATTTACATAAAGCAGTTTTTTCGCATGACGAGAGTCATTTGTAAACTTATTTTCATTGAGCAAGACACATTAATCCTAGCATAGTACTGGTTCAGCCAAAGAAGACCCGTCCCTACGTAACTGAAAGATTGTTGACTGGGACGTAAAGAATCAAATCAAATCAAACAAACAAAATGAAAAAAGTCAATAAGCAATGCTTATTAGATACCCCCCGCACAGTAAGAGTCAGTGAAAAAACTTGGCAAGTTATAGTTCGAACAAGAAGACCTTAGTTTTGATAAGAAGATTTCAGTAGAATCTGTGCAAACAAAAATTATAAACTCCTTCATGCATATGTTCAATGTGTCTACATTGTATCCGCAAAGTATCAAATTGCTCCATCAAAAGCTGTAGTAGGGGTTGATCGGCCCATAAAGGCACTATCCATGCATATACAAAAGCCATATAAGGGAATAATTGTCTAAGTATACAAAAGCCATTTAAGGGAATAATTGTCTAAGTTCTCACAGTTGTCATTTTGTCAAAATTATTTTTTGTGAACCAAACTCCTTCATGCATATGTTCAATGTGTCTGCATTGTATCGGCAAAGTATCAAATTGTTCCATCAAAAGCTGTAGTAGGAGTTGATCAGCCCATGAAGGCACCATCTATGCATATACAAAAGCCTAATAAGGGAAAAATTGTCTAAGTTCTCACAGCTGTCATTTCGTCAAAAATTATTTTTTCTGAACCAAACTCCTTCATGCATATGTTCAATGTGTTTAAATTGTATAGGCAAAGTCTCAAATTGTTCCATCAAAAGCTGTGGTAGGAGTTGATCGGCCCATGAAGGCACCATCTATGCATATACAAAAGCCTTATTAGGGAGAATTGTCTAAGTTCTCACAGCTGTCATTTTGTCAAAAAATAATTTTTCTAAACCAAACTTCTTCATGCATATGTTAAATGTGTCTACATTGTAAAGGCAAAGTATCAAATTGCTCCATAAAAAGCTGTGGTAGGAGTTGATCGGCCCATAAAGGCACTGTCTATGCATATACAAACACCTTATTAGGGAAAAATTGTCTAAGTTCTCACAGCTGTCATTTTGTCAAAAATTATCTTTTCTGAACTAAACTCCTTCATGCATATGTTCAATGTGTCTACATTGTATAAGAAAAGTATCAAATTGTTCCATCGAAAGCTGTGGTAGGAGTTGATTGGCCCGTATATGGCCTATAATAGCATAAGCACAAAGCACTATATTAAAAGCCATTTAGAACTACAAAGGGAAATAACTCTAATAGAATTGGACCCTAGCCCTTACTTTTTTGTTCAAGTATTTGTCTTGCATATATGAACATGTTTGCAAGGTTTGATGAAAATCCAGCAATGACTCTTCGAGTTATTAAGGAAAAAGCACTATATTAAAAGCCATTTAGAACTACAAAGGGAAATAACTCTAATAGAATTGGCCCCTAGCCCTTACTTTTTTGTCTAAAGTATTTGTCTTGCATATATGAACATGTTTGCAAGGTTTGATGAAAATCCAGCGATGACTCTTCGAGTTATTAAGGAAACAAAGCGTTACGGACGGACGGACGGACGGACGGACGGACGCACGGACGGACGGACGCACGGACGGACGCACGGACAACGTGAAAACAGTATACCCCCTACAAACAAAGTTTGCGGGGGGTATAACAAACACCGTGAATCAGGCGCAGTCCCGAATTTTGTTAGTCTGATCATGTTTGATCATGTTCCAGGGGGTTTGTTTTGTATTCCGTTTTGTTTTATAGTTTAAAACTGATTTGGGCCGTTTCAGTTCCAACTTTTGCTGGGTCTGACTTTACTTAGGGGTAGCATCTGACGTTCGGTTTGTTCTAGGCTAATTGTTTCCCAGGGGGGTACTCTGATATTTTCATACAATCGTAGGCTCGGTCCATTTTTTTGGGTTCAAAATTTTGAATTTCGATATTTTTGGGGGTTTTCAGAAAAATAAATATTTTTTTGGGTATGAAAATTTTGTGGATATTTTTTTGGGGTCATCACAAAATTGGACTATATTTAGAGGTCATTTCTATGCATTTTAAGGTCTTTTCTTAAGGTCAAGGTACAGAATTGGGGATATTTTTTTGGGTTGCTAAAATTTCAAATATTTCTGGGGTGCTTGAAATTCCTGATATTTTTGGGGGGGTGAAGGGCAGATGCTGGGTCCGAGCCTACGTATGCAGAAAAAATGAGAGTACCCCCCCCCCCCCCCCCCCCCCCTGGGAATTGTTTAACTATTTCGAATGAAAACCCGACGTTAGGTTGCGTTCTTTTTTCATTTTCATATCATAGAGATAATTTTGAGGAGAGGCATGGGGTTGGTTAGGAATGCGGAATTCTGTGGTAACTCTGTAATTTGGTCATCTTCGTTTTCCACCTGAGTGTCGTTATTTTGGGTGTTCAGGGCCTCCATGGGCTCATGTTCATGATTTTAATCTCGCACATGTTTGCCTTTTTCAAACGCCTGATTTCTGCGAAGCCTGAGTGTTCCCGGAGGGGGGGGTCTCTATTGTTTTCTGCATGCGTAGGCTCGCGCCTAGCATCTAACTTTCGCCCCCAAAAATATCAGGAATTTCAAGCACCCAAAAATATTTTACCCGAGCCGGGGGAGTGTTCTTGCATAGGTATACCAGGTGCCCCAGTGAGTCAGATAAAACTGGCGTGATGAAAATAGCAACAAGACAATGACGTCATTGTTTACATTGTCATTGGCGACGCTTACCAGATATTTCAACAGACTCTGTCAATAAAACAACATAGAGAGGACAGCCTTAACATTTCCGTGATATCTGGATACTTGGTATATCTTTACACTCTCACTGTGTTTCATAGAAAATTAACCTTTTATTGCGAAAAAGGAGTAACGATCCCCGGGTAACAATCGACCATCCCGATCAGCTTGATTCCTCCTCTTTCTTTACGTCCTAAACTTGATTTGTAAGTTTTGACTCGAGAATTTCTCTTTTTTAATATGGCGGCATTTTGTTTACATTGCTGAATTATGGGAGACTGGTTTTATGATTTCTATTGAAATTAATTACGAACCCTCGATTAAAGGTCAATTAACTAATCAACCGTTTAATGAGGCTTCGTACAACACATTTAAATACATCAATTAGTTAATCCATCATTAAGATTTAAATAATCGATTAACGCTTAATCCATGATTAAATTTAATAGAGCTTCGTACAACCGGGTCCAGAGCTCTAACCCAAGTGTAGTTACTGTTACACAGAGCAGACCTAAAACTACCAATGTGCCCCACAAGGTGGAGCTTATACCAGGGCAATGGATTTTATGGCCCCATTTCATCCGTATGTGTAGGGGGCAGTGGTTACAAATGATTGGTGCAAAACAGTTAACAACATACACATTAACACTCATCTGAAAACACTCCAAATAATAGCACACAATTTTCAACAACAAACACAAGTTAGTAAAGCCTGGGATTTTTTTTTTTTTTTTTTTTTTTGCAAACAGTGAAGACCCAGCCAGACGCAATGCTGCTTTAGGCAACATTTCATCTGGGTTTTCATTGTTTTACATGATAGTAACTTGGCCTCATGGTTATAAAACTTTTTTTCATGCTAAAACTGAACTGAGCATGAAATTTATCACGCTCATAAATTTTAAAATGCCAACAATTGTTGGCATTTTAACATTTATTAGCATGATAAATACAACATCTGATTGTTTTAAAGTAGGAAAAGTGTTTATTTTTCAGCTTTTTAGTTTCTATTAGCAGTTGAAATTTCATGCCCAGTGGAGTTGAGGATGATTTTTTTATAACCTTAGGGCCTGTCTATTGGTATCCAGCATAAAAGGGGTTAAATGTAGTAGGAAATAATTTGAGATATGTCTTACCAGCTGACTTGGACTCATACTATACAGGATCCTCTCGGCATTCTCACTATCATGACGGCTCTCCATGATTGCTAACAGCAACTTTGACGCATTGTTCTAGTAACGAAAATTTATAGAAATCATTAAATTTCTAAGTCTTAACTAGAAACTAACAATGTTGTAATCAATTCTGCCTCCATTTTAGTATTAAAATCCAAGGTTTTATTTCAATTGAAATATAGCCATGCTTAAATGCAGGGTTCAATTAAGAAATAGATCAGCTCTAGCAGTGAATAGATGTATAATAATTCACTGTTTGGAGGTCAGTTGTACAACTGACTGACAAACAGTGAGTTAATACTCAACAATTGCATTAGAGCTGATCTATTTCGATTCTAACACAATATAAACGACAAAAACGCATTTGAAGTCTTCAGCTTCTTCCATCTTTCCGCCATTGCACTGAAGAACTCCCGCCAATACTTTGACTACATCGCATACGTTTACCAGTATTTGTAACGTCTTTTAGTGTAAAAACAACATTTCAACGTATAACGTCATGAATAACGTCATTTTCCAGTAACAAATGACATTAGCTAGCACATCATATATATCACACTTTTTTAGCATCGGCTCAATAGGCGGGGTGTGTTAGAATTCCCTATAACATGGCTTCAAAGTCATGTTTATTGGGAGTGTTTGTTTTGTTTGATTTGATTCTTTACGTCCCATCAACAATCTTTCAGTTAAACAGGGACGGGTCTTCCTGGGTTGGACCAGTACTAAGCTAGGGTAAATGTGTCTTGCTCAAGGACCACAACCCAGTGACACAAGTGGGGCTCGAACCCGCGGCCCCTCGGTCTCGAGTCACGCACTCAACCACTGAGCCACTGCGCTCCCTTATTGGGAGTGCAAAACTGGTATATAACAATGACAATAATACCATTTTTTCTGTGTGTAATGTTTGCCCTAGGTCGCTTGTTACAATGAGTAGTAGCCCTCACTGCACAGATAAGCTAATAATAACCAAGACTTGTTAGGTAAGTCAAGAAATTCTTAAGAACATCGAGTGGATTTTGCAATTAATCTAATAGAAATGCTATCTCACTGAATATGAGCAAAGTAGTGATTTCTGTATCTAATCACAGTTGTAATTAGGCTCTGTGCCCCTAAGTTTATTTTTTTAGAAAATCGTGTTCCTCTATATGGTATACACCAAGTTTTAAACACAAACATCACAAGTTAAATTCTTAAATCTAGGCAAAAAATGTACAGTAAAGCATGATACTAAAGCTCTACTTGCATATCAAACTTTCCAAATTGCACTGTTTGTCAAGCACTTTTTGTGAATTAGAAAATTAAAAAAACAATTAGAACATTTGCTGAAAAATATACTCTTCAAAATAATTGAAGGACAATACTATCAATTATAAATTTATGCATTTTGTGTAGAACGTATTTTGAAAATCAATTTTATGATCTTGTCTAAATTTTCAGACATCTTTAAGGCCCAACTGTCAAGTGAAACAGCAGAAAGAAAATGGTAGAAATGTTACTGACATGAATTTAGTTTCATTTTAAAACTTGTATTTTTTGTGTCTTGAGACATGGGCCACGGAACTGCATGAAATGAATGAATAATAATTTAGATGCTGATATCTCTGTTTTTGCATGATTTCATAGTGCTTTAATCCTATTGATACCACCCAGGAAGAGAAAATTACCCGTTTTGGCGTAATGACCAGTCTCTGGGTTCAGAGTTTGTTTTGGTTTTACGGCAATCTTTATTCAATTCATTGGGATATCTTTTTAACACTCAAAAACATAGCATGATAATTGTTCGATTCCTTTGTTTGATTTGATTCTTTATGTCCCATCAACAATCTTTCAGTTATATAGGGACGGATCTTTCTGGGTTGAACCAGTACTAAGCTAGAATAAATGTGTCTTGCTCAAAGACCACGACGCAGTGATGCTGGTGAGGCTCAAACCCACGGCCCTTCGGTCTAGAGTCAAGCACTCTACCACTGAGCCACTGCGCTCCCGCATGATAATTGATAATCCGATTTTTGAAGGCCTAGTGTGCAAACATTATTTGAGCTGTGACATGAGATTTCCAACACTGTGGTATGTGCAACCTGCAAAGGCTCAGACCAGCCTGCGCATACGCGCAGACTGATCAGAGCCTTTGCTAGTCGTTTAGATATTCTATGACTGTTAAGCTACTGACCAACTTCATTTGGAGTTTCTAAGCTTAAAAAGATGATGCACAGGCTTGTCTATGTCTACACTTGTCAAAGTGCCCCATTGTTGGAAATCACATGTCACGGCTCATTTTTAGAATACATAACAAAACCAAAACTCCGTTGTCAGAGGTATAAATGTTTGCTTACCAGTATAATGACACTGTTTGAAGAAATCTTTCCCATGTAAGCTGAACTGTTTAAAACAAACTTGAATTTGATGTCACTTTCATTCTGATGGAATGCACACAGAAGAATTTCTTTACCCCACCCACTGCATTTTGAAAGTGTGTTTTGGGGGATATGTGCATTTGAGACAGTTATGGCAGAATTAGTCATGGAAATCAGTATCATTAATTATTGATTTATGGGCATTAACAGTAGAAAGATTTTGGCCATTCTGCAGAATTTAAATGTTTGGGCTAATTAAAAATGCGTTTGAAAAATTTGGTCCTTCAATTATTTTGAAGAGTATAAATGATTAAACTTACCTTGAGTTCTAGAACTAGATCCATCCTGTGTTTGGAGAGGGGACTTATGTCACTGAGTACTAGGGCTATAATGATGTCAATACCATTACTCTCATGCATTGCAATAGCATTCTGAAATATCAATGTCAACATGTATACATCCAGTGTTTAAAGAGGGGCCTGATGTGTATATGTGAACGTGTATATGTGTTGTGTTTAGATAGAGGACTGCTGTCACTGAGTACCTGGGCTATAATGCTGTCAATACCATTTCTCTCATGCATTGCAATTAAATTCTGAAATGTCAAAAAGAATGTGTATATGTCTCGTATTTAAATAGGGGACTGATGTCACTGAGTACCTGGGCTATAATAATGTCCATACCATTACTCTTATGCATTGCAATTATGTTCTGAAATATCAATGCAAAAATGTCCTGTGTTTGGAGACGGGACTGATGTCATTGAGCACCAGGGCTATAATGATGTCAATACCATTAATCTCATGCATTACTATTACATTCTGAAATACCAATGTGAAAATGTCAATGTCCTGGGTTTGGAGAGGAGACTGATGTCACTGAGCACCTGGGCTATAATGATGTCAATACCATTACGGTAAATGTTCTAAAATTTCGAACACTCTAAAATTACGAACACCGAAATAATTTTTAAAACATCCTAAAAAATCGAACACTGCCCTTTTTTGGAAAAGTGAATTTCTAAAATTTCGAACACACGTTATTTTCGGCAGAAAATCGATGTCCGTTTATCTGTTTGTCCCATCTGTGTTCGGTATACTTCTACCGTTCAGCACGTGAGCGGTAGAGACATTTGGAAGGTTCCATTCTACTAAGATGGGTAATCTGGCATGTGACATTCTATTTCGCATGCCAGCGCGCGACGTTTTACGTTATTCATTATTCAAGGTCACCAGCATTGATGAACTTGATGCACAAACAAGTTCCTGCAACGATTCCAAAACTGCTTTGACCAACCCTATTGAGTATATGTATCCACCCAAATGGCCGAGCCCATTATTTATTACTGACCAAACATTGACCTTCAGGCAGCGATTCAGCTAATTGTATGTGAATTATGCACGTTGACACACGCGGAAGCAATCCTCATAGTTTGCTGTGACACGTACTCGTTTTCTTTTTCTAAAGAGAGAGAGAGAGAGAGAGAGAGAGTTGCGGAAAATGAGACGATCACGTAGGCAAGAGAGAATGAAATAAGTTGATATATAGTGAGTGCCATGGACGTTTGCAATACAAGGGGTCATTCGGTCGCATGTGTTTTTTTTTCTAACCGAGACATCCAATGCGGAAAATAAAGCCACCGTTTACATGTATTTAATATTTGCCGACATGCCTGCCAGAACTCACACGTGGTCATCATCTCATTTTTATTCACGGTACATTACCGTTAACTTAAGGCTGAAATATGTGTGATTCTCAGGTGATCCGACTGACACCCCGTACCCTCCCCTCCCTTTTAAGCATTTTAAAGGACTTTCCAGTTCGGCAATATGCCCAAGCCGCGTGCGACACGAAGGGCACTTTTGTCATTCTATGCGTGTGCTCTTTTCTTGAACACAGCTCGGACCTGAGCATGAAATCAACTGGCGCGGAGCCCCATATGAGCTGGTAAAGACCCTGCTGGTTCTTATGACAGATGTGATCAGCGAAGGCTCAGGAGAGCATGTGTGTTTGCACAATCTCGTCAGGGTCTCGCTCACTAACAAAGTGTAAAGTGGATGAAGACTCTAGCCATATAAAAATTCTAGACATCTACATAAGTTGTCTTTTAAAATACTTTTCAGCGGTTTTCTAAGTACATGTAATAATGGCTATTCCTATCAATCAAAAACATCAAATTCCTCAAAATGGAACTTTTTAACAAACTGTTGAGCCGATCGGATGTGTCTGTTTGTCCTCATTAAAACTGCACATGGAAGATCCTACGAGTGCATTACCGGTATAATGTACGCACAGATGCACATACATGTACCAAGAAATAAATTGATTGTAGCACGATTCTGCAGCTTGATGAATTATTTAATTTCATGAAAAAAATAAGCCAGTTCATGATTTTATGGTACCTATCACATATGCGAGCAACAAAGGCTCAGACAAGCCTGCGCATCCACGGAATGTAGATGAAGGTGCAAGCCTGATTTTTGGGTAATATAGCCCCACTAAGTGGCTGTGAATTTGAAAATAGTAAATAGCAACATCTCGGAATTCGCGTTATTTACCACCCGTCTGTAGATGTATATACCCCGACTTTGTTACATGCGAAGATCAGCCTGCGCATCGCACAGCCTTATCAGCACCTTTGTTTCAAGAACAAAACATTAAACATTTTGTCGGGCCAGATCTTGGCCCAAACTATCTGCTGATAGTATCAGCCGCATACAAAGGGACAGGGTAATGGTTCACGGACATGTTTGAGATCAAAGAAGCCGACTATCAGACCAAGTGTTGTTGTTGTTTTAAGACTCGGGTAGCACGCGGTGGCTTTGGCGCACGAAAGCGGACTTAGCACACAAAACATAATTGCCTAGCTGTGTCACCTTTTCATGGGTTTACATGAGAAAATAGCAAAAATACAAAAGCAAATGTTTAAATTGACGAAACATTCTTTCCTGAATTCCTTTCCGATCTGATCTGGATCCGAACTCTGACAATGTTTTTCTTCTTCTTTTTTTAAGGGAGAGAGGATCTAAATATCACTAAAAGCGGGCCATCATCGACCCGCCAGCGAAGCGCCTTTAAATGGCGTTTCGCTGGCAAGCCGATGAGGGCCTAACGAAGAATGCTGGCTTGGTAGTTTTGAGAATTTCATGGGATCCGGTCCAGTATTTCTCTTGCTAAGAAATTCTATATTTTTGTGATTTTTCAGTGGGGGGGGGGGGGGGGGGGGGGGTAAATTGACAAAACTTTTTTTCCTGAATTTCATTCAGGTCTGATGTGGATCCAAACCGTTTTTGCAAATGTAAGTAGAGAGAGAAAGAGAGAGAGAGAGACTGGTGCATGCACATCCTTTCGGGAAAATCAAAGTGCATAGACAGATCCAGAGAGAGAGATGTGTGTTCTTTTTTAATTTCGTCATTTTTTTAACTCAGAGAACTCGTCCACGTGTTTCAAAGTTTTGTGTATATATCTTTGCAAAAAAAAAATCTTATCTATGAGATGCCCTTGGGTGACTGTATTACATCATAAACGGCATTTGCGCAGATGGCGTTTTGGTTTTCTGAAGGAAGAACGAAAGTGTAGCTATTCATCCGTAGTCCGAGGTTAAATAAGTGGAATTTTACGACTTGTGAGTAAATTGAGTGACATAACATGCACGTGCCTGGCTCTCGAATTGGCAATTATAGCATGCGCTGGACATTTTACTGACTCAGTCCGCAAGAATTTAGCGGCGGTTGAAAAGAAAATGAGTAGATAGCGCAGAATCATATCGCCGTGTTTTCAACACGTTTCTAGCACATTTTTACATGCATATATGCCGTTTTTGCTCATGATAAAGACCACATTCTAAAATTACAAACACTTACACTTTTTTTGAAACGTAATTTCTAAAATTATGAACAGAGGAAAAAATAATTATTTTTTAATGTTCGAAATTTTTGAACATTTACTGTACTCTCATGCATTGCAATTACGTTCTGAAATATCAATGTAAAAATGTCCTGTGTTTGGAGACAAGACTGATGTCATTGAGCACCAGGGCTATAATGATGTCAATACCATTACTCTCATGCATTGCAATTACGTTCTGAAATATCATTGTGAAAATGTCCTGTGTTTCAGACACAATGATTGATGTACCATTACTCTCATGCATTGCAATAGCATTCTGAAATATCAATGTAAAAATGTCCTGTGTTCTGAGAGGAGACTGATGTCACTGAGTACCAGGGCTATAATAATGTCAATACCATTACTCTTATGCATTGCAATTACGTTCTGAAATATCAATGTAAAAATGTCCTTTGTTCTGAGAGGAGACTTTGTTTGATTTGATTCTTTACATCCCAGTCAACAATTTTCAGTTATGTGGGAACCGGTCTTCCTGGGTTGAACCAGTACTAAGCGTGGATAAATGTGTCTTGCTCAAGGACACAACAAAATGACGCCGGCAATGCTCCTCGGTCTGGAGTCTAGCACTCTACCACTGAGCCACTGTGCTCCCTTGTAGAGGAAACTGATGTCACTAAGCGCCAGGGCTATAATGATGTCAATAACATTACTCTTATGCATTGCAATAGCATTCTGAAATATCAATGTGAAAATTTCCTATGTTCGGAGATGAGTTTGATGTCACTGAGCACCAGGGCTATAATGATGTCAATACCATTACTCTCATGCATTGCAATAGCATTCTGAAATATCAATGTGAAAATGTCCTGTTTTGGAGACAAGTTTGATGTCACTGAGCACCAGGGCTACAATGATGTCAATAACATTGTTCTTATGCATTGCTATTGCATTTTGAAATATCCTGTGTTCAGAGACGAGTTTAATGTCACTGAGCACCTGGGCTATTATGATGTCAATAACATCGTTCTTATGCATTGCTATTGCATTTTGAAATATCAAGGTAGACATGTACATGCTTTTCTTACCTGATTTTCATGGCAGGGCCCCTGGCAGTACTCTGTAAGAGTGGTTAGGGCCTGATTGATGAGCCCCACATTTGACTCGTTGATGTAGAGCCCCAAGAGGCCCAGCCCTCCAGTAGTACTACCACATATACAGTCTAGAAACTGTAGTGTCTGACACACAAGATTGTAGCGGGCCTTGTTCATTGTCTGCTCACGAAGAAAATTCTGCAAAAAGAAACCAAGGTTCATGCAGGCAAGTTTGTGTAAAATCCAAGGGCTTTTCAAGGACTTCTAAAAGACTTTCCTACTGTTTTCAAGGACTGAAAACTAATGAAAATATTGGTTTACACAGCAAAATTATACTTTGGAAATGCTAGACTGCATTACTAAAGATATTAGTTTTGGAAAATTAGTATAAAATTGTGGTGCCTTCATTTGGTGCAGCATATGCATATGCTGCACCAACTAAAGGCACCACAATTTTATGCTGATTTAGATCTCCAAAGACAGTGTTTAATCCTCCTGTAAAAGGTAAAATTCAAGGACTTTTCAAGGCCTTTGAGTGTTTTTCCAGTACTTTGTAAGAGAAATTTAATTTTCAAGGACTTTTCAAGACAGTCCTGTATATTCAAATACTTTTCAAGCGTGTGCCAACCCTGGAAACCCAGTGTGTAGAATTTTGTTCCAATATTTCATTTACAGGGTTCATACAGGTGCATTTAAAACTATTACCCTTAAAGTGCCAAGAAAAAATGCATCTGAAAATGTTGTCTGTTGAAGTCGTCTGCTGCAAATAAATGCCTTACATTACTGACAAATTAAGCATAGAAGCAAACAGCTTGGACTTAGATCAGACTGCTCCTATAGGAGCAGTCTGATCTGGGTCCACACTGTTTTCCATAGAGGCTTCTTAAACATTTCAGCAGACGAGAAAAGCAGACGACTTTTATTGGGATTGGCGCAGTAAGGTTTAAAGATCAACTTAGGGATTGTATAACAGATTTCAAAATCTTCAAGGTAAGGAAAAGTAAATTTTTCAATGATTTCAAGGTCAAGAAAATTACTAATTTACACATTATAATTCAATTTCTCAAAAACCTGACAACTGCACATCCAGGCACGTCAGCACCATTTGTATTGAATCATTATGTATTATATGTGTGTGGGGGGAGGGGTGAAAGTGTTCAATAATGTATGTAGAAGTGACCAGTTTCTTTTCTTTTGTATACATGTATATTGCGGCTCATTTTTGTATTTTCCATTTGTAATTTTTGGTAGATTATAGAGGGCCTCATGGAAGATAAGCTGCTTTTGCTAAAAGTGTCACCCTGTGAAAATAAAAATTATTATCAGTGGCGGATCCAGAGGGGGTTCATGGGGTTCACTTGAACCCCCTCCCCGCCCGCTGTTTTTAAATATCCTATAAAAATGAAATAATTTGATCTCAGTGAGACCAAATTATTTCACTTTTATTGGATATTTAAGAAAAATGCAATAAAATCAGTAAAGAGAACCCCAACACCTTTATACATATGAACCCCCTTTCCAGAAATCCTGGATCCGCGCCAGTTTATTATTACTATTATTATTATATGAGCCAGTGCATGAGATTTCCAACAATTTGGTAACTGTGCAACCAGCAAAAGCCTCAGATCAGCATATGCGCAGTCTGATCAGAGCCTTTGCTAGTCGCTTCAGTATTCTATGATTGTTAATCTAATGACTGAATAGCCTTTGGAGTTTCTAAGCTTAAAAGGAGGCTGCAGAGGCTTATCTGAGTCTGCACTTGTCAAAATGCCACATTGTTGGAAATCTCATGCCGCGACTCATATTATAATCACCTGGAGATCTCTGTTATGGTTCTCACACAGCAGTTGTAGAAACCTCAGTATTGGCTCCATTATGGCAATCTGTGTAACAATCTTTTTACCATCTTCTTTCTCTCTGATCCCCTTGTCTGTCGTATCGTCTGAGGCATGGGAAAGAGGGTCACTATCATCGGAGCTAGGATGGCGCACTGACACAGATTGATCACTTGATTCATCTAGGAAATGAAAATAAACTTGTAGCCGATGCAGCAAGAATTGCAGATTAGCCCTTTGTAGACTGGAAACCCCTAAATGGATACTTTGACAAACAGTTTAGACCCTGATGAAATGCCGCATAATGCAGCATTTCATCAGGGTCTGCACTGTTTCCTAAGAGAAAATCGATCTTCAGAGAAAGAAATACAATATTATTTTGAAATTATAACCTGTGACACCTCAATATACGCAATGGACCATCCCGACTTTATTGTATGTGGCTTTATGGAAAATTCCTTTGGTCTGAAAAGGGTTAAATGGCTCCCCAGAGGGAACTGTCACATGGGCCATGGCAACAGGTTTGTTCAAGGTCACGAACATCCCTCCATTAACGGTGCACATGATTTAGTCGGCTTCTTGGTAGCCATCTGTCCAATGCTGCTCAGTGCATTAATTTTCTACCAGTTTACACTTGAATTTTTGTGTATATCTGTAAGCATAAATTAATGGCCCTGTCCCGGCCAAGCTGTTCTAAGCATTGTTAATAGCATCAAATTTGTTTAACTTAGCGGTTCATACATTAGGTAATGTGACCACAATAAGACTGACCAAAATGCTACTGAAATTTGGTCCATCTGAGTGTTATACGGTTAAACTCTTGTGCATATCAAAATGTATTATAAAAACAGACCCTTAATTTATAAGCGAGTTGTGTACAAATCTGCTTTCGGTTAAGGTGTAATGGCCAAGTAAACGAAATTTTTCATCATTTTTTAGTTGTCTCACATAGAGAAAAGAAATAAAGAATATGAAAAATTTAAATCCCATACTTGCTGAAGTAAAAAGACTGTCACCTGCCCCTCTCCCACATCAACTACTGCAAACCCAGCATGCATCTTGCAGTATCATAAGCATCAAAGTGCTGATACATAGGTCTAGATAATCACAAACTTTTAGCGTAAATTTCTGATTATTTTCTTATCCATCAATTTACGCATGTGTTTTGGGTGCTCAAAAGAACAGTATCAATGAGACAGTTCCTTTGAGAACCCACACCATCAGTTTGTTTGAGTACCCATAACATATGCTTTTGATGAGGAATAAGAAAATAATTTTTCAATTATGTCCTTTTATCTGGAGGTCAGCTGAAAGACTAAGAGGATCATCATCCATCAAAATGTCTGAAGAACAAAATATGGGCCTTGATGCGAGAAAACCTGTTTTGGGGGGTTGCGAACAACAAAGGCACAGACCAGCCTGTGCATCCGCACAGACTGATCAGCGCCTTCGTTACTCGTGTATTGGAAAGTTTCATATCTGGACTTGCTACGAACGAAATTTCAATTTTCTGGCTAGTCTCTGAAGCTGAGCAGGCTGGTTTAATTCTCACTTTGTCAGAAATCCTGAATACAGGATTTCTCCTGTTGGGCCCATATCCTACCTCTTGTACGGAGCATGGGTGCATGTTTTGCTTCGTCTCCCTTACGTTCTGTGAGTAACTCTGCAGTGTTCACCACAATAGTGTTCTTTATCTCTGTCTGAGCTTCAAACATGTACTGGTAGAATATTCTGAAGAATGTTTCTGAGCATTTGTCAGCTCTCAGTCGATTAAACAGGGATTGCTGAAATAAATCAAGACAAGCAATGAACAGTGATCATAACAGCATCTTTAAGCGCCAATCACGACTGCAGCAGACCACAAGTTTTGCTACATCTTTTCTAATTTTTTAGAAAAAAAAGGTATGATATTTCATGAGAATTGTCATGAAGTATCATGCCTTATTTGTTATTTTTGAAAAAGCAGCAAAATTTAAAATTGTCGTCTGCTGCAAATTGTAGGTGGCGCTTTATGGGTTAAACTACCAGAACATATATTTTGAGGGGAGTGCAGTGGCCCAGTTGGTAGAGTGTTAGACAGGGGATCAAAGGGTTGCTAGTTAGAGTCTCGTCATCGGTGGAGTCACTGTGTTGTGTCCTTGAGCAAGACACTATCTGCTACTCATTACTGGTTCAACCTAGGAAGACCTGTCCCGACATGACTGAAAATTTGTTGACTGGGACATAAGAATCAAAACAAACAACAACAAAAACATATAATTTGAAAGGAAACAAAGAAAATGATAATTTTCTGTGGTTATATATCTTTTAATGTCTAACACATTTTAATTTGTACTACTGATAATTCCAAATAAAAGCTTTGGTCTCAAGGACTTTGAATAAATGAGAGTTGATTGTATCTAGAAAAACATACTATGGATTGGCTTTATATTATTTTTCACCCGCTTTTTATAGTTTTATAAATATACAAGTATACCACACTGTACTTACTATAAAATCATAACCATTTATTAACTTAAAATTAGCAAATAATTCACCTTTCTGAAAACCATGCCAACTTTCATCAGGTATGCATCCATCCACTAACTGTAAGGTTACTCACAGATTATTTGTGGGAGATTGAACACATGCAATTTTGTTTGTGGGACTATTATATGTAACATGCTATGTTGCCATTGCATTGGTCAGTTATACACTATCAGATGACTTTTGAGTGATATTCTGGGTATGGTTAGGAAACATTTATTGTGCAATATAGATCTTAAATTTGGTATACAATGTCGAATGCTGGCCATTTTGAGTGCAATATGTTCCTGCTCTCATGGGTGAAAGTTCAAAATTTCCAAAATCCTGAACTTTTGAAATTCTGATCTTAAAACTTGTGGTACGCCCACTAAATTTTCAGAACATGAAGTTTAAATGGTCAATTGTCTTTAGACAGACCAAATATAATTCAGCGAGCCTATTATAATCCCCCTAATTCAGCATTTTGAGGCTGACTTTCTTTGAAAGTCAGCCTCAAAATCCTGAATTTAGGAACAATCCTGAAAACTTTCATCCATGTGCGCTTCTGAATGCAAAATCTTATCAACGACCCAGATTTATACTCTTATGAAAATGGTGTAGATCTGGATCAGCTTGCTTATGATGAAGCCATCTGATCAGGATCCACTCTGTTTTCCACTCTGATTAAAAATAAATGCTTACAAGTGGAATGCTGCAGGTTAACTCTATGCCAACTACTACCGTCTGTTGATAACCTTTGCAAACAGTTTGGACCCAGATCAGGCTGCACACTGTTTGACACTCTGATGGTATCCCTGAAAGAATTTTTTTGAAAAGTTGATTTTGAAAAAAATCAGCAGAAGACAAAAATACATGCAAAATTACTCAGTAACAGGTTTTCATGTTTTGTTTTTTTTTGTTTTGTTTTTTTTTTGGGGGGGGAGGAGTGTAGTACATTTGAATATTCAGCATGACAAGTCAAGTGAATGATGATATATTGATGAAGTTTTAACCCTTTACTTCATGAGACGCCTTTTGCAAACAGAGAAGACCCATCAGATCAGACAGCTCTTCTTAGAGCTGCCTGATCAGGGTCTACTCTGTTTGCTTATGGAAATATGATATATCTGATCCTACACTAGTGGACCAGACAACTATACTGAAGGACTTTAGAAAAGCACCAATTATATATTTACTGTCATTTCCACATGGTTAATTTGGGAATGTTTTCTTTAGCATTTCAGCAGGTGGTGCATTGCTAAAGTCCTTCAGTATAATTGCTTTGTTTGATGAACCAACAAGAAAGTGTATTTACATAATTATACATAGTAAGTGGAGCTTATTTTGAATATTTATGAAGGAAATGGTTAAGTGAACCTGTATAATAGTGTTTCCTCCCTCCAGCAAGGCTATTCCAAGATCGACTGTCTCCTTAAAGATTCTGAAGTTAGTGTTCTTGATGATGAGATCAACAATAAGGTCTGAGGCTCCAGCCTTGTTTAGATGGCACTGTGAATTGAAACCAGAAAAATCAGTTATTGGAGTTTATTCCAACATACCAGAGGCAAGTAGCTTTTGTTGGAACAGTGAAGGTATATATATACTCAGAAAAACAATTGAAGGATATTTAGATTCAGTCTCATCTCTAACATTCAATACAATAAAAACTTTACTAATTATGCATGCATTTCATAGTTCAAGACACCTGCAATCAAAATGGATGCTTTATTTTAGTCACGCCTCAATGGTTTAAGTTCAGTGCAAATCCAAATGGTTCAACCCTCTATACTGAAAAGTAACAAACGTTCAAAAATGATTGAAACCCATTTTTATCGTTTGTATTCCATAATGACTGGCTCCAAAATCATCGCTGGTTCTCCCTCTAAAGATGGCACCTAATTTTGAAGCTGTCTGTAAGTGTTTTATTGCAAATTTGTGGTCATGTTTGCCGGGGTATGCCATATCCGTGTATTTTTGTTGAAAAAACTGTCCCATTATTAGGGGAAATGACTGATAAATTGGTGTTAACTTTTGTCTGTGGTCATAAGCAATGACCTGGTTAAGGTTTAAAGCTGCATAGTCTGTAACTTTTGATCTTTTAATTTTTAAAGTAAAGTTTCTATTTTTCAAGAATACAGTAAAAATACTCAAATTCACGTAAAGATTTTACCATTTTCCCAAATCTTAACAAAATATCATGATCAAAACAAGAGGATTTATATTAAAAATCAACTGTCTGGAATTATTGGAGGGACGCAAATAATTACTTACAAGAGAAAAAACACCTGTTTTTATAAGATAATTCACTTTTCCATGCAGTTTTCAGCTGTACTGAACATATTTATTGTGAAAACATAACTTAATTCTATTTTTACAAATGATTTAAAAAGAAAAGAAATTTTTTCGAAAAATGTTCAAAGTTACAGAGTATGCAGCTTTAAGAAAAAAATGAGAGCGCTAAATTTTTTGCCTGTGAACTTTGGGTAGAGAGGGTCGGTACATTTGATGTAGTACTGTATCATAACCAATGACCCGTGAGTTTCAATTTGCAGTTTGGGGAATTGCATAGTAATAATTCTATCAATGACAAAATTAAATTTGTTTGAAAATTATATTCCCAAATGATATAAAGTCAAAAGAATTTTAATATCCTTCAATTGTTTTTCTGAGTATATGTATCTTTTAAGTGGTATCTATATATTGAGCAAATACGCGCACCAAGTACATTTCAAATAAACGTGAGTTTGTAACGCTGATTGGGTAACGTCAAAAATTTGCGACAGTATAATCCTGCGATATACTGTCAAAAATAGTATGCCATATTTCGTTGGATGACGTGCGGCTTCATGTGGATTACAATGCTCCAATTTGAGCCAAAACTGCAGAAGTGCATTAGAATGGGGATAACTATATTCAAAATTTTCATTTGGGGAGGTATATTGTCGGATATACGGTTGCAAATCACGCTTTACGGCTCCGCTCACGGGTCACAGTAAAACTAAATTTCCGACGGTATATCCGACGATATACCTCCCCAAATGAAAATTTTGAATACAGTTACCCCTTAAATTACGTAACCTAAGATAATACCTCTTCAAAATAATATACTCTCCTTTGAATACAGTGCAGATCCACATAAGCTGGTTTCTACTGAATAAAGCTGATCAAGATCCATACTGTTTGTCAGCCATTAGATGAATCCAGATCAAAGATGAAATTTCACCACTGGATTGGTTGCATTTCAGTTTATATACAGTAAAACCTGTGTAAAATGGCCACTCTCAAAAAGAATGAAAATTGGTTTTCAAGACCAATTATGGCTTAATGCAGGTCAAAAGTATATGCAGAATGCTCCAAGGGGAGCATTCTGGAATACTTCCGACCTTCATTAAGCTACCATTTGTTATTAAGATCTTTGTTTTGTCTATTTTTGAGAGGCTGTTTTACACAGGTTTTACTGCAAATATACTAAAACCAAGTTCTTATCGGTCACCTTACACTTTTACGCTAGTTCAGAAAGTGAAACATAGGGTATACAAAATTCATGCTTTTTTAAATAAAGCAGTTCTTTGCCAAGACTAACTGCAAGTTATTTCATTTAAAAATGACGTGTACTTCTTGCACGGACGAAGTTAGAGAAAAGCTACCCTCATTTCAAAAAGTCACACTTTTTCTACGATATAAACCATAACACAGAGCCCTTATACAACATAAGACAAACACTTTTAGCAGGTTAACCATTGAAATTCAGCTTTAAGCTTGCAATTTACATAGAGATTTGCACTGCTCTGTACACTTTATTATCATCGACACGGCATTGAAATTTTCAGCAATTATTCATTATCACCAGACGTCATCTTTCTTTGAAAAATTGAAAAAACAAAAACATACTGCCATCAAATCAATTTTTAAGCACTTACATTACAGTAGTCATAAAACTTTAATCCCCAAAAATGGACTTATCAAGTTCTACTGTGCTTGGCCTACAGTGTTCAAATACAATTAAGTGCCTTTAACATTTTTACCAGGAGCTACTGGTGAATTTCAAAAATCTCGAAAAATTTTGAAAAATGTAACATTTTTAAAAATGCGTAAAAAATCTACCATACGCAAAATTTCAATTGTTTGGTGTTTTCCAAGTCGGACAGACCAGTTTGTAGCCACCTAAACGTCAATTTTATAAAAACTACTCTCAAAATCATTTTTTCTTTAAAAAAATTTTTTTTTTGCATTTTTAACCCCAAAAACTTTGAAGTAAAAGAAAACTGTTCAAAAACACCACTAAACGTTTTCCGATTAAAATGCACATATATAGGCAAAAATTAATTTCAATTTTATTAGCGTTTGGTCAGAAATAATGGGTTTGAAAAGTGACCGATTAGAACTTGGTTTTAGTATAGTGGACAGGAGGTTATTTAGTTAATAATTACATTTATAAAAAAAAAAGATGGACGTCACGTTAATGACATAATGTCGGGCGTTTCGTGAGTTGCTAAGTGATGTAGGTTTCAAGACGACACCATTTATGAACGGGCCCAGCAAAAATCTAAAATAAATCGTATATCTTTGTTTAACTCATAATGGGAGTTGCTTTCTTTGGTTCATTCCATAATCGGGAATATCGTGGATCCAAATTGGTAGCAGAGCGAGGTTTATAATCATCCATCGAGAAATAAGTAGAACAGAACGAAATTAGAAATTTCTGACAATACGGTAAAATCGCCGCCATTATGACGGAAACGACAACAGATAAATGGTGCTTACGTTGGAAAAGACATTTACTGAGTGTGAAACTGGGTATGTTGAACATCTTAATATCCATAATGAACGCACACATGGAAATTTGCAGGCTATGCGGTTGCATCACATCAACCAATCAACTGGAACCTATGCCAGGTACAGGAACATCAACGATGAACCCGATACATGTATCCCATCTCAACCAAATAACAGCGGCCCCACATCTATTGGACAAGATCTTTGGAGTCAGCTGAAACGTGTGCAAATGCCAGTAATTTACGGAGATAAACGGTTGTACTAGAGCTGGAAAGCTGCTTTCCTGGCTTGCATCGATGCGGCCCCAGTTACAGCAGAATACAAGCTATTGCATTTGCGACAATATTTAGCGGGAGAAGCACTTTATGCAATCGACAATTTGGGACATTCAGCGTATGCATATGAAGCGGCAAACGAAAGACTGGATAGGAAGTTTGGAGGTAAGCGTCAGCAAGTCTTAATTTATTTTGAAGACTTAGGAAACTTCCCTCAAATACTTGATGGGAATGCAAAAGATTTAGCCCGTACGAAAATTCTAGACGGAATCCACCAGGAATCCAAGCGGTTTCCAAGCGAAAAGGTCACGGATTTGAGAAAATCCTGGCGTAATACGCCTGGACACGTACTTTTTTCAAAATCCAGGCGTACTTTATGTCTTTAATACAGGCATACTTTTTTCAAAGTCCGCCAGGAAAAAAAATCCACCCGGATTATTCATGCTTTAACTTTGAGAAATGTGATTCTTTTTTCAGAATCCGCTTGGAAAAAATATCCACCTGGATTATTTATACTTAAAACTTTTTTCAACATGGAATTTTTGGACTTAGAGTTGACCATGACTGGATCCATGGAAAGTAGAGCTTATCTAAAAATCAGACTTTACTGTATGTTTCACACATTTCAGTTACATGTAAGAGGAGACTGCTTCTATTAATATTTAAACTTAAGGCCGATAGTTCAAAAGATAGAATGCAGACAAGGCTTTCTCACAGAGTTATATGACCCTAGTGACCTTGAAAATTAGTTCAATGTCACAAAAATCTAATCATTTCATAAAGTCCTCCTAATGATGTAGCTGTGCCAGTTTAGTCAATCTGGCCAATGTGTCAGAAGGTACAATGCAGACAATGCTTTTTCATAGTAATATGACCCTGGTGACCTTGAAAATTAGATCAAGCTCACCAGATTCTAATTATTTCTTAAGATCCCCTAATGGTGTATTTGTACCAGTTTGATCAAAACCTGGCAATACAGTTGCAAGAAAGAGTGCAGACAAGGCTTTTTCAAAGCCATATATGACATGGTGAGTATTGGTGACCCATATAAAAATTAGGTCAAGGTCACCAAAATCTAATCATTTCTTAAAGTCGTTCCAATGATGTATTAGTGCCAGTTTGGTCAAAATCTTGCCATTGCTGCAGAAGATAGAGCACAGACAATGTTTTCATAGTTATATGACACTAGTGACCTTGAAAATTAGATCAAGGTCACCAAAATCTGATCATTTTTAAGATCCTCCCAATGGTGTATCTGTCTCAGTTTGGTCAGAACCTGGCCATGAGTTCAGAAGAAAGGATGCAGCCAAGGTTTTACATAGACATACATGTACATGACCATGTTGACCTTGAAAATTAAGTCAAGGTCGCTAAAATCTGATCATTTCTTAAAGTCTTCCCATTGATCCATGTATCTGTGCCAGTTGGTCAAAGTATGGCCATTTGTTCAGAATACAGAATCGAAGTGGGGGTTTTTCATGGTTGCATGACCTTGATAATGACCCTGGTCAGTGGTGACCTCAAAAATCGATCAAGGTCACTTAAATTTCTGCTCCAGCTTATGCCTGACCTTTCATGGCCATAAAAAGATCATTCTTGAGTATAGCACGCATTTGCAGAAATAAGGCTGCCCGTTGGAAGAATTAATGTATCAATGTTCTAGGGCTGGGGCCAGTCTAAGTTTGCAAGTAAGGAAAAGATCCAAGATGCGCACAAATCATCCCGTTGTATGATATAGTATCTTTTATATAGTATCCTGTCACTGTTCCGAAAGTAAACAATGCGTTTTTACCATTTGTTTTTTTTTTCCAAAAAAGAATACTTGTTAGCCTCGTTTCGGTTTACTTTTGTTTCATTTCGAATTTCTGTCGGCATGTGCGCTATGAAATTTAAAAGAACAACAAGGAAAGAGGGTGTATCGTCGATATATCGCGATCAGTCTGCACATGCGAAGCCTGGTTAATGCAGCTGTTCATCGATGATCCAATTGTGTGAGTATTCCTTTTATTTACTTTATTTATATTGAATAAACGGCCTGAATAAACTAGCCTACCGCTGTACGGAATCAGGTCAACGAACAGAAACAGAATCAGTGTATCACTCAAAACGTGATAATCAAACGATGTAATCCCTTTCCTTTGTAGTTTTCCAAATTTAAAACATGTAACCTTCAGAATAATCACACATGTACACGAGAAAGAGTTGTGTAAATTGATTGAAGTTTTGCCGACGTCACGTTTTCGCCTGTGTCAGGCAGTGGAATTAAATTCATGTCTGGGTTGTAATGGTTTTGCCAAGCCTGCTCATGCGATGTTTAGGTACATGACACAGACAGTTCTTCTAACATTATTAAACATAAATCTGTTCTTGCTATTTCCCGTATTATTTAAAAAAAAAAAAAAAAAACGGTTGGAATTGCCATACGAGTTTACGACAATGGGCGTAGACAGTATGACGAAAGTGCAAGTCATTTTTTTACTGAAGTTTATTAAAATATTGGCAAATAAGTAGCTCAAAACGGAGCACAGAGACTTTAAAGCAACCAAGTACATTGGTAAACTAAAATGCTTAGGGAGGAAATAGGTTATTATGGGGTTCAAAGTAACCCTCTATAAATAAAGTCTTCGTTTTATTTGAAAGCTGGTTTATTATAGGTCCTACTCTATTCCATTAGAAAATATCAAATATTTAATATTAATCGTTTTGTATCCATACACATATTGTAATGAAAAGAGATTGATACCCAGCACAAGTGTAGACCCTAATCAGTCTTTTCCTGTAGGAGCAATTTGAGCTGGGTCCATACTGTTGGCCTCATTACCTATATTAAATGTAAATAATGATAGACAACTTAAGCAGATGACATTTTGATGCAGTTTTGAGCTGGCACTTTTAGGGTTTTGACACGCATAAAATAATTTTTCAGGGCATGATAATGGAAAGTGCTTGGCTGACACCATCCTTCCCAGCCGTAAACAACAGCTTCCATAAAAGCACAACTGCCACAGAGGCTACAGATGAAGTGATTCTAGAAGTGAAACCGTCCTTGTTTGTCTAAACAACGTAAGTACAAAATAATTGTCAAATTATTTTACCCTGTTTGCCTGCATACATCATCATGCACCTAAGGCCAGGCGTAACAACCTACGCCATAGCATGGATGTTGCAAACACGTAGTATGGCACCATCTTTGATTTACATGGTAAGTTTTTCCCTTCGAAAAATTATACATTTAGTTCATCTTCACAGCGGGACTGTGTGGAGAACCCATAATCCACTATGCAGGCTCAAAGTCAAGGTGACACTTCAATGTCATGGGATTTACCCTTCAATTTTGTGTCTGATCCATACTTTTACTCACCATTACTTGCTGAACCCTTTGAACTTGTTTTGAATAAACTTCACCCAAATTTTCTTTCAGTGTGACAGTGTGCAGAATCCACGACTCAGATACCCAGATTCAAGATCAAGGTCACACTTCAAGGTCATGTAGTAATATACCCTTGAATTTTGTGTCTGCTCCACATATCTCCTGAACCATTTGAATGATTTACATTAAACTTCACTCAAATTTTAGTGAGACAGTGTGCAGAACCCATGACTCAGTTATGCAGACTCAATGTCATTGTCATATTCTCATGTAATTAAAGCCATTTATAATACTTAAATGTATTCATTCTGTCCATAATGTTAAAATGTGTACATTTGTTTGCACTTTAACATGAGAAACTAAATTTCATGCTCAGTTGAGTTGAGCACAAACAAGTTTTATATCCAAATGGCAAATTGGAATATGATCTCTGTGATTAAATAATTACCATATCAGTTATGGTTACTTTGTTGCTTGTAATATATGAATTCATGTGTGGATTTAGAAAGTTTTGCCAGAGGTCAGGGTGTCCAACTCTGACCACATCTTTTTAGGGGGGAGAAGATTCAAATACCACTAACAGCGGGCCATTATCTGCCCGCCAGTGAAACACCATTTAAATGGCGTTTCGCTGGCTAGCCAATGATGATCCAACATTGAATGCTGGCTTGCCGTAGCTTTGAGAAATTCAGGGGATCCAGACCAGTAATTGCTAAGTAAGAAACCCTATGTTTTTTTATATTTTCAGGGGGGTCCGGACCCCCTGCCCCCACCCCCCTCTGGATCAGCACATGGAATTGATTCTCTGTGTGTCTAAGTGAGTTTACAGTTAACATGTATTTGCTTTGTTCATTACAGGCTGTTATGTGGAGAAATGGGATGTTCCAGTGTTAAAGTATAAAGAGTGTATTTTATAAAAGAATATTTTAAAACCATCAAGAGGAAAGACAAAACATTAAGCTTGTGGAAGCTTGAGAGATACTGATGTGTCAATATATTTTGTAGATGGCCTGCAATTAAAAATTAAATTGTAACCATTTTCATTATTGTCATTTTTAGTTCATCTGAGTCATAGGCTAAATACATAAAATTATAGTATACCAATGACACTGTTGTCGGTCTGAGCACATTAAGTAAAAAAAAGTACATGTACGCCCGTATTTTATGTAAAAAGTACGCTTGGATTTTTAAAAAAAATCCAGGCGGACTATTCTATAATGACGCCTGGATTTTAAAAGTACGGCCGGATTATCTGAAAATACCTTTAATTTATACGCCAGGAATCCGCTTGGAATCCGCCTGGAATATTTTCAAACCCGCCAGGAATTATTCTCAATTTGCATATTGGCCGGACTAATTTAAATATTTCGTCTGGGAATACGCCTGGAATTCCTTTGATCTGTTACTAAAAATAAAATTCCGCTTGTACTGTATATTAGTAAAAATCCAGACGGGATACAGGCGTAATATGCTACAGAAGTACGTGCCTTTTCCACCTGGAAACCAAGCGGGTATTTTCATACGGGAGAACAGTTTGCATATTTACTTGACAGTGCTGTAATAAGTCTACATGAAGCAGGGAAACATAATGAACTCAGGGATGGTTTCCTCTACATAACATTGCAAAGAAAGCTACCACAATCTATGATGACCAGCTATCATCTATGGGTATACGAGAACAATATATCGGAATCAGTAATCACATTTAAGACATGGGTTGTTCAGGAGTCCGAATTTCAAACTATCGCCAACGAGACGATTCATGGATTTACATGCCCAAGTATTGATATCCAGACCAAACGACATACATCAAAATACGATGAACCACGAACATTCTTTGTGGAAGCACGAGTTAATCGGAGCTTATAGCAACAAATAATATGTAGTTTATGTGGAGCAAACCATTGCATTTGGCAGTGCCAGAAATACCTACAGAAAAGTGTGCCTGAGCGTTGGAATTTTGCTAAGCAATTTTGGCTATGTTATCGATGCTTAGCAGAAGGACACCTTGGAAAATTATGTCCTAAGAGTCGTCAGTGTGGACTGAATGGATGTCTGAAGCTACATCATTGGCTCTTACATAAAACTGACACTCTTTCATCCAGCACAAGGGATCTGAGCCAGACCGAAACAAAATTTGCTGCAAACGCAGAACCAAAAGAATGTCCACTTGATCCAGCTACCCTTATTGGAGATGCATTTACTTTCGGCATGGAGGGGAAGGGTAAAATCAAACAAACTCAGACAGCTATGACATATGCGACATATAGTTTCGAGACTACCAGGGACAAATCAAATTCTAAGAAGAAATCTAAGTATTTGGATAGCTCCAAGTCTAAAAATAGATCTATGTCTTGGTCTTGGGATAGCTCGAAGTCTAAGAAGAACTCTGTGTCTTGGGATAGCTCGAAGTCTAAGAAGATATCTAAGAAGATATCTAAGTCTTGGGGTAGCTCGAAGTCTGAAAAGATATCTAAGTATTGGGATGGTGTCAAGTCAAAGAAGAGATATAAGTCTTTGGATAGTTCAAAGTCTAAGAAGAGACCTAAGTCTTGTTAAAATGCAAAGTCTATGAAGATTTCTAAGTTCAGGAAGAGGTCTAAACATGAGAAGAGATTCTATTTTGGAAAGAGGATCAACGCTATAGTAAGGCTGAAGTTTCGGACAAGATCCGGATTTAAAAGGCAGTTAAGTCTACGAGAAGATGAGCTACAAATTGGACAGGGGAAATTGATGAGAGCATTAAGGAAATGATAGAACTTTAATAATATTGAGATATGATCGTTGATTAACTAATTTCAATTAAACAATAGTTAAATAGCCTACAATTATCAGTTAAAGATCGGTTTGATTAACGAACAATTAAGACATAGTCGTGCAGCGGCGCAGAATATTCTAATTTATATCATATTTGGGTTTTAATAATTGATCAAAATTTATAGTTTTTTAGGAGGGGAAGAAATGGACAGGGGGTTATTTAGTTAATAATTACATTTATAAAAACCGGACGTCACGTTAATGACGTAACGACGTAACATCGGGAGTTTCGGGAGTTGCTAAGTGATGTAGGTTTCAAGACGAGCCATTTATGAACGGGCCCAGCAAAAATCTAAAATAAACCGTATATCTTTGTTTAACTCATAATGGGAGTTGCTTTCTTTGGTTCATTCCATCATCGGGAATATCGTGGATCCATATAGTGTAAACAATCCATAAAGTACTCAGCATGTGCATTTTAAGGAGCATGTGCACCTGATAGGTCAAACTTGGTTTTTTGAATATTTACCAACATTTGCTCAGACATTTAGTACTGTTACATTTACAAAACATAAACCAATACCCAGAACATTTCCCCCACTCTGTAGAAAACCAAAAGCCAACTCACCTGTACTTCGTACATCCTCATCTCAGATCTCTGTTGTACAGCCACAGTACTCCCCGGAGACTCCCCAGCCCCAGATCCTCTCAGAGAAGTATCTGGTCTGTTCAAGCTGGTCTTCCCATAGTACCTGTGCAGAAGACTCTGCCTCAGGGCCTCTCCCTATAATGCAGTTTTTTTTAAATCTTTTAAAATACACACTAACATATTTATATTAGTCCCGACAAGACTTTCGAAACAAAATTGTACCACATCACAGAGTCTGAGTAGGTTCCTTATTTTTCATTACAGCCAGCACATAAGATTTTGTAGTGGCGGATCCAGAGGGGGTTCAGGGGGTTGCTCCAACCCCCTCCCTGAACCCTGTTTTTAAATATCCCATGAAAATGAAATAATTTGGTCTCAGTGAGAGCAAATTATTTCATTTTCATGGGATATTTAAAGCTGCATAGTCTGTAACTTTTGATATTCTAATTTTGGAAATAAAGTTTCTATTTTTCAAGAATACTGTAAAAATACTCAAATTCAAGTAAACATTTTACCATTTTCATAAATTTTAACAAATTATAACTATCAAAACTACAGCATTTATGTTAAAAATCAACTGTCATGAATTATTGGTGGGACTTTAATAATTCCTAACAAGAGAAAAATCACCTGTTTTTATTAGATAATTCACTGTTCCATGCAGCTTTCAGCTGTACTGAACATATTTATTGTGAAAACATAACTTAATTCTATTTTTACAAAAATTTAAAAAGATTTTTTTTTTTTCGAAAAATGTTCATAGTATAGATCTAGTCTCTTTAAGAAAAATGAGATAAAATCAGCAAAGCGACCCCCCCCCCCACCTTTATACGTATGAACCCCCTTTCCAGAAATATTATCCCTGTTTCGGTACTTATCCCATAGGCAAACAGGGAAGGCTCAGAGAAGCCTGGACTTCTGTGCAGTCTCATCAGAGCCTTACCTACTCACATACAGAGTAGGGGAATAGATGAAGGCTCAGAACAAATATTAGACCTCTCACCCAACTTGATAGCTGCGCAGACATATCTTTAAGACTGGACCTTACTCATTGGGATATGAACCCAAATCTCATGAACTGGACCATTTGTCATATTCAGCAAGGCCAGTCCACTTATAAGGCTATTAACATTAACCCTTTGTATTCTGATGGATTTTTCCATACATATTGATACAATAAGTATGGGACTGCCCATTGTGTATTTAAAGGGGTCTGTCTGCACAATTTTTTTTTCTTTAAATTATGATGTATTTCTGTCCCTGAAGGTTGTTTTAATCTAAGTAAACAGTGCAGACCCTGATGAAATGCAGCATTATGCTGATCCACCCATGATCAGTGTTCATGTTCTTTCCCTGTGTAACAGCACTACAGTAGAATATGGTAATTCAGTTAACAAAAGCATGTCTTTGTTTTCTTCCATTTTTTTCATCATTATATTTTTACAATGTTGTTAGTTTACTATGTCCTCAGCCTGGAAGTGCAGTCAGATATTCCTCACTGCAGCCTCTGATCCGGCACCGTTTATTCTTTTGCTAACATCAATTCAAGTACAGCTGCCAATGAATAGGCACTCTGGCTTCGAGTGCCAACCAAGAAAATGTCTTGAAATGGCAAATTTTACCACTGACATATCAAAACCCACAAAAATGAAACAACTATTAATGTACATGTAATTCCATGGAGCTGAAAAGTCAAAACATACAACTTTGAAACGAAAGAGGTGTACATTCAACCCATTACCAGTTTAACGCTTTGCCCCCTGGGAAATTTTTCATGCTTTTTTGTCATCTGCTGATTTTTTTCACAATCAACGTTTTGGAAAAATTCTTTCAGGAATACCATCTGAGTGTCAAACAGATTGAATCCAGATCAGGCCCGATATTCTGTTGGGCCTGATCTGGGTCCAAACTGTTTACAAAAGTTATCAGCAGACGACACTAGGAGATAAAGAGTTAAGTGAATGGTGAAATAACTGAAATAGTGAAGGAAATAGCAAAAGATTTTCAAGGAGTTGATAAAAACATCATTATTTTCTTTGACCAAAGCCTGCAAAGATTTTTTTAAGTTTTTGTGCGTCAGTTTACTCCTTAAGCCTCTAAGTGTCAAAGCTTTTTACTCTTGGCACTTCCTAGATTTTAAGAAATTAAATCACATGCACAATATTAACAACAATTTCTAACTAGCTACTACTAACATTCTCACATAGCCTTAGATACTAGGGTCCTTTACTGTTCCTTTTCCAGAGATGTTTTACACAGCTATCTTAGAGTGGGGCTGAAGGTGAAATGTTTGGTCTGAGTCATCTACTTCACTTATTTGGGTATGCATACATGTGTATCAGAGAAGGCTTTGGCAAGACTCAATATGAGCCTCAGCCAGAGAAAACGCGTCTTAGGGGTTTTTGACCAGAAAACACTCAAACCAACATGCTCGGATATAGACTAGCTAGACTCTTAAAATTTTGGGTGAACAGTGCAGTACCTTCATAACGCTAAGTTCTGGCTCAATAGGAATGGACATGCTATAAGTGAATCCTGCTATCATGTGAACAATTTTACAAAAAAGTTATAGGAAAATAAAATGACCATGAAATGGTCATTTTCCTATAATTATTTTGTAAATTTCCATGGTAAAAAGATTTTGGAGCCACTAATTTATGACTGTGCTATATCCAAATCCATATTTTTAGGATATGTGTTATAAAAGGACACTGCGCTGTACAAATGTATAGTTTGTATAGTTAGATAATACTTTCTAGACAGTGAAAAAAGATGCTGCTCAGATTGCTTGGAGATGCAAGCTAATCTGCTCCCTTTTTGCATACAACAAAAAGCGTTTTTCTCACTTCATGGCGGATTCACCCTCATATCTAAGGTAATGTAAATCATACAAAGCATGCAGCATACAAACTACAGAATTTTTGTGACCATGTGAGCATCTGGACAGGCCCAACTTAAACCATTTAACGCTTGAAGTGCTGAATTTCTAAAATCATGTACGGTAAATGCTCTAAGATTTCAAACAATTTTCTCTTTCCGTTCTCAAATAAAACATCAGTTTTAAGGGCTGGAATTCACAAAATGGTTGTCAGAATAGCAAACAGAGAAGATCCTGATCAGACTGCTTCTTCAGAAGCAGTCTGATCTGGATATGCACTGTTTGTATAGGCATTTTGGGGAGCCAACTAGTGTTTGAAATTTTAGAACATTTACCGTAATCATCTGGGCTAATCCATCCCTACTAGTTATCAATAATACCTTGCGAAGAAAACAAACAAATAGTTCCTGATCAGAATGCTCCTTTGGGAGAAGTCTGACCTGGGACTATCTAGTTTAAATAAGTCATGCTTTTCAGGTCTAAATAATTGCTCTAGCACTCAGGGTTTACCATCTATCAATATATGTCATGCTTTGTGCTTGAAACAGTGTTCCAATCTCATACAAGTGACACAAAAATTATTATCATATGAGCCCTGGCCCCAAGGTTATAAAACTTTTTTCATGCTGAGCACGAAATTTCAACTGCTCACAAAAACGAAAATACCGACAAATAAAGAAGTTTCTTGCTTTAAGTCTCTCAAATGTTGTATTTATCATGCTAATAAATGCTATATATAATTGTTGGCATTTTAACATTTATGAGCAGGATAAATTTCGTGCTCAGCTGAGTTGAGCATGGAAAAAGTTTTATAACATCGGGCCCTGATGTTCAGCAAAAGATACAAGTTAGCATGTGCACCCATTGAAGCCTCAAGTCAGCCTGCACATCCATGTGATCTGATCAGAGTCTTCGATGAGCGCTATATGGGTAGCCAAAGGTCCAGTTTCTTCAGGTGGAAAACTATGACTCTGATCAGACTGTGGGCATGCGAAGACTTATTTGTATCTTAGCTGTACGCACATGCCAACTTATATCTTATGCTGGGTACAGGCACATATGGGCCTCGACGCAAAAAACCCTGTCTTCGGTGGTTTGGGAATAACACAGGCGCAGACCAGCCTGCGCATCCCCGCAGTCTTATCAGGGCCTTTGTTATTCCCTTTTTGGAAAGTATCATATCTAGGCTTCCTACAAGCAAAATTTCAAATTTCTAGATAGTATGTATAACTGAGGAGACTGGTTTGAGCCTCGCTTTTTCAAAAACCCCGAAGACAGGTTTTGTCGCCTCGAGGCCCATATTACAACATCAAAGACAACACAGTGATTGTTTACAAAAGTAAGAAACAAGAAAATCCACAACACCAATTTCAACTGGTGTTCCAAAAAAAGTGCATACGGCTACATGTAGTAACTTTACCCTGGTGGAATAACATTATAGGAATCAAACATGTATTTCTATGCATTAACATCTGCTGGAGCCCGAGGGTGGTTTTGAAACCAGAGCCTGAAAGGCGAGGGTTTTAATGAACCCCGAGGGGTCTAGCAGATGTTAGTGTATCAGAAAAACATGTTTGATCGTTATTGTAGCATAAAGTCATTTTGTCACTTGAAAAATTTGGAAAAACGCTTCAAAAAGTTCATTTTTGTATTACTATAATGGGGCAAAAAAGCATGAAAGATTCATAGGTTTTGAAAACGCCTGTTCAATAGTAAAGGCTTGCGTCATCCTAACATCACCACATTACGGTCATTTCTATGCACGTTACTGTTGATAACGTCAATTTTTGTGATGGTTGAGAATGTGTATATTTAAAGTACAAAGGCTGTGCATCCATTGCATGTGAAAAGACTGACTAATACATGGGTTTTTGCCGCTTAAAACAGGGCTGTTAATAGTGTGCGGGATAACTTTTTATACAATAGTATAGGAATTAAACATGGGTTTTCATGCATTATCATTCACCAGGTCCCAATAAGGGAGTTGTTGAAACCATTTGCAAAGCCCGAGGTTTTCAATGTTTCCACAGGGACCTGGCCACTTTTAATGCATTGAAAAATAATGTTTGGTCATTATCATTGTATAATTAAGCAAAATAATTATTATGCACCAAATTTTGTAAGAATATGACACTATATCTGTTTCAGAGTCAACATGTGATTTGATGTTTTCATTTGGGGCTAGCCATAGCTCAGCCAATCATGTACACCATAGACCCTCCCAAAGCTGTTTATCAACAGCACGTAAACTGTTTTGTTAATACATGGGTTTGTGCCTATTGAAACAATTGACTGTTAAAAACTTGTAGCACAGATTCTATGCTATATTTTTTTGTTAATACTCAAAGCACTTCATCAAGCATCCAACCATACTGCGGGCTCACATTAACTATACATTAAAGTTTTCCGTTTCTTGGTACCATAGGGTGCAGGCATTAAAATTCAACAACAATGTAGTACAACAATATGGCAGTTTCAATGTTTCACATTTGTATTCTTATCTAAAACCATGTGCAATACTGTATTTACCCTAAATTAAGTAAACAAGTAGGCTTACACAAACAGTGTAGATCCTGATCAGTCCAATCAGGATCTTCACTCTTTGCAATTATCACAAATCTGAACAGGTGGTCACCATATATACAGTAATATCTTTATTACAGGCCCGGGCATCTATTAGAATCATTCCCGTTCATGGAGATGGGGGTGAGCCTCTATTGGAAGCTTCAAGTGTGAGAAAAGTCGGTAGCTCCAATTTATGGGTAAGAGTCGCCAACTTGAGATGCTAGTGTCGTGAAGCCGTAGGTAGAAGACTAATGACACGATAAACGGTTATTTCCGCTCTAGGTATCGATGAAACTTTAAATATGCACTGTCCAGGGCATAACACAGTACGGGGTCCACAACTTGCGCGCCAGGGTCGGTTTTTCTGGACAAAATGAAAGTCGGTTCAAAAACAATGTATCTTATTTAGTGGGACAAAATCATTGGAGGTGGACGACTAGAAACTAGCTGCTAATAACAAATTCGAGATGGGTGGGCCTTTATTAGAGGCTCAATTTTTGGGGAAATTTGCTTGAAAAATCAGCATTTTTGGCATCCAAACTGGAGAATGGGCCTCTATTAGAACTTGGGCCTGTAATAGAGATTTTACGGTATATTACTGACAGCTGCAACCTAAGGACAAAGCACAACGTGTGTCTCAATATTTAGGGTAAATATAGTCCTATTAAAAGTGATACAATACTCAAGTTTTACATGTACAGTAAAACCTGTCTTAAGCATCCACTCAAAAAAGACAAAACAATGATCGTAACGAAAAATAGTAGCTAAATGAAGGTCGAAAGTATTGCAGAATGCTCCCCTTGGAGCATTCTGCAATACTTTTGACCTGCATTAAGCGATAATCTGTCTTGAAAACCAATTTTTGGTCTTATTTTTGAGTGGCGGCTTGAGACAGGTTTTACTGTTACTTGCAATGCCTTACATCAGCATTCTGCTCATTGGTCTGGGTTTTGTGATTTTTTTGTGTTCTTTCTAGCTTTGCAATGATCGCACTTTGGAAAAGAGAGTTGGTTGCTTTACCTAAATTGTACCTTTTCTTTAACTCTTTGTATTCAGGAAATTCCTAAACCAGTTTTTTGGTAAATAGTGAAGACTCAGATGAAATGCAGCAGTCTCTTCCTCATGGTGCCATGGGTTGGTCTGTGATTGTCGTGTTTACAGGTCATACTCGTTTTTCCATGCATACTGAATATGAATATCTGATAGTTTTCTTCGTATTCAAGTTTTAATCTTCCTATACATGCCAGCTGATGTAAGACACTGCTTGATGCAGGGTGTGTAGTCATGTCGTTTCTGTTAAGATACACTCTACGGAAAAATGTCCGACTTCTTTCCACAACAATGTTTAAAGCAAAAGTAAGCAGAGATTTCTCCGTGTTTTTCATCTTTACCCAGAAAGTTATACACCCTTTTCCAGCCCAAATTTTTCCTGATCTAAGGATGCCAGGATATCCTCATAAAGCTTCTTACTTTGAGTACAGACTCTGTCACAAGTTTTTGTGCAGCAAAGATTGGGCCTGAATTATAGAAATAAGCTGTACGGACAACAATTATTTTCTTTATGACAGAGTTTGTACTCAAAGTAAGAAGCTTAAAGAGGATATCCTGGTAGTGTTTTGATGGGGAAAATGTAGGCTGGAAAATGGTGTATATTGAATAACTTTCTGGGTATAGATGAGAAAACATAGAGAAATCTACTTACATTTGATCAGAATGTCCGCACAGTGTATTCGAACATCTGTACAATGAATCAAAGCAAAAACCGAGTGACTACCCACCCTGTTGATGCACATGTAATGATGCAGTTTTTACTCCTACTGTGATAAATGCTGACATGCACAATATCGACCAATGAACCGTGTCCTCTCTTACCCTTCTGTGATCATCAAGTTCTTTCTTACACAGTGTTTTAGTATCCACCTTCAGAGTGAGCAGTAAAAGAAAATGAGATATATGATGAGCCAGGTCATGGATGCAGTCTGATCAGTACTTGGTTATAATACAGTTAGTTCTAAATCGGCTGGCTTAAAACCTTTTAACTAGATGTATTGTTTGTTTTGATGCTTTACATCCCAGTCAACCGTTTTTCAGTCATGTCGAAATGATTTCCTGTCTTCCTGGTTTGATCCAGTACTAAGTAGTGGATAAAGTGTCTTGCTCAAAGACACAACACAGTGACTCCGTCGTTGGTGAATCTTGTATTAGCAACCCTTCGATCCCCACCAACTGAGCCACTGCACTCCTAGAAGTATCGAATTAGACCTACCAACTGCGCAAGATTCTATAAGCAGACACTGGGTATATACTATATGAACTGATTTCCAGTCCATCAAGTGATTTAATTTCAATATTAACCCTTAAAGCGCCAATCACAACTGCAGCAGACAACACATTTTGCGACATCTTTCCTAATTTTTTTTTAAAAAAAATAAGGTATGATATTAAATGATAATCGCCAGCAGACGATTCTCATGAAATATCATGCCTTATTTGTTATTTTTGAAAAAGCGGCAAAATTTGAAATTGTTGTCTGCTGCAAATTATAGGTGGCAATTTAAGGGTTAATATGGATTCACCATATGGATACAATAACAGCATGGATCATGAAGCCAGCTGACCTAGGTCTGCACTGTTTTGCAAAAAAAGAAGGGTGTGGAATTTTGATAATTTTATACACATAGTGCTCTTATCGTTTTTCACTTTGCATATAAACACATGCTGATATCCTGCCAAATTAATTGGATAAACATTGGAGAGGATATTTAGTGGTAAAGTTTTAGACTTGAGATCGAAGGGCTGCTGGTTCGATACTCAATGGAGACAAACGTATTTTGTTCTTAAGCAAGACACATAATACTCTGCTCTGTACACATAATGGTTCAACCCATGAAGAGAGGAAATCGTCCCAACATAGCTGAAACATTGATGACTGAGACATAAAGCATTAACATAAACAAAATATGATTTTTCATGATGAGAAATTGTGAAAAATCCATCACTACATGATATGGCTCATTTATGATCAATGACAATGGGTTTCATCTGAAACATGTTATCCCAGCTACAACATGAACAAACTTATTTTCCTGTGAAAGCAATACATTGAAGTTAGAAATATGCACAAAAACACTAAAATTATCCATTTACACTTCCAAATATGGCTGAAATGAAAAGGCAGTGTACACCTCTGAAAAAAACTTTAAAATGTACATAAAGTTGACTCTTGATAACTCAAATGGAGCTAATTTGAATGAAGTTAAGTTTGTTTTTTGTTTTGTTTGAGGTATAACAACCCAGTCAACAGCTATGGTCATGTCGAGATGGTCAGTTTACCTAACCACACTTTTCCTTTGTCCTGCTGACATACTTAATATATCACCTTCATGTCTTTTTCTCAGTCAATATGGTTGCATATAATTAATTGAGCCTTTACATGAGATTTCCAACAATGTGGCATTTTGACGTGTAGACTCAGACGAGCCTCTGCAGCCTCCTTTTAAGCTTATAAACTCCAAACGGTGTTCAGTCAGTAGCTTAACAATCATTTAATACTCAAGCGACTAGCAAAGGCTCTGATCAGACTGTGCCTATGCATAGTCTGATCTGAGGCTTTGCTGGTCGCACATACCACATTGTTTGAAACCTCATGCACTATTTTAAATTAATTCATTTCAATGGAATCAAAAGCTGCATAAAGGAAACAATGTGGATCCTGATCAGATGGCTTCTTTACATCTGGTCAGGATCTACACTGTCTTCAAAAGTGGGCATATCAGGATTCAGCAGGACTAGGTTTAAGTATGCACGATAAATCTCTTTGACAGGAAATATTGTTGATAATTTTTAAAGTTTTGGTTCGATCTATCTGATCCTGTAGACTTGGAGTCAACTAATAATGAGCAGTTATGAGAAAACCAGATTTAGCTATTGCCAAGTAGGCAACACTCAAGCCACTGATAAAACTGAAAATCAAGTCAAATAATGTTCAGGTTTCATACAATCTAAGCACAGGGCCTTGAAGCACAGTCGGTAAGGTGTCTGACTGTAAATCCAGGAGTCCCAAGTTTGATCCCTGCCTGGTCCTATACTTTCGTGGAGATGATCATGAAATAATTTCTACAGCCATTCTCCTCCCTTCCGCTGATTCAAGAAGGGTTGTTGTCAGTTACAAGCGAAAGTATGTGCATGAAGTACTGGTTATCAGCTTAATCAAGCTTGCCCATGAAAAAGTGTGGTTAGATGAACTGACCATCCCGAAATGACCATAGCTGTTGACTGGGACGTTAAGCATCAAACAAAACAAACAAATACATTCTAAGCAGTGAATAACATTGACACTAATCTGTTTGCATGGATATACAGGCTGATTTGTACTTTTGTTTTCAGCTTTCAACTAAAACAGGTTTTCTCATGGGGTCACTCAAACTTTTATAGGCAAAGTATAATACTTTATTGATGTTAGTGAAAAGGATTAGTCATAAAAATTAAAATGAAGCCATAATCTGCAAATTAAAACAATATTTGAAACCCTCCAAAGGCAACAACTTCAACGCAAGAAAATTTAAATTTAAAATGCAGAAGCATAAAATATCAATGTCAAGACCAGCAAAATAGAATTTCAGCTGTACTTTTACATAAGTAACTCTAGGCTTCTGTTGTTTCTTTGAAAAACAGTGTAGATCCAGATCAGCTGGCTTGAAGTGGCATCTGAGGAAGCCAACTGATCCGGATCCACAAAGTTTTCAGCTTAGCTCCTGTGTCCATGGTAAAAATAGAATGAAACAAAGAAATTTTCAATGCTTATAACATTAAAAAGTACTCAGGGGCAATGAGTGCCATCGCAAAAACATGAGACTAAAATTATTTAAGATGACACTCCCCATATGCCACACCACTGCCTAACCCCTCTCTAAAAACAACAACAAGTAAGATTTCCTTGCAAAAAATCTCAACCTTGTTAGATAAGTTGAAACAGGTTTTCTTTCACCTTGTAAGATGAAAAGCAGAAAAAATAGAAGTTTCAGGAAATCACAACACAGTCTCATACCATCATCACAAAAGCAATTGTTAAGAGCTTTCAAAAAAGAGCTGCTGTATGTTCAGTAAAACCTGTGTAAAATGGCAACCATCAAAAAGACCACAAATTAGTTTCCAAGACCAATTATTGCTTAATGCAGGTCATTAAGGAATAATTCTAATGCACTTGAGTTTGTTACATGACGTCTGATTGGATAACGTCAAAAATTTGCAACAGTATAACCTGCGGAAATAGTTTGACGTGATTAATTGCATCACATTTCGTTGGATGACTTGCGGCTTGCGACGCTCAAATTTGAGCTCAGACTGCAGAAGTGCATTAGAATTGGGATAACCCTATTCAAAAATTTTTTTGGGGGAGGTATATCGTCTGAAAACTAAATTTATGACCGTATATCCACCGAGATACCTCCCCAAATGAAACTTTTGAATACAGTTATCCCCTTATTTGTCATTTAGATCTTTGTTTTGTCTATTTTTGAGTGGCCGTTTTACAAAGGTTTTACTGTAATCACGCTGATGAAGCCAATGATCATTGTTCATTAAACTTGGCACTTTGTCCTATAGTTAATTCCTTTAAACTCAGTAAGAATCTGCTGATGTGTTCATGAGATATTCAAACATGTTGCTGACCCAAAATAACTAGGTTTAAGTCCTTTGAAAATAGATCATTTTCTCTGCCACTGGATATTATCATTATTATTATTATCATTATTATTATTATTATTATTATTATTATTATTATTATTATTATTATTGCCATTTTGTTTTTAATTAATTTAATAAAAAGCTCTGATTTTGGAAAAGTATCAATGAAAGTTTGTAAATGTGGGAATGTCTGGTAGAATTTTCTAATCTACTTTAAGGGGAAAGAAAATATTGATGCATGCATAACCTAAAGAATGTCCATCTCAACCATCACTAATACTTCCCTTCACCTTTATATTTAGATTTACAAATGGTCCACATCAAATGTTTGCAAAAATTGTACAGAAAACAGCCCTCAAATGTCAGTTTTTTGCTTGCCATCCCATAAATGCTCGATAAGAAGTTTTAATTTTAATGGGTAAATTATTGTAAAGATGTTTGAAAATGGTGTCTGATGGAAAGGCTAACTGTATTATAAACATAGATCCAGATAAGGGAATTTTATTAGCATAAAATTGTAAATATTTTCTCACCCATCAATTTAAACATGTGTTTTGGGTGCTTAAAGGAACGGTCTCATTGAGACGGTTCTTTTAAGCACCCACAACATATGTTTTGGTTGAGAAATAAAGAAAATAGTTTTCTGATACGCACTCTTATCTGTAGGCCTGTATAAACTGGTCTGTTTTCACAAAAAAAAAACTTATTCCATTTTAGCACACCAAGAAATACATTGTCTGGTTATAAAATCACTCTAGTATACACCACGCAAGCAACTATCTATATCACCCTACCCTTCTCTGACGAGGATTCTTTGCTGCTTTTTTCACCTGTACATACCATAGTAATATAAAACAAAAAGTTCTGTTTCTGTCAAGTATAATGATGGTGTTATACCATAGGTGGCATAGCATAGGCTAGGCATAGGTAGGTGAAAAAACTGTGAATTGCTTAGATTATTTTGTAAGAACAGGTGCCAAGGTCATAAAACTTTTTTCATGCTAGATTCAACTGAGCATGAATTTTTCAATTGCTCATAAAAACTAAACACCGAAAAATAAGGAGCATGAAAAAGTTTTATAACCCTGGGGCCAGGGCTCAAAATAGTGAAATATTTGGGAGAACATAGTCTGTTATCTTTCTCACTGCTCTGAATTTTACAACATACAGGGGGATCTTACATTCTCCCTTTCTAAGACCCCTAATTGTTTTAAGCTGAAAAATTCCAAAATTCTTAACTTTACAAATTCAAATCTTAACAGCTGCAGTATGCATGCCTGTTAATATTAACAATTTCAAAATTAAGTGATCAATTTATTATCTTCAGGTCAATTGGAAATAAATCAGACAGCTATAACAATCTGCCTTATTCAGTATTTTGAGGCTGACTTTCTTGGAAAGTCAGCCTCAAAATATTGAATTCATGAATAATCCTGAAATGTTTCACCAATGCAATATTATGTATCTATTTGTTTTTCCCGAGAATCAACAATCAAATTCTACAATATCATGGCTAATCATTATTATCTTTTTATCATTATTTTTTAAACATTGTCTGCTGAAGAGGTGGTTTAGATGCCTAAATGTTCAAGATAAGAGTTTGAATGTTACTGCAGTGGTTCCTGATTATTTTCTTTCAATTACTTTTTTTAATTAACTCTTTGCATGCTGGGTAATTTTTCATGATTTTGTTGTCATCTGTGAATATTTTTTTCAAAATTAACTTTTCAGAAAATCCTTTCAGGAACAATATCAGAGTGTCAAACAGTTTGGATCCAGATCAGGACCAACAGAACGTTGGTCCTGATCTGGGTCCAAACTGTTTGCAAAGGTAATCAGGAGATGGCAAAAGTCACTGCTAGCAGGCAAAGATTTAATGTAGATGATTCCATTATCCTTTACACTTCCTCACCTTTTCCCCATAGTCATTTTCAAGCTTCATCATTTTCTTAAGCGTCTCCAGCACCTGGATGCAGAGTTTCTCCTGTTTCTCTTCTAAAAGCTTCTCAGTGTGCTGGATTAATCTAACAGAAAAGAGAAAAAACTTTCACATATAATCAGTAGTTTTTTTTAAAACTGTTGCCAGAATATTTTCAATTTGCATGCTGGGTAATTTTTATCTCTTCATTGCAACAAGTTTAAAAAATTAAATAATACAGGAACATGAATGTTAGATTCTATTTATTATATGAATAAAAATTTTTTCGAAACTGCATTTTGGCATGAAAATGGTAGGATTTTGCCATATATAGGTGACATTATTATGGGCGTCATTTCATAACATTACGTAAATCTGTAAACCGCTAGTGGTTTATTGATTTTAATGCATGGTGTTATATCACTCACAGGTGTGGCTTCATGTGATAAGATTGTGGTATTTCCTTGACAAACTCACTTGCTTTTTCCATAACAACAAAGGGTTTAAATCAATATTTCTTCATTTTGGAGCAAAATGCACCTAGATCTCTTGAACATCTAGATATTGATGTTTATCTATTTAAATATGAATTCATTTTTTGGTATGTTCATGGAATTATGAATACTTCGCGTCTCTTGCAAAGTAAGTGAAGCGAAGGGCTTCACGTTAACTTTGCAAGAGACCCAAAGTATTCATGATTCCATGAAGACCAAAAATTGAATTGAATGCTTATATTTCCATTTTATTATAAATATCTAAAATATTTAGAATTTAGTAGACAAAACAGTTTTGTATTTAATATGAAATCGTATTGACGGTTTTGTCGGAACGTAAAACCGAAAAGCGGAACAGCCAGCGTGAATACAGACAGCCAATGGAGCAAACAAGAGGCTTGTTTTGCATGTGCGACTCCGGTGTGGCTCAATGAGCTCCATGTTCGAAGCATATTGAACCGGCAAGTGAGCTTGGCAGCTGTCAATCATATTTGTGTCATTCATGAGGCTATGAACGGTTGCAAAAATCTAAAGGTTCATTATAGGATTGCTTCAAAAATGTAAATATTTCAATTATGATCACCTTTCTTATAAATTTACATCATCTTACCTAGATATGAAGCCTCCACCTTCACATTTCTTTCTCTCCTCCGTCCCTGCAGGGAACAGCAGATCAGGTTGATGAAGAACATCCACAAGAACAGATAACTCTGCTTGCACCAAGGGATGCAACTGGTCCTCCAACAACTTAACAATATCCTGAAAAATAAAGACAGTCATATGATTAACCCATTTAAGCCGAATGGAATTTCCCATTTTTATCAATTGGACCAGTCCATTTTCATTTTAAGGGTTGTTGGGTGGTCACATGATTTTTAATTTTTATTTAAATTTCAATAGAACATTCTGTAAGCGAACAATGTCATCAGAGGTCGTATTTTTAAGGCATCTGATCTGGGTCTGTACTGTTTGCCTCTGTTCCACAAAAAGGATGCAAGGCTTATATGGGTTAACTCAAAGCCTACTAGGTAATTTTGCATGTTTTTAGGTAGTCTGCTGATATTTTTCAAAATTCAATTTTTTCTTAAATTCTTTCAGGAACACTATCAGAGTGTCAAACAGCTTAAAACCAGATTAGACCCGAGATTTTGTCAGGTCTGATCTGTGTCCAAACTGTGTTCAAAGGTCATCAACAGTCAACGACATTCGCTGCATGCTTTCTGGCAGAATTAAGCTGGCAGAACTGAATGTAAGCTTGAGCAACTCAGACATGAGGTTCAAGACTTTAGTTGTCACTGGCAATAAACCAGGCATTCTCTGACAACAACAATATCGCGTATTCACATATAGTATTCAGACAGACTATATTGATCAAACAGGGTGAAACCATACCAGTCAGCTCCTAAAGCTTGAGTAACATGGGGTTCAAGACAGTTAATTGTTACTGAGGAAAGCTAGGCATTCTCATCAACAATATATAAGTATTCAGAAAGACAAGCTTTGTCAAACTAAGTAAAAACCCTGATCAGCCTGCTCCTAAAGGAGCAGTCTGTCCTGATCAGTGTTTACACTGTTTGTCACTCCAAAACTATTTAAGGGGATATATCTTTCAAAAGCTCTTACTTGCATGAAAATTTTCCTGTATAAACAAGAATTGCTTTTTTGTCAAGGAGACGGATACCTTTGGCCACATTGTTGTATGAACAACTTATACATCTCACACAGATCACTTTACGCCCCAACATACAGCTTTTGAGCAAGCGGCAGCATGTTTATCAGTCTTTTAGAGTTACTTCCTGCAGATCAATGTGAGTACATAACAGTGCAGTGCAGTCCCTTTATAACACTATGTTTGGGTCCACAGGAAGGGATTGTGTTATAAGTGAATATGTTATAAAGGGACAATTTTACAAAATAAGTATAGGAAAATAACCATTTCATGGTCATAAAATGGTAATTTTCCTATAATTCCTTGGTAATATACCATGGTAAAAAAAATTTGGTAGCCACACCATGACTGTGTTATATCCAAATCTGTGATATAACAAGGTATGTGTTAAAAAAATTGTAATAAATGGACTGCACTGCACTTCTTATTGCAAATGATCAATTTTATGGGGACATTGACTTTCACAACAGTTTTCAATTACCATTAACATTATTTTATTTAAGTAAGAAACTTTAAATGAAGTTAATATAATTGAAGTTTTCAGAATCAAGTTTTCGTTTTGACTTAATACTAAAAATAATATAGACTTGGATGCCAGGTCAACATTTGATCTTTATACAAAATTCAAATCATAAAAATATGTGTAGTTATATTGCTTTAAACAGTTAAATCACTTAAAACTATTGCTCAAGATTTAAAACGTGTTCATAATCAAATGACATATAAGTCTATCACTATATTTACTTTAAAACCAATATAATTATATATATCACTACTGTAATAAGAATGTGCTAATATGTCAAGTTATTTCCTCTTTTTAAAAAGTCTAAATAAGAATACGGCATAGAGATATAGATTACAGTTACTAAATCAAACTGTCATTAAGTCTGTAAATAATCATCTAAATTAGACTGTGGATAAGAATTAAAATTGGAAAATTACTAAAACATAGGTGAATGGTAAAATCAAAATAAAAACAATGTATATATTTATTTGTGTCAGGACACTAGCAATATTTTATCAGTGACAATTAAAGGTAGGAGTGTCAAAAAAAAGTGTGATCAAAATAAGTGAGAGAACTCCGTTAACTTGTTAACCCTTTACTCCATAGGCTATTTTTAGATCATGACACCATTTTCTATTTTTAGACAATGTTGAAAAATTCAAGAAAAATTTAAGTAACGTTTTGAATACTTTTGAAAATATTATGGAAAATGGAGCATTTGCTCCAAAAGAGCAAATGCTATATTTTCCAAAATATTTTCAAATACATGATATTTCAAAGGTGTCAACAGGGGCTATTATGGAGTAAAGGTTTAACCTTTAGCTACCTTAATTTTGCAAAATGACAACATTTTCCAGTTTTGATGGAGGCAGTTCAAGCCTTCTTTGAAATTACAAGTAACGAAGGAAAGAATTTCATCAGCAGAAAATTTATATGAAACATCAAGGCTTTCCTTTAAACCATTTTATCAAAAGAAAAACAAACTGGTAGACAGATGGACAGACAGACAGAAGGACAGACAGACAGCACTAAATCAGTTTGTATGTCTCTCCACTTGGTGGTGGGAGACAAAATCACCTGACCCAAGCACTGCCTCTCCTCACATTGCTCTTTCCTTATTATACATAAAGCCATTTAGTTCAATTTTGGTGCTACCTTATTGCGACTAACTTGTAATTACTGTTGAAACTAGACTAAAACTAGAAATTGTGTTTATGAAACACTATACCCCCAAACATTAGCTTGTCGATAAGGAGGATCTCACCATCCTTTTCATCAGGTAATTTTTTAATCTTAACCCACAATCCTCTATCAGCTGACCAAATCTGTGGCTATAGTTTTCGAGATATCTTTATTATAAGTTTTGCTATGGGCAATGACTCGAAAAAAATCAATTAACTTTTTTTTTAATTTTCACAAGGTAATCTACTCATTATCTTCTATCAGCTGACCAAGTTTGAAGCTCATAGCTAGAATAGTTTTTGAGATATCTTGATTAATAATTTCACTATGACCCTTTAAACGGGGCATTACAACAATGGGGGTTAATCCAGACTTCAAAAAAATATGGGTCAATTATTATTTGATGAGGGATCCATATGTGAAATTTCAAAATTGTATCTTAAATTTTGAACGGATGGACAAAGCATGAACGAACAAAAAGCAATATGCCCCTTCAACTTTTACAAAGTTGGGGCGGATAAATATACTTGTTTAAATGTGACAATTATTTTTAATGCCTATTTAGTCTGAAATGAGCTTTTGCTGATAAGCTCTGATACGATTATATCTTACAGAGCTCATTTCACTTCAGGATTATATTCACTCAGAGACCAAGATACCAACAAATACCGCTTATATTGCATAACTTTTGAGTACATTTGTCTTTAACTTGAAAAGTAAAGTTTACCTTTATAATAGTTATATTTTCTATATCAAAAACTTCAAAAGCTACTTAATATATAATTATAAATTAAAAATATATAGAATTTATTAAAGTGTAAAAAAATTAGATACTAATAAGAGTATATCAGGGGCCAGTTATTCAAAACTCATAGATGCACCAAGAATAATAACGTTAAGCTTATGAAGCTTTAAACAACTGGGCTCTGATAAAAATAAGCTAGCTTATATGAACATAGCACACGGCAGTGAATCATGTGATTTAAGAATATTGAAAAATGGCGGATTCTTGTCCCCACAATTCAGGTAAGACTTTCGTTGATATTTCCGTACTTATCAATACTGATCAGATTGGCAGCGGGATTGAAGCAGATACCCCGGAAAAATGAAAGGAACATGTTCATCTTTAGCGTCTTTCAGACAAAGATCTGGTTAAAAAAGAACTGACGAGCAACCCTATAGTTTCATGTTTTTCCAGGGGGGTCAGGACCCCCTGTCCCCCCCCCCCCTCTGGATCTGCGCATGGGGCATGTCTGCCTATTAGGTCAAATATGGTTTATTAAAGAACCATTTTCATATAAGCTCACTCAATTAGTGTTAAGCAGGTTGATCATTCTATTAACCTTTTTCATTCTGGATACATTCTGGATTCCGGTAAACAGGAACTTTGACAAACTGTAAAGACCCAGATGAAATGCCACATTAAGTGGCCTTTCATCAGGGTCTGCACTGTTTGCCAAGATAAAAACAATCCTTAGGGATATAAATACATCAAAATTTCTTAAAACACAAAATGGACAACCCCATATTTATCATATCAATTGTTTGGGAAAATCCATCAGAATGAAAAGGGTTTAACACTCATGGACTTCTGAAAGTGAAATACCTCCTCTGGCTCATCCTGTAACTATAAAATAGCTAGAAATCTGGTGAAAATAAGTTGCTGCCAATTCCTGTTTAGTATGTATATTACATGAGTACTTATGTATTTTTGAATTTATTCAACAAGATAGGGAAAAGAGATATAATATGAGGCTAAAGCCTGTCTCACACAGAACACGGTTGGGCACACGGTTCCAATACGGTATACTCGGTATACACGGGTTTACTGGTATGAGTATTGAGCTCCAACCGTGCCTGGGGATGAGTTGGTACGATTAAGACTTGAATGTAGCACGAGTATGTTCGAACAAAGCACAGATAAAATCGATCAAGCAAGGTTTGTCACGGTTTGAACACGATTTTCATACGACTGTTGTACCGTTCCAAGTACGGCCTGTTACGGCCCAGTACAATTAAACACAATTTTTACTCGATTAACTGGACATTTACAGGGTTTACATACGGTCCCACCAACTTTTGTTCGAGTTATGCTCGAATTATCACGCATTTGTGTATGTTTTGATATAAATTTGACGTTTTGATGGCTTGGCTTCACAAATTTTCGAACTTTCAATAGAGAAAGTATAAAATGGCAGATGACCATATATAATTCGTACTTGAACCGTATTGGACATATGGCGATCGTTTGAAACCGTATTGGTCGTATGGTGTTTGGATAAAACCGGTTGAGCTCACTCGTGCAGTGGACTGCATGTGCGGTTGTATACACGGTCTCGTACGGTCTCACGCGGTCCCTCACGGTCTTGTACGATCGCTAATACCTTTATACATGGACATGGCACCCGTGTCAGTTTTTAAAAGTTTTAAAAATCATACACGGCTTTCATAGATACACTCGAATGGCCTGAGTGTAACTCAGATAAGGCTGTGGTTGGTTCGGTTGTATGTACGATTTACACGGAAGGCCAACCATGTAAGCTGTGTGTTCTTTGTGAGACAGGCTTAAGTGGCATATTTTATCCCTTTTTTGCAACCAGTTTAAAAAATCTCATAATAAAGAAGCATGACTGTTAAACTCTAATTATCATATGACACTAGAATTATTCTGATTATGGTATTTTTGCCTGGCAAGTCAATATTTTGCCATATAAATATGATGGCATTGTAAGAGTCACTAAATAAGGATATTATACTCTATGACTAATAATGGTGCTGATCAGACTGTGTGAATGCACAGGCTGGTCTGCGCCTTTATTAATTTCATGCAAAAGTCAGGTTTTCTTGCATCAAGGCCCAAATTATCCCTACTTCTGCTGAATGGTTCGGTGTGGTTTGTGGTTTAACGTCCTAGTTATCAGGTATGACAACAACCCTTTTGAATTAAAGCAGTGTTTTCAGAGGAAAACTATGTCTCCTCAAACGTAATTTGAGTTAGCAAGCATGCTTAATGCTCTTTATTGTGTCACAATGATCCATCAATTATTTCAAGGGAGAGCATGCACAAACACAACTTTGGTCCAACCTTGAAATTACAAAGTGCTGTGGTTAATGTAAATATAAGGTCAAGGTCATTAAAATCTAAATACGTTTTTCTGTCTCCAAATAATGTACCAATCGGGTTTGGTGCAGAAAATCCCATTGGTTCAGAAGACAGAGCTCAGAAAAGGCTGAATTTACAGTTTTTTTTTAATGATGATGACCTATGAATGAGGTGACCTTGAAAATTAGCCAAGGTCACCAAAGTCATATCAACTCTACATTTAGCCACAATGATACAATACATTAAGTTTAGCTAGAATATATTGTTCAATTCAAGAGATATCATACAAAAACCTATTTGGGTCAAAATTTAAAATTTCAAAGTGCTGATGTGACCTTGAAAATAAGGTCAGGGTCATCAAAATCTAATCAACTCTTAACCCTCTCCTAACAAAATATCTATGCAAGTTTGGTTAAAATTGAACCGCAGATTCGAAAGAAAGTCTGTGGAAGTGGCTGATTATTACTGTCTTTATAGGAGGGTGACCTTGAAAATTATGTCAAGGTCACCAAAATCTAATCAACTCCTCCCACTCTTCCAACAATGTATCAATGCAAGTTTGGTCAAAATCCCTCCACTGGTTCAAAGTATAGTGCAGGGAAACCCTATTTTGGACATTTCAGAGTGCCAGTGTGACCTTGAAAATTAGGTCAAGGTCACCAAAATCTAATCAACTCTTCCCCTTCTCTGAAAAATGTAGCTATGTGAGTTTGATCAAAATCCATCCCTATTTAAGAAGATAACACATGAAAATCATTTCAAAGTGCCCATGTGACCTTGAAAATAAGGTCAAGGTCACCAAAATCTATTCGGCTCTTCCCCTCCTCCCAAAAATGCATCTATGCGAGTTTGGTCAAAATCCATCAACTGGTTCAGAAGATAATGCATTGAAACGAAAAAGCGGACGCCAATGCCAACGGGATCTCCCCCAACCCAGAGGGTTGGGGGGACATAATCAGCAAAAGGAGAATGACAGTAGGAAATATTTCATGATCAATCTCCACAAAAGTATGGGAACCTGCCCGGATCAAACTCACAACCCCTGGATCTGCAATCGTACTTGCTACCGATTGCGCTACATGGCCTGGCAATGCTGAATGTATAATTGCTTGGTTTGATGCTTAACGTCCCAGTCAATAGGTATGGTCATTTGGGACGGTCAGTTCACCTAACCACACTTTGTTCCTGTGCAAGCTCAGTTTAAATCAAGGATTTTTACATTTTGACCCCTGTCCTTTTGAACCTGGATTTATCCTTTTTCAAAAACACTGAAGATCCAGATCAGCTCGGCTTCTAATGAAGCCATCTAATCAGGATCCACACTGTTTTCCACTGGGCTTGAAATAAATGCTGCAGGCTACCAGATTAGAAATTGAAGAAGAGCATAGTACATAAAACTATTCAGCAGGACAAGGGTTAATTAAGGTCAAAGATTGGAATTATAATTCTGTATTTTAAACTTTTAGCTTATCAAACAATGCAAACCCTGGTTAGATACTACAGTAAAACCTGTCTTAAGCAGCCACTCAAAACTAGACAAAACAAACATTTCAAAGACAAATGTTACGGTAGCTTAATGAAGGTTGAAAGTATTGCAGAATGCTCTCTTGGAGCATTCTGCAATACTTTTGACCTGCATTAAGCAATAATTGGTCTTGAGAAACAACTTTTGTTCTTCTTTTTGAGTGGTCGCTTAAGACAGGTTTTACTGTACATTCTTGGCATCTAATCTTGGTATCCACTGTTTGTCAATGCATCTGTTCAACAGTTAATTTAAAATAAAAATTTAAACAAATAACATAAAGCAAACATCAATGGTGTAGACTTTCTAGCCCTAACTCTGATCCTAGCCCCTGGACATAACCTCTAGCCTTACCTAGTTTAGAATAGTGTGCTGTGCATCTGCATAGCTCATCTAATTTGTATTCAAATTAACAACAAATACTGTATTCTTCAATCAAGCATATGTTGACGATACTCAGAAGAACTGCCTCAATTTACCTCAGATAACAATCACAATCCTCATTTGAAAAACACCTTAATATCAGTTTTTATTTTGTTTGGTTTGATTCTTTACGTACCAGTCAATAATTTTTCAGTTATGTCGGGACAGGTCTTCCTTGGTTGAACCAGTACTAAGCTAGGATTAATGTGTCTTGCTCAAGAAACGACTCAACTGTGACGCCGGTGATAATTGAACCCGCAACCCCTCAGTCTCCAGTCAAGCACTCTACCACTGAGCCACTGTGCTCCCATATTAGTTTTTAGATTTACATAAAAAAAATATTGCATTGATTTTTTATTCCTATAAAAAATATCTAAAAAATTCAGCAAAATAGCATAACTTACAATAGTCAAGTATCTATTCACCCTTCATATTTTCAATTAACTCTATGATTTTAGCAAAGGTGTCTTTGTTTTTAAACATTTGTCTCCGTTTCTATCTTTACACTAATTAGCAAGGCAATCAGCTTTAAGATTAATTATCTTATTGAAACATCTATGAGAATAATAGATGGCTCTTATTTGTAGAAAAATAAGAAAATCAAAATCAAATACAAGAATATTTTTGTTATCTGGAGCTTAGAAGAAGGATAAAGAGAAAATAATCTGGTTCTGATTTAAGAATAAATCTTTTTTCTGGTTTTTCAAAGCAAGGTGGAGAAAGCAATTTTGAACTTGGAAGCTGGGGTGTGGAAGGGTCTTGACTTTGCAAGGACATTATGTAAAAGAAATACCTCAGCACTGGATTTTAAAGACACTCACTATAATAGTCTTTTCCATGTCTCGCAGTGACCCATTTTCCACCTCAGATTTATTACATAGCTACAAACCAGTACCGTGAATGTTCTAAAATTTTGAACACTAGTTGCGGCAAATGCCTGCCAAAAAGGTCATTCGGTTAAAAGGTCTACACAAATAGTGCAGACTCAGATCAGACTGCTTCTGAAGAAGCAGTCTGATCAGGGTCTTCCCTGTTTCATAATCTGACAAGCATTTTGTGAAATTCCAGCCCTGAAAACCAACATTTTATTTAAGAACAGGACTAGAAACATGTTCGAAATTTTAAAACATTTTCTGTAATTAACATGGTTACCTTAAATACTCCGATATCACATTTTCAATAATTGAGAACACCGTAGCTTAGTTGTTAGAGTGCCTGACTCATGACCAACATGATACAGATTCAAATGCCACTATCAGTACGGTTGTGTCCTTGAGCAAGACTCTTTAGTGCTTTTGTTTTTTGATTGGATCTTACGTCCCAGTCAACGATTTCACAGTTATGTCAGGATGGGTTTAAAATCCTGGGTTGAAACAGTTAGTACTAAGCCAGGATTAATGTGTCTTGCTCAAGGACACAACACAGTGACGCCAGTGAGACTCAAACCTGCAACCTCTCGATCTCAAGACAAGCATTCTGCCACTGAGCCACTGCGCTCCCTTATCCTCAGTGCCTTCTACTGGCTTACTCAAGACATATATCTACAGATGACTGCATGAGAAATTAGTGACTTAGATGTAAAGCATCATACTCAAACAAAAACCAAACAAATAAAAATATCTAATGTTTATCCTCTAAAACCAGAACAAGTCCTCCTTTGTTTGTTGGTGTTCCTGTTGTTTGTGGGGGATTTGTTTTTGGTCCTTGTTTTTTAAGGCCAAAAAAAAAATAGTTGTGTTTCAGATGACCCTCAGAAAAAAATCAGGGTCGGTAGGTAGGGAAAAACTTTTTTTTTTTTTTTTTTTTTTTTTTTTTTTTTTTTTTGAAAGAACAGCAGTTTAGGGGGTTTCAGAATTATGTGTAGTTATTTCATATTTAATACTTGTTCATTAATGTTTTAATGCATTTCCTTGACTAATATACATTCAGAAATGCAAGTGTTTCTTGTGCTGGGTGAGAGTGGCAAGAATGGTAATACCAATTTATACAAGTGAGACCCCATAAACACGATACATGGGTGATTCCAGAGGGGGCTGGATAGGGGGTTCAGTCCCCCTTCAATTTGCCAAACTATTTTAGTTATGGTAAATTTTGTGGAACCATCAGCCCTCCCCACCCAAAGAGAAAATTTTCTGGATCCCCGCATGTGATATGAAGTTTTGTGGTGATTTGCGGTGGTACTATCTAGTTTTGGGGTGGTTTTGGGTGTTTCAATGGACCGCTCATTGACTGACGGTTCAGGCCCAATTTTCAATACAATCACATTTTTCAAGACAGGTCAAGACAGGAGCAGGCCATATCCTTTTGGATCGGCTCATTTTAAGCTCAACTGTCAGCAGAAATTAGCAATTTAAATCCTTTTTAGTCCGAAACTGGTTCTGTCCGAATCAGTATTTTCGTAGCGAAACTCACCTTTCCTTCTCCGGATTGTCCGGTGACGGCCACTGTAGTCCCTTTTTCGGCTGCAGGATGATAGTTCCGCCATAAGTGTGAAATTGTTAAAGAATGGGGGTATGAACTAAGGGTCTTTATTCCCGCAAAATGCGGGCATTTTTTCAGATTTACTTGAAGGATCGCCGCCGCCATATTTGTTGATCTTCGCGTAGAATAAAATCCGGTACCGTTTATATTTCCCGGGACTGCCTACAAGTACTGGTAATCCGGTAATGGGCGCAAATACAAAAAATCGAGAAAAAAGTTTTACAGTCGGCGGTCTATGGGTAGGGTCGGTCGGGTCATCGGAAACACAACTATTTTTTTTTTTGGCCTAATGTATTACTTTAGTGTCCTTTCTAACTTTGCATTCACCTCACTGAGGAAGAGCGCTGGTTGCTTTACTCATATTGTGTTCTTGCTGTCATGGGGCTGTAAGTATTCTGTGCCTCTTACTCACGGTGCCGTGGGTTTGTCTCAAGTCTACCATTGTGAGATTTCATGGTCATACTCACTTTGGTCCTTGTTTTGTATTCTAATGTACATGCTTTTGTAATGCGACGTCTGATTGGATAACATCAAAAATTGGCGACAGTATATCCTGCCATATACTGTTGGAAACAGTTTGACGTCATTTATCATTCCACATTTCGTTAGATGATGTGCGGCTTTATGTGGCTTACAATGCTCCAATTTGAGACAAAACTTCAAAAGCGCATTAGAATAAGGATATCCATATTCAAAATTTTCATTTGGGGAGGTATATCGCCAGATATATGTTCGGAAATCATGTTTTACAGCTTCCCTCGCGCGTCGCCGTAAAACTAAATTTCCGATCGTATATCTGACGATATACCTCCCCATATGAAAATTTCTAATACAGTTATTCCCTAAATGTAGTTCATTGTGTCCTTTCTAGCTTTGTGGGAGCTCAGTGGTAAAGTGCTTGACTCAAGACCAAAGGGCCGCAGGTTTGAGCCTCACGGGCGTCAATGCTTTGAGTCCTTTAGCAAGACCATTAATCCTAGCTTATTACAGGTTCAACCCAGGAGGACCCGTCCCTTTTATAACTGATAGATTGTTGATGGGACGTAAAGTATCAAATCAAACAAACAAAAAACTTTCTAGTTTTGCAATCATCTTGCTAAGATAGAGCCAGTGGCTTTACTTTGATTGTGTCCATGCCGCCATGTGGATGTACTGAATCTCTTCCTCTATGTGCCATGGGTTGGTCTGTAATCTTTGATTGTGGAATTTCCTGGTCACACTTATTTATTTCTAGTACTGGCCTAAGGATGTATAGTGAATACTAGATAACCTCTAAGATGGACTTAAGCATGATGTTAACTGAAAATGCCTTGAATAGACTAATATGACCTTAATTATGTTTCAATTAAGCAGTAAAAAAAGTAGTAGATAAATATAATAAGACTATTTTAAAATGAAATTAAAGTAAAATAAATGCAACCTTATCTTTTAATGGATATTACAGCATAACCCGGTAATGTCCCGAATGTAACATAGAAAGGCAATATACGATAAAGCTAGAAATATAATGTGATAAATAGCCTGCAACCCACAGTGTTATAAGCCATGGCATTGTTTGGTAATTACCACTACCTCCAAGTAGAAACCTCACCTGCAGTCCTTCGATGATACTACGGTAATCTCGGGACACACATGCTATGGATTCTCGTTTCTGTTGCCTCACCGCCTGCCAGATCTGGGTGTGTTTCTTCACCATCTGAGACTTGCCAAGCATAGAGTGGACTTGTAGGTCAAGGTCAGAGGGTATAGCTATTCCACGGTTCTTAGCTGTTGCAAAATAAATTCACAGCAATGTTATTTATAATTGTATCAACTATAGACTTTACCCCTTTCCTTCATGAATATTCATGCTAGGCTCCACCCACTTTATATGAATAATCATATAAATAAACTTTCATGTTAGTACATAGAACATTTAAAAATTACTGGTCAGGTCTACTAGTGTAGGATCAGATATATCATATTTCTATAAGCAAATGGAGTAGACCCTGATCAGGCAGCTCTTACAAGCTCTTAAGTGTTAAAAGGTGTCTCTATGAGGTAAAGGGTTAAAGCATTTTGTTCTCAATTTAAGTCACAAATATGGACACTTAGGCTAAAAAATGAACAAATTAGTGTTTCTCAGGCCACTTTTTTTGAAAAACTGATGAGGCAGGCAGATTTTTATTTCATTTCCCAAAAAACAGATGAGGCCACTTTTCTTTATTTTTTATTTCATTGAAACCTAATGAGGTACCCTTTTTTGTTCATTTTAAGCATAAAAAAGTTGATATTTTGATTTTGACATATGAATTAAATAAATGAGGCCATTTAGATGAGTGGCATTTGAAACCGATGAGGAAGGGCCTGAGAAACATTTTTTTTTGTTTGGCCTTATATATGGAAAGAAAGTTTTGAATACATATCTTAAGAGCGTAACCCTTAGTTTTATTGGAAGCCTATTTGTTATTATAAAACTTCTCTTCAGTCGAGACAGCTAGAATACATCATAATTTGGAAACGTTAAACTTTTGAACCCTTGAGATGTTCAATAAAACATCACCAAGCTTAATGTATCAGTTCATGAGTGAGACGAAGAGCTCATCAGCATTTGGCAGCTACCACTATTGCAGAGAAACAAGTGGAAGAGCTCATCAGTATTTGGCAGCTACCACTACTGCAGAGAAACAAACTTAAATGTGATTTGTTGACGGATGCTAAGATTCTCCAGGATTTTAGCCACATCATGGGAAGACCTGTTTATGCCACATGCAAAAAGCATACGGTCCAATTAGCGCATTTACGTCCTTCTAATTGCACATCAAGCTCAGTGCTTTTTAGACCTTGTTGCTTTGGCATGGAGAAGTTTCTATAGATGTTAGCAATTCCAAATACAATATAAGCCACAACATGTGATTCCCAACAATGTGGCATTTTGACATGAATAGACTCAGACATGCGTGTGTATCCTCCTTATAAGCTTAGAAACTCCAAATGATGTTTGGTGAGTAGCTGAATATTCATAAAATATTCAAACGACAAGCAAAGTCTCTGATCAGATTGCGCATATGTGCAGGCTTGTCTGAGCCATTGCTGGGCGCACATACCACATTGTTTGAAATCTCAGGGCGCCTTTGAATTGTAATTATTTTAAAATATTATGAAAAATGGAACATTTGCTCCTCAGGAGCAAATGTTCCATTTTCCATAATATTTTCAAAACTACTGAAATGTAAAAAAAGTTTTTTGAAAATATTTGAAAATTTGAATTATTTATAGAAAATGATGCAATGTTCTAAATATAGCATATGGGGTAAAGGGTTAAATGAACATTGTGTATAATCATGAGAGCATATTCTATTAATAAATGTAGTGATGCATGTAGTGAGGCAAACAAGACAGATGTGAAATTTTGAAGTGCATTGTGCTTTCGTGAGGTTTTCTAACAATATAATTATGCACCAATTATAACAAAAGATCAAAAGGTTTGATGCTGAAAAATTACTGCAACTGACATTCTTTATTTCCATTTCTCATCTGACAGCACACACAAGTTTATGATAATCTGGCAAAAACAAAACAAAACAAAATAATGAAGCAATTTAGCAAAGATCCAGTTGTTAAATCACTACTAAATAGTATAAACAAGATTGCCTAAAACTCTAGCAAAACCTCTTTATAAAACGCGGAAATTTATAACCTTTAAAGCTGCATAGTCTGTAACTTTTGATCTTTTAATTTTAGAACTAATGTTTCTATTTTTCAAGAACACAGTAAAAAAACTAAAATTCATGTATACATTTTACCAATTTCGTAAATCTTAACAAATTATGAGTATCTAAACAACAGCATTTATGTTAAAAAAAACTGTCTATAATTATTGGAGGGACGCAAATAATTACCAACAAGAGAAAAACACACCTGTTTTATAAGATAATTCTTTTCCGTGCAGTTTTCAGCTATAGTGAACAAATTTATTGTAAAAAACATAACTTAATTCTACTTTTACAAACGATTTAAAAACAAAACAAAAAATTTCGAAAAATGTTCATAGTTGCAGACTTAAACCCTTTAAATACAGAATGTGTAAATTTATCCCTTTTATATAAAATTGAAATTCTATATCTTAAAAAGTCTATTTTAAGCATTTGAATCACTCAAATCATATACTCATGCTAAAAAAAAAGCCACCCTGAGCTTTGCTCAATATGGTAATGTAATGGTTCGTTCAATTTGCATAGTAATTCAGGGCTCACTTATATGTCCTTCAACCACATGTGTTGCCATTAAATCTATTGGACTGTTGGAAACAATTTTCTCTTCCAGAAAGAAAATGCCCCCATACTTGCAATATGGCAAGGAACTGTTAGAAAACTGGTCAAGTCATACCCACTTGACTGGCCTTCCAGATCATGATTGATCTCCAATTGACCTCCTCTGGGATATTAGAGACTGGCGGGTACATGATTTGTATCCCTTCCCAGCTGCCACATTACCTGAATTGGAACTCCACCTGGTTGAACAATGGAAGCGCATTCCACTCTTCCATGGGTGGAAGTTCAAAATTTCCAATATCCTGAACTTTCAAAACTCCGATCTTAAAACTTGCAATATGCACACTAAATATTCACAATTTGAAGCTTATGGTTAATTCTATTAAGACAGACTGAATATAAACCAGAGAACCTATAATAATCTGCTGAATTCAGCATTTTGAGGCTGACTTTCTATGGAAAGTCAGCTTCAAAATCCTGAATTCAGAAAAAATCCTGAAAACTTTCACCCATGCTCTTCTTCTACCCAGGCTTCTTCTGGGCATGCGCAAAAGGATCATAGTATGCATTAATAAAGGTAGAGATCATACAAGTTATGACTTATAATATATAAATTTGTAATCATAACATGTTCATGTCTATACTTATTTTCAACAAAGCTGGTGAATTTGGGTGGCATTCGTTTTATTAGCATTGGTATACTTTAACGTTATTGTTTCCCCCTAGTGAGAACTAGCTTGATCCTTCAATTTTTATTAATAGTTTTTTTTTAAATCTTAACTATAACTGAACCACAATTTCCCTCTAAGTTACTGAAAAATATAAAAAAAAAATCAAAATGAAAGCTGATAGGAATTCCCCAGATTTTTCCTTTTTATGAGTCTATATAACCATCTAATAACTCAAAAAAGAATTATAGATTTTAAAAATATACTATGATAAGTAAAAAAATTCCTGCTATTTTGCCAAAGCTCAAAAGATAGTGAAACCCACAGTATATAGAATCCCTATAATGAAACTCAGAATTTTAAATTATCAGCAAAATAAGTGAAACACAAAATTAACACAAATCTACATCTCGTAGCATTAAAAGAAACTTACCTGAAATATAATTTACATGGGTGAAAATTCAAAATTTCCAAAATCCTGAATTTTAGAAATTTAAATTTTAAAACTTGCAGGATGCCTATAAAAATGAACAATTTCAAGTTTATATGATTAATTGTGTTTAGATAATCTGAAAACAAATCAGGGAACCTATTATAACCTGCCTATTTCAGTATTTTGAAGCTGACTTTCTATGGAAAGTCAGCCTCAAAATCCTGAATTCAGGATTAATCCTGAAAACTTTCACCCATGAATTTAACCAAATTGCACTTAGAATCAACAGGAACAACAAAAATATAAAATTGGTATCCCAAGTATCAAGGGAAAAAATGATGATAATTTATGTTTCAATATTTTGGAGGCTTGCTGTATAATGCAAAAAATGACATAAAGGTAATTTCATTGTTACTGAAAAATTGACTGGACATTGCAATTAACTAACTAAAGGTTTATCAAATGGGCAATATTACAAATTCAAAGAGGATTTATGGACATGATAAGGTAAAATTTCAATCATATTCTTAAAGGGTTAAAGCCCTATAACAATTTCAAAAACTATATATTCGCAACTATTGATTCAGTTCATTTCATGAATAGCGTTATTAATTAAAACTTTGAACTAGATCTACCTCAAACTTTTTTCTTCAGTTTCTATTTTGTGTTCAATATATATATATATTAATATACTGAGCATACTTGCATTTGTCTCTAGCCATCTGGGTAACCAACAAAGAAAGCTAACAAAATAATCTTCTTACCACTTATAGCTAAAATATGATATTAAAAGTTTTTATTTCAATTTTATCATTGTGAATTTGTCTTATAAACAGCTTGAGCTCTCTGTGCAATAAAAAGTAAACTTGCGCACACATTAAACTATTACATATTTCCCCCTCTCTCTCTTGTCCTGATTTTATTCTAATAAAGCTCCCCACCCACCCAACCCCAGGTGGCTTAGGCTGCTATCTGTTCTGAGGTGGTGGTTCTGATGTTATTGATTCATTGTTTAATGTTCCCCCCATTGTTCATGGGGGTTTTGTGTTTGGTTCTATTTTTGTTATGCATAATTTAGTGTCTTTTCTAGTTTTGCAATCATCTTGATATGGAAAAGAGAACTGGTTGTTTTAATTGAGCCACGCCATGAAATTTCCAACAATGTAGTATGTGGGACATGCAAAGCCTCAGATCAGCCTGCACATACGCACAGTCTGATCAGAGCCTTTGCTAGACGCTTGAATATTCTATGAGTAGTAAGCTAGTGACAGAACATGGTTTGGAGTTTCTAAGCTTAAAAGGAGGCTGCACAGGCTCGTATGAGTCTACACTTGTCGAAATGCCACATTGTTAGAAATCACATGCTGTGGCTCAATTGTCTTCCTGATGCCTTGTGACTATTTGTGTTCTGTGACTCTTCCTCATGGTACCGTAGGTTGGTCTACATTGTGTGATTGTGGTATTTCCTGATCATACTCCTTTTTTTTTTACTTCTTTTGCATATACCCAAATGCACTTCATACTTCTTTTGATCATAGAAGCAAACAGTATGAGCCCTGATCTGTCTGCTCTGGGTCCATATTGTTTGCAATATTAGCTATCAAAGTATGCCAGCAGATGAGAGAGCAGACAACAACTGTCGTAACTGGCTAGAAAATATTTGGGCCTTGTCACGGCAAAACCTGCATTCGTGGGGCTGCAAACAACAAAGGCGCAGACCAGCCTGCGCATCCACGCAGACTGATCAGCGCCTTTGTTATTCACTTACTGGGAAGTATCATATCTCAACTTGCTTCAAGCGAAATTTAATATTTCTAGCTAGTCTCTGTAGCTAAGGAGACTGGTTTGAGTCTTGCTTTGTCGGAAACCCCGAAGACAGGTTTTGTTGCGACGAGGCCCATTTATAAATGTGACTGGTGTGTTGGCAAGCAATATACATGTATAGTAGATGTTCTAAAATTTCTAACAATATAGCTGCCTGCCAAAAGGCCAGACAAACAGTGCAGCCACAGATCAGACTGCTTCTGAAGAAGCAGTCTGATCAGGGTCTTCCCTGTTTACTTTTCTGACAAGCATTTTGTGAATTCCAGCTCTTATAACTGTTCAACATGTTCTTTGAAAACCGAAATAGAGATGTGTTTGAAATTTTAGAGCATTTACCGTCTGAGCCAAATCACAACCAAACAAGGTAAGATTCAAACCAGCAAGAAATTTGAAAATGGAATGATTAAAGTATTACTACTACAATATATAACTGCAGGAAATATTATAATACAGGGGCTGACGCCTGGATATGCAGGTTGAATGATATGAAAAAACCTGTCTTGGTCACAACAAAGGTGCAGACCAGCCTGTGCATCTGCCCAGTCTGATCAGTGCCTTTGTTATTTGCTTATTGGAAAGTATAATATCTAGACTTCATACGAGCGAAATTTCAATTTTCTAGCTAGTCTCTGTAGCTGAGCAGGCTGGGTTGAATCTCATTTTGCCAGAAACCCCAAAGACAGGTTTTCTCCCATCGCAGCCCATATAAAAAGGATAATCTCATGAATTGGCTGTTTGACATGTATTACTCAAATAGCAAAATGCAACAATGTCTAATAAAAAAAACAACACTATAAATGAAAATGGTTTCAAATATATACAAACTATAGAAAAGGTATCATGCTGCAAATTCTTTGGTGAAAATATATTAAAACATTCAAACTGTCATATTCTCACTGAAATACATATTCTGCAGTGTACAAGCCCACCAGCTGAGACGGGCAATAAATAATAACTTCTTTAATAAAGGATTATAGAATACTCAGCTGACCATGCTGCTTCACAACATTGGCAGAAAATTGAAAATTGATGGCGAAAAGTGTGGGCTTAAAATGTGACTGACTGTGCTCCTTATATACCTGATTTTACGGGTAACTTGGAGATATAATCTGCTAAACCTAGTGACATAACTGTAATTAAAGAACAAGCATTATGTCTACTTGACTATGTAAATCTAACCATATCTGTATTAATAGCACTGTAAAAATCTAAATAACAAATTCTTAGATTTTGAAGCATAAAAGATAAAGGTAAAGATAAATAAGCTTTATTTAATGTTGCTTATTTGAAGCAAATAACATAAGCTCTGTAGAGCTTTTATTGCGACATAACAATATCTTTTTAACAGATACTTACCTGCCTTACTCTATCTTCCTAGCACGACCCCTTTTATGCAAGCGTCAGCACGGGAGCTGCTAGTACTATTTTTTACACCTTTGGTATGGTGCGGCAGGCATTCCTACATATATTGTATATAACGGTTGATAAAGACCAAATAAGCTACATGTATACTAGTCATATTTTTTTCAAAAATGGGTTTAAGAAATTAATCTGTTAATATAAACATAATTGCCAAATTATCTGTAACTAAATGAAATTGCATTAATATAATGATATCTAGAACACTATAAAAATCACTTTATGTCTACTACACAATGAAAGTCTACTCGAAAAGTTCTTAGAATCTTTCCTACATACAGTACCATTCACTCTATTCTTTACACCCTTGTTAACCAGGCCTCAAGGTTATAAAACTTGAGTACAGTATCAGACTCAAAATAAAGCGCAATGATTGGCTGCTTGTGGACACGTGTCCGCAAGCAGCCAATCAATGCGCTTTATTTTGAGTCTACATGTCCGCAAGCAGCCAATCATTGCACTTTATTTTGAGTCTGAGAATGAACTCAAGTTTTATAACCACGAGGCCAGGAGTCAACTACAAGTAAACAAAGTGTTAACTACTAGTCAACTGCCTAGTTAACTATTGTTTATTTAAGTTAATTCCATGTGTACCTGTAGTTAGCTTTGATGTCTATCCTTAGCCCCGAGGTTATAAAACCTGAGTTCATTCTCAAACTCAAAATAAAGCACAATGATTGGCTGCTTGCAGACATGTGTCTGCAAGCAGCCAATCATTGCACTTTATTTTCAGTTTGAGACTTCTAGTTAACTATGTGTAAACAATAGCTTAATTGGTAATGTATATAGGAGGGTCACTAATAAGGACAATTATAGTGAATGCCATTCTTTCTGTGAAAAGGCTTTAAAAATCCAAAATTTGTGCATTGTAAATTGTAAGTAAATACATACACATATAGAACAGCCCCTCTATATTGTAACAGTCACTTCAGAGATGTTCCTCTTAGCACGCAAAACAAATATTTGATAGCAAAAAAACTGATAATAATCATTTTGGGGGGCTATATAAACTTATGTCTCTCTATAACTCAAATTTTCTATAGTTCGAAATAAAATCTCTAGTCCTGGAGGACTTTGAATTTATGAGATTCAACTGTATTTGTAAAATGGCACCTTTTTAAAACCTATAAATTATACAGGGGCTGAAATACTGTTCTTGTACACTCAGAGTGAGACTGCTGGGTGCTATAATAGTGAAGACACACAGACAAACAAACATGCTCCTTCATTTCAAACTGTCTAGTTATTGTGTAATTTATATCTTAAATTAACAACAGAGCATGCTTAAGTGTTATCTGGATCCAATTTCACAAAAAGAATTTATTATCATAAGGAATTTTAAAGAAAAATCTGAAGAAAAAAAGATAATAATGGCTAATGGCAGGGTGAGCCCTGGAGGGTCATATAAATCTGACAAATCATGGCACAGTATATAACTAGTTCTGATTGAACTTAAAGACTGGGCTATATAAGGAGGATTAACATTCACAGTGTTGAGGTGAGGTTCGGGCTAGCCCACTACAATCCCCAGACTCTCTCCACAATGGAGAGAACGTAACCCAATGCACACACTACTCAAAAACACACAAGACTCCACCTCGCATGTCTGTGCGAAGTGAGCAAGTCTCGCAGAGATGCCGTTGACAGAGACTGGTGCCTGGTGACGCTGCATGATTTCTTCCCTCACTCTCCTCGACAACAAGGAGCTGCTTGCTCATGCTCCAAGACCAACCGGTGGCTAAAGTGGCCTAAACAAAATAAGTGTATCAACCAAAGGAATTGACAGGTAGATATCGCAGTAAGTTTAAGCATTTGCTCAAAAACAAACTGAAACAATTCAAACGTTTCTTACTTTTAGGCCCAAAATTAAATTTTTTAAAAGTAAAATTTATTTTAATAAGCATACCTACCATATATTTATCTTATAGCTACAACCCTGTTGCCACCAATACAAACTTATGAGCCGTGACCTTGGGGTGTCCCTGTTCAGGACTAAATATAGACTCGAATGACATCACGGATTCACCAAAAGTGAAGCACGGAAGTGCACGTGACTTCATAAAATTTGTAAATATTATTAATAATAATATAAAACAAGACTGAGGGGTATTTCCCGGGAGGTGGGAATTTTCCAGATAAATATATGGTAGGTATGCTTATTAAAATAAATTTTACTTTTAAAAAATTTAATTTTAATAGCGCTACTACCATATATTTATCTTATAGCTACCCAGAATCACCAAAAATGGTGGGAGGAGTCTTTACACCAAGGTCGGCTCAGTATAAGCTTCCAGAGATAATCCAGAGAATCTTAGAAGTAATTTGAAATAATCAAAGTACAAGATCCCATAAAACTGAGTCGAAATGAGTAGATATAATCTTCCAGCAACCTCAGTTTATCTCTGGATGCAGCCCTTAGACATATATCTAAATAGTACTATTCAGCAAGCTGTCTCCATTGGTTAGTAGATGTTAATTATCTAGATATCTTAACCCAAGGGAGCCTGCTTGTTGGGCCCCCTACCACCTTTTTGGACAATCACAACAAGACCGATGTCATGTAAGTTGAATATTGCCCACGAATGTAGTAGAGATAGTGTGAGTCAAAGACCAAATGTTTACCATACAGCTGCTGTAATGATTTCATCCAGTGAGATGAAATTTAGGAACTCTGATAGAGATCTTAGCTTGTGTGGTTTAATTGTAAGAATCTTAGCCTGACTGTTAGAACTTTGCTTGTAATGTAAGCATGTTTGATAGTATTCTGAACCCACTTGGAGATCATATATTGTTTATATCATGATCTTCCCTTGTAGAAAGAAATCTTCTACTATTTTTATAGGACAGAAGAAACAGTTGGAATATTAATAGAATCATGAGCCATGAAGGAAAGCTGATTCTACTTATCCTAATATTAAGTAAACCATCTATATAGCTAAATCTAAGATGATCTTAATGTACATGTATAACAATGCATGTACCCGTGACACTCACTCTTCTAGCATACCCATGGTGAGTAGTAGTACAGTTTCATTTATAAATAAAGCAAGTGGCCTCACATATATGTGAACGAACAAAGAACAAATCCCCTTTTTAAGGAGCTCGTGATTTTCCTCTGGCTTCTGAGTTTTGTAAGATTTAACCAGTTCAGAAATAATATGTGATCCTATGGTATATCCGGATTCGAATTTCAAAATAGAGGACTTATTGATCTAGGCCTTCACTTGTGTTAACTAGACATTGCTTTTCTATGACCATAATATCAAGAAATCAGCAATTACATCTGGAGATGCCTAGATAGGATCAATTTGGTTCTGACTTGCCCACTAAACAAAGACTTGCAAATTTTACATCATAGACTTTCCTTGTAAACTCTCTACAAGCCTTAGGGACATGATCTGCAATTACTTGAAATTTTAATCTCTGATGGATTGTTGAATTTTTAAGTAACCCTGTGTGTAGTTGCAGAAGACTGGAATTTTGTTGCTTTACATCCCAAGTCAACAGCTATGGTCATTGCGGGACGGTCAGTTCACCTAACAACACTTTTTCCTTGGCAAGCTTGAACAAGCAGTTAACCAGTAATCGTGCACATACTTTCGCTTGTAACTGACAACAACCCTTCATGAATGATTCAGCGGAAGGGAGGAGAATGACCGTAGAAATTATTTCATGATCAATCTCCACGTAAGTATGGGACCGGTCCGGGATCGAACTCACGACCCCTGGATCTGCAGTCAGCTTCGCATCTGTAACCAGACAAATTACCGACTGCGCTACTCGGTCCAGTCTTCACCCTTTTGACGGTTGAAATATGCTACTACTGTTGTTTGTCTTTTGATATGAGAACCGTCAAGATCTTATGAACTGATGAGCATTTCTCAATGCCAATGAAATGACCATCATTGTTAGATGTAAATATGAATCCGAGCCCAATAGGCTGGAATCTGTGTAAATCAGATGAAAGGGAGGATTTGCCCTCATGGCAATACCCTGAAGGAAGAAACGATGTTGTTTCCACCAATCGAGTAGATGTAAAACATCCAGTGACAACTTATTTTGAAGTTGAAGCTGTAATGCTTGTGACCTACATAGAGTAAGCAGGGACATATTGTAATGGTCTAAGGCGCAATCTGCCTAACACTACAACGTCTGCTGCTGTATTGAATTGCCCCAAAAGAAAAGGAATTCTCGAGTTGAAACATATGTTCCTTGAGAAATTTCGTAACATTTCTAAAAGAGTTTGAACTCGAACTTGAGTAACTCTAATCATACGAGTGGCAAATTCTATTCCTATAAGTGTGAACAATTCAAAGAAATCAGGTCGGACTTTCTTGATTTATGACCAGTCCCAAAGATTTGATTTTGGTTTTTTGTTTGATTTGATACTTTACGTCCCATCAACAATCTTTCAGTTATAAGGGACCTGTCCCTGGGTTGAACCAGTACTAAGCTGAGATTAATGTTCTTGCTCAAAGATACAATGCAGTGACGCCAGTGAGGCTCGAACCTGAGGACCCTCAGTCTCAAGTCTAGAACTCTACCACTGAGCCATTGCCCTGAATATTAAAGTGTCTATGTTCCAAAAGAGATCGAAAATTTGAATTTTCGATAATCAATTGTCTAGATTGAAGTGTAGAATTATAGCTCTTCTCCTTAGGTCTGTCAGATCCAAAGAAAGTAAAGAAGAAGAAAGCTAAGATCAGGAATTGATACAATCAAGTACCACACCTGACCCGAGACACCATTCGAAAATTCAAAACACAAGGAAAAAATGCCGAAACATTATGCTGAAAGGCATTCCTCACTTATCTCTATGTTTTAAAACCTGAAATTCTGGATGAAAACATATAAGTTGAGAGTAGTTAGATCTGTGATCAGAACAAGGGCAATCCCCCGGTAAAAAACCCGGGGTTTCCAGTTGAATTTCCTCCACTGTCCCTTGTGACTTCTTCCTCCAACCTGTACTTAGTGATTGTTGAAGGAAAATAAGTTCTCTAGATAAAGGAGAACATCCTATGAACAGGATTGATAACCAAATTAGTCAAAGAGAGGACCTATTGGTTGTCACAATATTTTTCAATTTTGACGAAGTGTGCCAACTTTTCTACCAACATGATTTGTGGTTGAAAGAGACAGTGGAGTAGGTTTACAAAATTTATCGCCAGAGAAGGCCCCTCTATTAGAGGGGGCCACTCCGTCCTACCTAAATAACCCCAACCAGAATGTCAACCTCTGGGTCTAGGTTAACAATTTACTGGTCAAGAATCTCTATTACCAGGATTAGAATTCTTATGAAATACTGGGTTCTTAGATCGGACTTATTCTCTGTTGAGATGCCAAAGTAGCAGAGCTTTGAGGACATGATGAGATACTGCTTTAGTGATCAATTGTTTCTATTTATATAAAAATTCTCTTTATTAATAGAATCAATTTGACTTCTAAAAAGAGTTTGAAGCAAAAGGAACAATTCTAAGTTGGTTCTTAGCTATTAAAGAAAAGTATGTTTCACAGAAATATAGTGATTCTAAAATCTGAATATTCTTGCTGTAGACATTTGAAAACAGCAAATGAGAATATATATCTATATGAGGTAACATTCAGATCTCATGTCTCTTAGTTGTTTAATGTATAAATAAATCTAGTCTTTGATGTGAATCTGACACTTGCCATTTAAAGTAATAAAGACGGCAAAGATCAGAAAACGATACAATCAAGTACCACACTTGACCCAGGTATACTTGATAGATTAAAGGCAGATTAAGTTTTCTAGAATCACTGTCAGGTGAAGTAGTTGAGGTCATATACTTCACTGCATGAGCCTGAAAATATTTCAAGTTGGCAAGAGCCGAAATGACTTTAGAGATGTCTTTAGTCATCGGAAGCCAACTTCAGTGCAGGATTAATTGTTAATGAAGCTTTAACTGAATTTGAATGACGTTAATGCTGTCCATAATTAATGTGGATTGAGGAAGAGGAATTGATTTCCTCTCCTCTTTTACCATCTCAGACTGAATGCTGGACTTTGGACAATGACTATCTTCAACGTCAGATTCTTAAATGAGAAATTTTCCATCTATAGAATAAGGAAAAATTCCATCAATAATATGTGCAAGTTCATCTCGTCACCTTAACGCAAAACTGTACTAACTCACATTTTGTAAATTTTACAGGAGGAACATTTTTTTGAATTTCTACTTTAAAAAATCAAATACCTTTTTGCATTTTTCTCAATCACCAGATAAAAATGTTTCTGTTAATCTAAAATCATTGAACAAAAATTACTTTTGCTTTAAAACAAGATATTTCCAAAAATATGAGTTATGACTGTTTTCCATTTGAAATTTCAAAATATCAGAGATGTTATTTAATGCAAAACTGTACTAAGTCAAGTTACTACAGTTTTGCATTGAAGTTTGAAGCACTTAGTGTAATGAAATTAATGCAAAAGTGTAGTAACTGGAAATATAGCAACAATTTAATTTACTTCAGCTAAATTTTTGCGAATTTTATCCTGATGTTTTTTTGGGCCCACCCCATGGGGCCCTGGGGAGGGGTCAAAAGGTCAAATATCATTTTATTTCAGTTACAAAGTCAATTTCAAAGATTTTTATTCCAATCTTTGTGTGTGTTGTCACAAATAAAAGATATTTAACATATCAAACAAGATTTTTTTGTTCTGTTCCCTGTGTCTTGCCCCAGAGTTGGTACTTGGGGGCGTTGGGGCCTTAGGGGGCGCGCCAAGGGGGTCAAAAATAAATTTTCAAAACATACTCATGTGGCATATCAAATTGAAGGGGATGATGAGTAGAACAGAGTGCAAGTAAAATTTTCACCCTAGGGTCAAACTGGTGACCTTGAGGTAAGGTCAAAAGGTCAAATATCATTAAATTTCAATTACAAAGTCAATTTCAAAGACATTTATACCAATCTTTGTGTGTGTGCTCACAAATAAAATATCAAACCAAATTTTCATTCTGTTGCCTGGGTCATGCCCCAGGGGTATGACTTTGGGGTGCTGGGGGTCAAAACCTTGAACGTGGGGATTTGCAATGGCGCTCAATTGACTTGGCATACCAGTTTTATGTTGTTTTCAGGCTTTCAGCCCAAATTGGCCATCTACCATAGTTCTATCAGTATTTTATGAAATAATGAGTATCTTTATTTTTAACAAGTTCTGCAAATGCTCAGTTATCACAAACAATACACATAGCATTAATGAATGAAAAGAATTAATTATGAGTATTGGGGGTGGGGGTGGGGGTACATCATCAGATTTAGTTTAATAATGACGCTCTGTAAGCTAAGTCGTAAGAGGTGACTTAACAATATATCTTCACAAACAAAAATTTTGAATTATTATATAATGGATATCCTGGTTCATTTTGCCAGTGCTTTAGAATAATGATTGAATCCTGATGGGGAATATTTTTCATGTATTTTATTCAGGCATTAAGTGTTAGGGCCAGGCCTCAAATTTTTTTCCTACTCATCCTGTGGGGCAAGTGGTCTTAAATTTTTACTCGTCCTTACTCCAGCAGCCTTCGTCCTTTATCTGGTGTTTTAAAGGAGAGATTTGGAACACTAACATATTGAGCCATGGCACATTTACTGATTTGCTTTTTTCTCACAATCAGTTACTGACACCCTGACAAAAAAATCCTCACCCTGTCAGTCAAGCAAATGGAAATTTCCACTGAACCTTATCAAACTTCCATTCATAATGCGAGAGGACCAGTGTTAAGTTCCAGTCCTGAGTTAGGCCAGGAACAAACCCAAGGTTGGTTTAGTCAACAGCTAAGGGTTAACAATAAGCTGTGTTAGGTATAACAGTCCTTAAAATAGCTGTGACAGCCAGGCAACTAAGTCAAGCTAGGTATAGAAAAAAGCTGTATTGGCAGGGTAGTGGAAATTGCAAAAGTTGATGCTTGCTCAGGAACAAGTAAATTGCCATAAGGTACCAGTACTTGAAACTTAGCTATATATAAGCCTTTATCCAGAGCTGGCATATTGGTAGGTCAGCTACAGCATAGTTTAAGGGTGGTTTGCTAGGCTGTTAATCCAGCTAGAGTAGGTAGTAAGACCAAATAGATGGAGGATAGCTTGGTTTAGTGAGCTTGGTTTAGTGAGCGAATGCTCAACGACGCATAGCAATCCCCGAGCGGTCAAGTGATTATCGTTTTATTGTTCTCTTATTGGTCGTTCTATTATTCATTGATCTATTTAATGTTGTGTCTATGTTTTGACTCCTCTATTAACTGTTTCTTCTCTCTTTTGTCTTTCTATGTTTTGTCGTACATCAGGTAGTAAGGTATGTCATGTGGCATTAAGCCGAGGCATATCTGTACAGGTATGTTTGTCATTTAAGCGGCCTTCCCAAAGGTTGGCAATCATGTTTGTCACTCAAATAGCTAGGATAGATAGGTGTCTATACTGTTTGATCTATTAGCTGGAATTTTCATGCAGCTGAAACATTATATACTATGTTATGTTGGTTAGGTGACCAACTGGGCAAAATAAGCATTCTTGTTGATCAATCATTCAAATGGATAGGTAGGTAGCTTTAAATGATGGTTAATCGGTAGGCTGGTATTTTGGGTGTAATGCCACTGCGGCATAATAAGCTGCTATATTGTTGGTTAACTAGCTGGCCGACTGGGTTCAGTAGGAAATCAAGTTGATTACTGACACAATGGCTATCAGCTTGCAGTTTGGGTATGTAGTCTGATATTGAGTGCCATGCAGCTAAGACAAAATAGAGAGATGTACACCATGAAACTGGTTAATTTTAACCAGTTACCAGCTGAGGTAGGTAGGCAAGTATTTTGACCATTCATAAAGCAAGGATATGTTGGTAGCTTAATTGGTTAATCCATTAACTAGTCTAGGTAGGCGAACAACCATGTTGGTCGCTCATAAAGAAATGATAGGCAGGTGGCTATATCAATCTATTAGCTGGGAAGGAAGGTTAGTATGTTGGGTGTCGTTCTGCAGTCATAATAATATGCAGCATTGCAGGTACTTTGGTCAGTTCATCAGCTGGGGCAGATAGGCAATCAAGTCTGTCACTCTTGCAACTTGGATAGGCAGGTGGCTATGTTGATTAATCAGCTTGCAGGGAAGGTATGTTAAGATGCTGAGTGTCATGCAGCTGAGTCATAATATACACAGCATTTACTTGTTGGTACACGTCTTTTGGTCAGTTCACCAGCTGGGGTATTCCTCACTAATACAGCTAAGAAAGGTAATTGGCCATGTTGGTTAATCTATTAGCTGGGCAAGGTAGGTTTGTATGTTTGGTGTCATGCAGCTGAGGCATTATGTTCTGCTAATAATTTGGTCTTTTCACCAGCTTCGGTAGGTAAGGCAATCATGTCGGTCACTCATACAGCAAGGATAGGTAATTGGCCTTGTTGGTCATCTTTTAGCTGGGCAAGGTAGGCTTGTATGTTTGGTGTCATGCAGCTGAGGCATTATGTTCTGCTAATATTTTAGTCTTTTCACCAGCTTGGGTAGGTAAGGTAATCATGTTGGTCACTCATAAAGCAAGGATAGGTAATTGTCTTTGTTGGTTATCTATTAGCTGGGTAGGTAGGCTTGTATGTTGAGTGTTCATGCAGCTGAGTCATAATATTTCGCTCATATTGGTTTAGTGTAAACAGTATTTTATTCAAATATGTACATCATGCTACAAACAATTTATATACACAAGACATTACATTTGAAAGGGATACAGAAATAAGTCCAAGACTTGTTTAAATCTGTTTCCCGAACAAGTCATCTAAACAATACAATATATGTGAATAGCAATTGATTTATAAGTGATGTCTCATAATGTATAAAGTGTGATAACTTTCTTTTATATTCATGAAAGGGTATAGTTGTGTGTGTGTGTGTGTGTGTGTGTGTGTGTGTGTGTGTGTGTGTGTGTGTGTGTGTTAGTGTGTGTGTGTGTGTGTGTGTGTGTGTGTGTGTGTGTGTGTGTGTGTGTGTGTGAGAGAGAGAGAGAGAGAGTGTGTGCGTGTGTGTTAAAGAGAGGAAAGAAAGAGGTAGAGAAATAGGGAGAGTCTATATTGGTTTAGTTCACCAGCTTGGGTAGTTAAGGCTAACATGTCGGTCACTCATACATCTAGGATAAATAGGTGGCTATATTTTTTGCTATGAAGCTGAGTCATAATAATATTATGCAGCATTGCAGATATTATTCAGTTCACCAGCTGGGAAAGGTAGGCAAAGATGTCGGTAAAATCCCACACCTAAGATATAGGTACTGTAAGTGCATGTCTATGTTAGTTGATCTATTAGCTGGGGTAGGTGAGGGTAGTGTGTTTGGTCTCATGCAGCTGAGTCATAATATAAATACAGTATTGGTATTTTGGTCAGTTCACCAGCTGGGGTAGGTAGGAAATCAAGTTTGTCACTTATACAGGCTACAGCTAGGATAAGTACATGGCTTTTTGCTAGATAGTTAGGCAGGTATTTAGTTGACCTATTTGCTGTAATAGCATTTTAGCAGGTTGGCATCAGCCATGGTCCACAGTTAATCATACTGTATACAAGATGCAGGCATGACTTGGTCGGTCAGGTAGAATGGTTTGCCCAGGAACACATTTAATGGGCTAATGTCAGCCTTTCAAATTAGATAAATGATGTCTAAGCACTGTAAAACAATACTGTAATCAAAAATCCAATCACATTTTAATCAAAATCAGCATAACACTGAGAATTGTTGGCATTTAAATAACATACCACAGTTTTGCACTAAGCTTTCTGTGTTATAAGCCAATTTTCCTCAATGCAATACTGTCCTAACTTGAGTTAGTACAGTTTTGCGTTAAGCAAAATGCTGTATTTGAGATAGGACTATAGGACAAATGGCTTTTTTCATAAAAAATATCAAGATGTGAGTTTTCACTTTTTGCATAGTGCAAGAACTATGGTTTAAGATTTTAAATCTGCCAAAACATGAATTTTGAAAAAAAATTGAGTTAGTACAGTTTTGCGTTAAGGTGACGATCTTCCTATTGTAAATCCAATGGATCTACGTTGGAAGGTTACGTGAAAAAAATAGTAAGTGAGTATGATCAGGAAATATCACAAACTGCAGACAACCCCCTGGCAACTCGAGGAAGAGCGGCTCAACCATTACGAGACACCAGGAAGATAAATAAGTAAAGCAACCAGCTCTCTCTGCAACATTAGATTTTTATGAAAATCTCAGCCTCAATACTAGATTTGGGTCGAATTTATCCTCAGTAATATGGGGTTTCTTGAAATTTGATTTTGATGGAGATTAAAAATCATCATCCTGAGGTCTCACTGTCAGACTAATTTCATGTGTAACAGTGGACCTCGAAGGGCTAGGTTACAAAGAGTGTCTAATTGGAGAAACTGACTTCACACCAGCCCTTTCATTATAAGACTTCTTGCTTCTTCTATCAGAAGAAGAAAATGATGGTAATCTCCGTCTCTTACGGCTATGTCTATGTCCACAATACTGTGAGACGGACCTCATTCTATGATGTCTCTTCTTATATCTTCTCGACCTAGGTCTAGAAGAAGAAGAGCTACTAGATATTGAAGAGACCGATGAAGAAGAATGCCTGATGCGTTTTTTCTTCTTCTCCGATCTACGTTTCCTCCTAGATGGAGAACTTAAAGAAGGTGACCGGTTATTCGGTGAACTATTTCTTAAAGGTAATCTGAAACCTTGACCATCAAGTCTGCTTGGGCGATCAGTCGATTTAGAACGATCCCTAGAGACTACTGATCGTCGGTGTCCGGTTCAGTCTGGTACATTATCAGTTCTATAGCCTATTTTCCGGAAATCAGAACTGTTTGTCTGATTCGGTCCAGTAGAATATCTGTTTCTACTGGTAACAGTTGGACCTCTGCCAGAACTATGTCCCATATACTGAATTGTAGTAGGCTGTTCAGTGGATGACCTTTGCCACATTGGAATTCTTCCATGTTGTACAGAAGACAGTTTGAGCTTACCGGTAGACTAATCTAACGTCCTTTGACCGGTAAATAGCTCAACTGTCCCGTGACCGGTGGACTCGTCTGGAGATTGACACCCAGTTCGGTCCGGTCCGGTCCGATCCGGTCCCGCGACCGGTGGACTCGTCTGGAGATTGACGCCCAGTTCGGTCCGGTCCGGGCCGATCCGGTTCCGTGGATTTGCCGTCCGGTCCTTCCGGTAGATAATGGACCGGTCAGCCTGTCCGGAGACTGCTGTTCCGGTCCGCCCGGTCCGGTCGAACATAATTGACCGGAAGACTTGTCCACGATTTCACCACTGGTAGATTCATCCAAAGATTGTTGACCGGTGAATCTGTCTGGTGAAGAATGGGATCGAATTTTCCAGTCAGAAAAACAGGATCCCGATGGAGGTGTACCGCACTGACTTCCCCTTCCTTTGGCCTTAGGCCTGTCCGGTTGGTCAGTGTGGCGCGGTACGATATCATCCGAAGATGATATGCCTCCCGGATTGATCGTATGATCAGAAAGTTCATCTACCCCGAACATCTCAGCAGGTGCCGATTTCTTCTTCGGTTTGACCGGTCTTGCAGAAAATGCAAACTGTTCTTTCTCTTTGGTATTCTTCTTCCCCATCCTGGCTTTGTGAGAACGTCTCTGTTCAAATTTTAATCATGTGCTCAGGGGCCAGGAACAGCAGATTTCACAGGTGTTTTGCCTGGAACAACAAAAACAATTAGCACATGACGGGTGGTTGTCCCACAAGGCCTTAAAATGTCCACAAAAACCTTTTGCTTAGGACATAAGGCCTTGAGGAGAAACCCGGGAAGAAAACTAAATAAACAAAGCAAAATACGAATTTAACGCCCAGAAAAAACTGATAGTTATTCACTCGAAATGGCGGACGTAAGCGAAAGCACCTCTCGACGAGTGAAAAAAGGACAAATTCGACTATAAAAACTAATCCAAGACGAAATGGACAAAGTCCATTCAGACGGAAAAAATATATATAAATGCGAGAAAGGTGAACAAAATTCACAGACGAGGACTCGCGGTAAATATAAGAAAGTATTGGCAGCAAAATGATGAAAATAGAAGGAGCATAACAACCAAGAACGATGAATTTTAAAAGAAAATTCTTCCGATTCAAAATGTCTGCCTTCTTCCTTTCACCAATACAAATTTTATGAAGTCATGTGCACTTCCGTGCTTCACTTTTGGTGAATCCGTGATGTCATTCGAGTCTATATTTAGTCCTGAACAGGGACACCCCAAGGTCACGGCTCATAAGTTTGTATTGGTGGCAACAGGGTTGTAGCTATAAGATAAATATATGGTAGTAGCGCTATTAAAATGGGCACAGTGCTAGACTCCAACTTTAGAACACATAGGAAATATATCGAAATTTGACGGCAGCGAGTGGTCATTTCTTAAGCTAGTTATGAAGACCACTGCATGTCCATAATCAAACTCATATTGATAACATCCTCAGATAACCAATCATGTTTTCATATTAGCCAATTCATGTCCCCCGATTGGCTGAATTAATTTTCAAACCTTTACCTGTACAGGTGAAATGTCACTCAACAGGGAACTAGACCCCCCCACCCCCCAGTTTCAAAGTTTTGTATTTTAGCCCTTTTACCTATAGTTTTCACTTGGCGAGACATATTGAATGAGCATTCCTATTTCGGGGATTTAATGACTCACAATCTTCAAATCTTCAAGGACCTGTGGGGTAACAGATATTCAAATAAAAAATGTCAAACAGACGGAAATGTTTGAAAGATATCACACCTACTTCATTTTGTGAAAGAAGTGATCAAAACTGAAACAAAATCTAGGTACATATATTAACCCTAACCATGCTTAAACTGGAAATATTCTGTTTTAAAAACAGTACAGATCTAGATTAGCTGGCTTCTGTGCAGGATCCACACTGCTTTATATTCTGCTTGTACAGTAAAACCTGTGTAAAACGGCCACTCTCAAAAAAAAACAGATAATTGGTTTTCAAGACCAATTATACCTTAATGCAGGTCAAAAGTATTGCAGAATGCTCCAAGGGGAGCATTCTGCAATACTTTTGACCTTCATTAAGCTGGCCATTTTACCCAGGTTTTACTGTAAATACATGGTAAATTTAATTTATCAGTATCCACACTGTTTCCACTCTACTTGTAAATACATGCTTATAAACTAATTGAACGAAAATTGGGTATGAGTGTAGTATAAAAATTATCCAGCATGGTAAGAGTTAAGACTGAAGTATTAGTGTTACAATGGGTATGGAACAAACTCAAGTCTTGCTTGCATCATTGTGAACCAGATGATAGTGGAAAGCTCAGTTCTGAAAAAAACTCTCGATACATACACATTATTTTTAATTCCTTTAGTAACTTGATCTAACGAAGTTGATCTGAAGAATAAGAGTGTGATCCAATTGTTCTTGCCACAGCCTCTCGACTTGATCCAAATCATCCAATCAAGTTACTAAAGTAATTATGTATTAAATATATACCTACAATAAAACAACAAGGGCAATTTATCGATAAATGCAACAATTTTTAACAAGAAACAATGGAAAAATTTTGAAATATACTATATCATATACTATTCAGATTCCAATCACCTAAATACAGTACCAGTAAAGGAAGTGTGATGTGGGTAAAAATGTAGGATGGTGATACAGAATTGGCATGATACAGTATTTTGTATTTTTGTGTCGGAAAATAGGTAGTATCTAGGGGTATGTTTTGTAGGTATATAATAAAGTAATGTCTCAGTGGTTTCAGTCTGACAGTAAAATCACATATGCGTAGGAAACTATTTCATAAATTACAATTTCAATGTATCTAATGTCATTCAAATATAAAAGCATTACAATCAGTTCTGATGTATCTAAAACAGTCATTTCAAATATGAAAGCATTACAAATCTAAAACAGTCATTTACCGAAAGTATTTCAACATTATTTTTCTGTGTCGCAAACATAGACACAAGCAAGACTGGCGGCATGAACATGTAAAGTCAATCTAGGAAGTATTGAGTTGCACCAGACACAAGGAGACTTTAACTCATAAGTACATATCATACAGCATATGAAATTTGATTAAAGCATTGTTTTTCTGCTTACAGAATCATTTTGTAAAATTCAAAAACTATTCAATCAATAATATTCAAAGATATACAGACACAACCAACACTAACCTGTGTTTACTTGTATTAAGTTAGCAGAGTAAAAAGCACCTTCCTAATTACGGACATATACATGGGTGAAATGTCAAAAGTTCCAAAATCCTGAACTTTGGATAATCAAAACCTTAAAACTTGCAGTATGTTTACAAAGAATGAACAATTTCAAGATCAAATGGTGAGTTGCTTTAGATAAACTAGCATAGCATTTTTGCTATGTCAAAAAAGCAATGGGGAGTAAAGGTTGAAAATAGTTATATGCTCTTTGAACATGAGTTAAGCCCCCTTGTTGTGTGACGCATCTTTCATTACATGACTCACATTGCTCCACATGAGTCTCTGCTGAGAAAATAAAGCAACGCATAAAAACAAATGAGCCGCGACATGAGATTTCCACCAATGTGGTATGTGGGACCAGCAAAGCCTCAGATCAGCCTGCGCATATGCCCAGTCTGATCAGAGCCTCTGCTAATCACTTGCTTATTCTATGAATGTTAAGCTATTGACTGAACATCATCTGGAGTTTCTAAGCTTAAATGGAGGCTGCACAGGCTCATCAGAGTCTGTTCATGTCAAAATACTACACTGTTGGAAATCTCATGTCGCGGCTCAAATGACATATAAGGCACTATCTACTTAATTTTCTAATACCCTGTGCAGTTTTCCTATACGCCTTTGCATATCTAGCTGCGCTTTTACCGCTAGTGCTTTGAGCGCAGTTTTGTAGATGATGTCAGGTTTAACGGAACATTACGTGTATTAACTGAGCAATATTACCTAAGAGTTGACAACACATTGACAAGCAATTCTTACAAGAGCCATCTTTGTGGAAATGCCAATTCTGTTTGATAAAATCCAAAGGCATACTCAGAGCAGGCACAGTTAATTTACTCAGGGCTCTCCAAATGTGAGGGCAAACTTTTAAGATCTCCTTTTCTCAAATATGCTTCAATGGTGAGGAGTTGCTCTGACCAGACCATGCATTTGCCTACTGAAGCAATGAAGGGTAACAAGTGATCAGAATCTATTCATAAGCTACAAACATTACCGTAATTGACCTAATAAATGCACATGCTTCTTAAAGACATAGAAATTTTGGCAATAATACTGGTAACACTCATTATGACTCTCTCCAGGGGTCATACTGGCCAGATCAAAGGACAGTCATAATGAGATGATTATGACTTCCCTGCAGGGGCAATAAAGTGGTCCCATGAAGGGATTAGGTAATTTATGATAAAATATTGATCTTTATCTCAGCAAAAGAAATTGTGTTGTATACAGGTAATTCCCCTCTTGAGACCCCTTTAATTTTGTGAGATAATGAAACTGTCCCTTATCAGTAAATTCACTAATGATTCCATATATCACAAAATATATGTCTTTAACCCTTTACCTCATATAGACCCTTTTTTTACGCTTTTGCAAACAGAGCAGACCCAGATCAGGCAGCTCTTATAAGAACTGCCTGATCAGGGTCTACTCTATTTGCTTATGGAAATATGATATATCTGATCCTACACTAGTGAACCAGGACAAGTAATTTCTTTGTTCTATGTACCAACATGAAAGTTTATTTATATAATTATTCATAGTGGGTGGTGCCTAGTATGAATATCCATGAAGGAAAGGGTCAAAGCACATAATTTCTTTTTGAGCTGAGAGTGCTATATCAACCTCCAATTTCCGGCTAGTCTTGTTGTATTATTTCAATATTGATATATATTCATTGTGTTGATGTAAAACAGTGTGGATCCTGATCAGCTGGCTTCATTAGAAGCCAGCTGATCTGGGTCTACACTGTTGTAAAAAACTTGGTATAAACTTTTAGGTAAGTTAATAACATGTCAGTCAAATACGGTATGTTTGTGAGCAAAAACCACTCAATATTAAGCTTCCTGAAAAATAATCACAATCAATCAATTACTGTATGTGCAAAGAAAGCTATCATAAAAGCAGTTTAAAACTAACATATTCATAAAATCTATAAATAAAATGGTAATGCTTTGCTTATCATTCAGCAGCAGCCACTGTTCATATTCTAACTAATAAGTGCACATGCTCTTTAATAAGAGCACACTGAATACTTTATGAGTTGCTTACACTATACTGCACTATACTATATAACCAGGCCCATTAGCCCAGTTGGTAACGCATCTGACTGCTGATCCAGGGTTCAGGAGCTTGATCCAGGCCCGGCCCGGTTCCATACTTTTGTGGAGATTGATCATGAAATAATTTCTATGGTCATTCTCCTCCTTCTGCTGATTCAAGAAGGATTGTAGTCAGTTACAAGCGAAACAACTGGTAAACTGCCCAGAAAAAAGTGTGGTTAGGTGAACTGACCGTCTCGACAATACCGCAGCTGTTGACTGAGACGTAAAGAATCAAATCAAACAAACAAAAACAAAACACTATACTATACTATAGGAACTTCTAAGTTCCAGCCATCCAGTGTTTTATTATGATTATTATTATTACTATTATTATTTATAAGGATTTGTCCATGAAAAAGTGTGGATATTGATCAGCTGGCTTCAGCAGAATCACCTTTGAAAAACTCTTTTACACATATTATGCAGTATATTAATGTGTGAAAGTAAACATGGGAAAGGGCCAATTTTGGAATGCCTTATTTAGCCTCTAAATGGGAACAGTGCAGATTGAGCAGACTTCCTGGCAGATAAATACAGTGTTCAAAAATAATTCAAGATGATCACAAAAGCCTTTCTCATAAAATATGAGATAGCTATACTAAATTACAAGACAATTACATAAGACAAAAAATTACAAGATAATTACACTTCTGTAAATAAAAGTAAGCCCACAAAGCAGTAAATTATAAAACAAGACAGTAATACTGAACAGTCATTCACAAATTCAGACAATTTGACAAGACATCACATAACAGGGATTTTTCTACCTCTACCATTGAAAAAGCTTTTCACAGAAAACATAGACAAAATGATTGCATGTCAACCATTCCCAAATTTCAATATGGGCAATGTCACGGGAAAACTGACTTTGTTGCAATTGCATGCAAGCAACAAAGGCGCAGACCAGCCTGCACATCCTTGCAGTCTGATCAGTGCCTTTATTATTCGCTTAATGTAAAGTATAATATCTAAACTTGCTTCATGCAAAATTTCAATATTCTAGCTAATCTCTGTGGCTTAGTAGGTAGGCTCGAGTCTTACTCAGTTGGAAACCCTAAAGACAGGTTTTCTTGCAACAAGCCACATATATGACAAGATACAGTAAAACCTGTGTAAAAGGGCCACTCAAAAATAGACAAAACAAAGGTCTTAATGACAACTGGTAGCTTAATGAAGGTCGAAAGTATTGCAGAATGCTCCCCTAGGAGCATTCTGCAATACTTATGACCTGCATTAAGCCATAATTGGTCTTGAAAAACAAATTTTCGGTCTTTTTGAGAGTGGCCATTTTACACAGGTTTTACTGTAATATTCACATATAAAGCTCTATCATGATACTACCAGATATTTTCGTTAACTTACCGATATTAGAGAGTGTCTTGATGCATTCCTGTACGTGGAACTCCTGGGTTCCTGACAGCCACGTGCAATGAGACAATCTAAACGCCCCCTGCAGGAGTTTCACAAACATTGGCTGGCGAGACTGAAATCATAGAGGTAAGAAGATCCACCTTTACACCTGTCCTTGACGCGAGAAAATCTGTCTTTTGGGGCTTGCGAACAACAAAGGCGCAGACCAGCCTGCGCATCCGCGAAGTCTGATCAGCGCCTGCTTTATTCACTTTTTGGATAGTATCATATCTAGTCTTACTACGAGCGAAATTTCAATTTTCTAGCTAGTCTCTGTAGCTGAGCAGGCTGATTTGAATCTCACTTTGTCGGAAACCCCAAAGACAGGTTTTGTCGCATCGAGGTCCATATGTAATGGCTGTAAAGAGAGGCATGTTAAGATTCTGAAATAAAGCCATCTTTAAATATGCAGATTGTATCCAAACATTTGATTTCATTGTTGAAGAATTCGTTAAAATATGTGTTGTGACTGTTTGCTATCATGGCTTCAGACTGCAAGTTATCGTGCCAGACATTTGATTGGATAGGCTGTTATCTTAGCATACAACATAATCACATTTTCTTTTATATCATTCATTTATTAAATGAGCATGCTTCACAAACAATTGTATCCTAATAAATGCCCAACTATAACAGGATCATTTTGACTCTTTGATTTTCCACCTGGTGACCAGGATTCGTTAAATGGTTGAAAATGACTTAAATGAATTTCCGCCAAAATGCTCATGCCCAGGTAAACAAGACTGGCGGTTGTTGTAACAGACTGTGTGTTACAGTTCAAATACAGGAGGTGGTGATTGGACGTAACAGAGTATGCTAACAGCTCTTTGTGAGCATTAAAAATATGCATCACTTGCAAAGGAAAGCTGAACTTGAATCAAAACATAGTGAAATGTACGCAAAAGTTGATGGAACCCTATATTCTGCAAACGTAAGGCCAAATTAAAAAATTATGTTTCGAATATCAGGTCTGAAAATTTTAGGTGGGGTAGGCACACATATTTTTTAAATTTATTTTTGTTTCAGGACCTTACCCAGTGACCTTACCTGTATTGTGGTGCTCTGGTCAGAGAAGGGAGAATTGAAGAAGGTGGTTATCACACACATTATAACAATAGTAACATAGTTCTCTAGGGCAAGATCAGCATGTTTACGATCATATGTTGCATTGGATACCTGAAATAGTGAACATACAGTGCACTCCCTTTATAACATACCTTGTTATAATACGAATGTGGATATCACACAGTCAAATTGTGGTTCCTATTGTTTTTTACCATGGAATTTTACTAAGGAATTATAGGAAAATGACCATGAGACGGTCATTTTCTTATAATTCCTTCGTAAAATTTTCCCTTTATAATATGATTCTCTTAAAACACAGTCCAAACACCACAAACATAGTGTTATGTATTGTGACAGGGTTATCAAAAATTTGAACATGATGTTATGGTGAAACCTGCTGAACCTATAGGAAAGGTCCTAATGATCAAATTATCATTCGTGCATAAATTCTTGTTCATATAGCTGTTTTAACCCATTGTCTACTGAACAAAATCCATGTTCAAATCAGGAGATTCAGGTGCTGTTTGAACTTGGTTTTAAACTTGAAAACTCTTTAAATGAGCCCTGAACTATTTGTGTGGCGTTATATGTGGAAAGTGTTGCGGGCATTTTTTCTTAGTTGCCTTTTCTTGTCTTTTTCTGTCTCGTTTTTTTTTTCTTGGAAACACTTAAAAGGTACATAATATACAGAATAATACATTGTGTTTCCATGATATGAAAATTCTTTCACTCAGGCTTGGCTGAATATGCGTAAACAGCTTGTCCTGGCAACTTATTGTTTATGGGTATTTAGCCAAGCCTGAGTGACAGATTTTTCGTATCATGGAAACACAATGTTTTATTCTCTATTTACCCAGTGGCGGATCCAGAGGGGGTTCACTCGACCCCCCCCCCCTCCTGCCCCCTGTTTTTAAATATCCAATGAAAATGAAATAATTTGGTCAATAATTTCACTCGACCCCCCCTACACATCTGAACCCCCTTTCCAGAAATCCTGGATACGCCCCTGTTATCTGCTGCTATTTCTGGTCACTGCTGGTTATAAATTGATGGCACTAAATTTCAAAAATTACTTACAATGGCCATATCAATAAGGAAGTTCTCAAACAATGTCCACATATGGCTGCTGGCGTAGATTTCCTTCATCTCAACCTCGGTGTCAATATAGCAATGATTGAGGAAGTTGATGTAAGCTGCCTTCACCTTTAAAGTAGAAAAAAAAAACATTTTGACAGCCTTGATGAATAGTGTAGTTACACAGTTTGATTAGTCTACACAAGCTGTTATTGATTTGTATAGTTTCATGCTTAGTATGAGTTCAAAAGTATGGTTATATATAGACAAAAAACAAAATGTATTTTTGAGTACTTAACCTACCCCCTACCTTTTTTTTCTTGCTAACTCAAATTGTTTTTTCGTGATCTATTAGCAGAAGGAAAGCCCAAACCATTTCAGTTTAACATGGCTGATGCAGCTGTTTCTGGTTGTTGTGTACACTTTCACATACATATGAAATGCATAAGAAAAAATTTAACTAACCTTACAATGCTGTATATTTCTGCAGGTTGTAGGAAATAGAAGTTTTATTTTTCGTTGTTTTTATCGCCCCTGACTTTAAGTACTTATTTATTTAATCAAAAAAATAATAATTGTAGTCTTACCTCTGGAATACAATCTTTGCAGGTGACAATTCTCACAATATCATCCAATGGTAGGAGGGAATGACATTTGATCTCTGTATACACATTCTTTCCCTCAGTACACAGGGCTAGCAGCTGCACGAGGTTGATGTGGTAGTTTAGAGGGCTATTCTCATCATTTCTCTGTTCCTCAGACTGCATCAGGGCAATAAGGTTTTGGAATGAGACTCGGTCATTGTAGAACAGCAACACTTCTTCACCAACATTCACCAGCTACAAACATACAGAAAACAAACACCAGACAGTAAAACCTGTCTTAAGCAGCCACTAAAAAATAGACAAAAAAACGATCTTAATGACAAATGGTAGCTTAATGAAGGTCAAAGTATCGCAGAATGCTCCCTTTGGAGCATTCTGCAATACTTTTGACCTTCATTAAGCTACCATTTTCCATTAAGACATTTGTTTTGTATATTTTTGAGTGGCCACTTAAGACAGTTTTACTGTATTTGTCCTAATAAATATGCATGCTCTTATAAATACACACTAAGCTCTTGAGTCATGAATGCTATATTACGGTAACTGTTCTAAAATTTCCAACTCTTTTCTCTTTATGTTCTCAAATAAAATATTACTTATCAGGGCTGAAATTCACAAAATGCTTGTCAGAATAGCAAACAGGGAAGACCCCTATCAGACTGCTTTGATCTGAGTCTGCACTATTTGTGAAGGCCTTTTTGTCAGGCAACTAGTGTTCGAAATTTTAGAACATTTAACGAAATAAGCATGCATCAACACTTCGTCACCAACATTCACCAGCTCCAGACATACATAAAACATGTACCGTATTTGACCTAACAAGCAAGCTTGCTCTAATTTTTGTGTTTTGATGCTTTATATTATGTCCCAGTCAACAATTATTTCAGTCAAGTCAGGACGATTTTCTGTCTTCCGTTGGTTGAACTAGTACTAAGTAGAGGATAAAGTGCAGGCTTCGAAATTTCTTAAATAGGCACTTGCCCTGCATCACAAAAAATATTGGCATACATGGGGGAAAAAATCACTAGAAATGTCAAAATTTTCACTTGCCCTGCAGCCTGAGGCACTTGTAAATACGAGCGGACGAGTGCTATTTTCGAGCCCTGAAGTGTCCTGCTAAATGACACAATACAGTGCCTCCGCTGAGTCTGGAACCTCCCATCCCAAGCCAACCATTTACCTCTGAAACACTGCGCTCCATGCATGCTCTTATAAATACACACTGATCTCTTTTTGAGTCATGAATGCTATATCATACTTAAGATTTTCATTCCACAATCAAATGGTGAAAATTCGTTACTAATATGGATGAATTGCATGGTCCATGATGGATAAAGAAAACAGTGACAATCCTGATCAGCTGGCTTCATCAGAAGTAAAAATTAGGCTGAATACAAGCTTTATTAACACCTACACAACTCTTAGAAAATGGGACATACACATGTAAGCCACTGATGAGTTGCTGCAAAATGCATGACCGTATTTTTATTGGTTTGAATAAGGTACATGAAGTGATTAGATCTTGGTGAAATCTATCTTACCTCAGCCATCACCATATCCTGAGTTTTCCTGATGTACTGACCCTCTGTTTTCACCACAGTTTGAAGAAACTTGATATACTGCACCTGCCGTCCGTGGGTCTCGATACAGTGGACAAAGTGCTGTATCACATTATCTGTGATCTCATTGGCTAGTTGTTCATTGTCTTGGAATATGGCAGTGCATGTTTGGGTCTCCAACAACTGTAGAATGAAGTACAGTAAAACCTGTCTTAAGCGGCCACTCAAAAAAGACCAAAAATTTGTTTCCAAGAATGATTATAGCTTAATGCAGGTCAAAAGTATTGCAAAATGCTCCAAGGGGAGCATTCTGCAATACTTTCGACCTTCATTAAGCTACGATCTGTCTTTAAGTCCTTGTTTTGTCTATTTTTGAGTGGCCGCTTTAGACAGGTTTTATTGTACAGACAAACATATAATACTTACTGAACGTGATTTCTATATAAAATATAGACATGTGACAGTATGACAAGGTGCGCCTCTGCCTGAACATGTTTTAGTTGAAAAGGGACCATAATACCAATAAATAATTTTTTGTTGCTGTTTTTCAGTTGATGAGGGGAGAGAGGATCCAAATACCACTACAAGTAGGCCACCATCGGCCCACCAAATGCTGACTTGGTAGCTTTGTGATTTTCCAGGGGATCTGGAACATTATTGCTATGGAACCCTTTAGCTTTGTCATTTTCCAGGGGAGTCCAGACCCACTGTCATCCCCTCTGGATCCGCACATGAAAGTACAGAGTGGTGGTACTATATGTCTCCCCATTTGCAACAACAGAGTCATAAAAATCAAGTGATGTGGATAAGTTAAGATTTTCATGCATCGATATCTGTTGAAAATAAGTGAACAACTGGGTACCATTTTATTTTGTCTTATCAACATAATTAGCCCCAATATAGCACTTTAAACACAAGTTCAATGGCAAGTGGAATAAAAGTCGTTCAGTGCTTTCTGCTTATTGGGTAAATTTATGTGCTTTTTCAATGTGTGCAGATACTTTTTTTTAAATAACTTTTTTAGAAAAAAAAATCAAATGTTCGGGTATATCATCAAGTAAAACTTGTCATGCTTGATCTGGTTCCAAACAGTTTGCAATCTTAAGGTTATCAGCAAGCAACAAAAGCCGGAAAAAGAGTGAAATGAAATTGCAGTAAAATGCCCGCTACTTACCCCTGAGGTAAGGAAAAGGTCGAGGCTCTGGTGTAGTAGTCCCTGATTCTGTTGATTACTGAGACAAAAGCTCTGCAGGAAACCATGAGCTAGCTTCATCAACTCAGACATTCTGATATCGGCTTGCTGAAATATAAACATGGAAGTCAACAGGGTTGTACAAAATTAAGAAATACAGTGTAGTGTTGATTACTGAGACGGAAACTCTGCAGGAAACCATGAGCTAGCTTCATCAACTCGGACATTCTGATATCGGCTTGCTGAAATATAAACAGTTCGTTATCAAATTCATTCAAGACTCACAAAGGTTCAAATGATTGACATGCCTGTCCGCACGCCTTCTTTGCAATATTGTTTCAGCAGCAGTGGTGCTACGGTATGGGAGGATGCTGGTATGTGTGATTGTATATGTATGCTGTAAACATTATTGTATCCACCATTGTAAAATTGATATAATCTGTTGTTATGTTTGGGAAAGGACTATCTAATGTTGTAATAACTTGTGTCTAATCCCTTTGTTTGCTTATGCAATAAAATATGTTTAATCTTATATAAACATGGTTACAAAAAATAAGAAATACTGTGCAATCCGCTTATGATTCTATCTTCGGTTGGGGCCAATAGAAATGGACTGTGAAATGAGTAAATCCATGGAGCAGTCTGATCTTGGTCCATATTGTTTGCAATATAGGCCACGTAAGAACATAAGCGGACATGGAGCAGATGTCAACAGTTAAGACTGGCGAGAAAAGGGATAAAATGCACTGAAATGGAATACCATAACTGGGTTCCCACATAAATTCAAAAACACCATTCCATAATTTTTCAATGATTTTTCCATGATCAACAATATAAGATCCATGACTATATAATGCAAGGCCTCCAACCTTCCCTTTTAGCTGCATCTTCACCATGCTGAGCATAAATGCGGAATGCAGCAACAACAGCATGCTTGTAGACCATGCATGCGTTTTGAAATAATTTTCAACTTGAAACAACCTGTAGCCAGTAAACTAGCTGTCCGACACATGCGTGTCCGACAGCTAGTTTTCTGGCTACTGGTGATTTCGTCAATTTATTTCACAAAATTGCATTATTTTTCCATGATTATTCAGATTTTTTTAAATTCCATTATTTTTCCATGCATGGAACTTTTTTTGGTGATTTTCCAGGTTTTCCATGATTTCCAGAGCTTGTGAGAACCCTGCATAAAGCTAAATGATGTATTGGTATAAACAGGAATATTCATTCCTAGCTTAAACCTGAAGGCTTCATAGAAAGATTTGAAACACTCCCAATGAGTATCCACAATGCATGTTTGCTTTTGAGAAATTAGCAAGATTAATACAATTGAATCTCATTAATTTGAAGCCCTCACAACTAGGTTTTATTTTGAAGTATCAGTAATTTGAATTGTAGGAAGGTAGACATAAATGATTATCAGTTTTTTTCCTTTCAAACATATGTTTTGGGTTTGTAAAAGAAACGTCTCAGGTTTCATTTACCCACAAATAACATTATGCTTTTATAGAAAGTTATTAAAATAGTTGCTGATAAATAGGCCCTATTCTCCAACTCCAGTGTGTCCCAAATTATATTCAAATTACGGAACATTTCAAATTATCGAAGTTTGACTTTTTCTAGTTTTTACTGAATATGTATTTTGTTTCTATAAGTTACCTTATCATAAGGGATCTGTAGTAACTCCAGGACCACAGAGTAGGCATTCATGTTTCTCAGCAGCCTTTGTTCATGTTTACGAGCTTTCTTCACCCCTGGCTCAGCAGTGTCTTGGACACACAGCTTCGTCAGTCTCTGCAGGATCTACAAATAAAACCATGTTTAATCATAATACATTATATGGGCCTCGTTGCGACAAAACCTGTCTTCAAGGTTTCCGACAAAGCTAAACTAAAACCAGTCTCCTCAGCTACAGAGACAAGCTAGAAAACTATAATTTCACTTACAGCAAGCTTAGATATGGTACTTTCCAAAACGTAAATAACAAAGGCGCTGATCAGACTGCGCGGATGCCCAGGCTGGTCTGCGCCTGTGTTGTTCGCAACCCCCGAAGACAGGCTTTCTCACGTTGAGGCCCATATTTAGGTTAAAAAAGTGTCATAATGGCAATGCTAGACCAGCAATATGTGCATATTCACATTACCATGCTTAACCTGGATGTATCCTGTTTTGAAAGCAGTGTAGATCGAGATCAGCCAGCTGATCAGGATCCACACTGTTTATCATTCTGCTTGTAAATACATGCTTATTACCGGAATCCTGCAAGTGGATTGTATAACCAACCACAGGACCATAAGTGCACACCTGACACTGAGTCCAGTGCTTAAGTTAGGAGTGTGTACCAAAAAATTATTTTTCTTATTTCGAAACCAAAACATATGTTGTGGGTACTGAAAAGAACCGTCTCAATGAGACGGTTGTTTTGAGCACCTAAAACATATGTTTAAACTGATGGGTAAGAAGATATTTACAATTTTACGTTCAAAAATTTTGTTTATCTAAACCTATGGAGTCACAAGAATTTAGGTCTCCTTAATATGGAGTGAGCAAACCATTTTGGGGAAGAGAGTAAGAAGTTCATAGTCAACATGGTAAGAGTTAGAGCATCGGATATGCTTACAGGACTGTTAAGAGTTAAGAGTGCAGAACAGAAAAATAATTTTCTTATTTCTCAACCAAAACATATGTTGTGGGTACTCAAAAGAAGCACCTCAATGAGACTGTTCTTCTGAGCACCCAAAACATATGCTAAAAATTATGGGTAAGAAGATATTTACAATTTTACGCTGAAAAATTTTGTTTATCTTAACCTGCGTGCTTATATAGGAAATACAAAACACAGTATGAAGAAGAAATTTTAAAGAAATCAGGTTTTCCTATCAATAATCCTTTAACCCTTTAAAGACCGAAAAAACCCTAAATGGGGTGCTTTGGCAAACAGTGAAGACCCAGATGAAATGCAACAGAATGTGGCATTTCATCAGGGTCTATACTGTTTGCTTAGACAAAAACAATCTTCAGAGACTGAAATACAACATATTTAGGAAATTATAACCTGTGACCCCTTAATATATATAATTGACCATCCTCACTTGATTGTATCAAACTTTATTGAAAATTCCATGTGTCTTAAAAAGGTTGAGAATCCCTGTCTCCCTTGCCTTCATGTGTTCAGGGTTCCAAACTATAAATAAAGACTCTTCCTTCAGTTGACACATTCTACAGTCATTCTCCTCCTTTTGCTGATTCAAGAAGGGATGTTGTCAATTACAAGCGAAAGTATGTGCATGAAGTACTGGTAAACTTGCTTAGTCAAGCTTGCCCAGGAAAAAGTGTGGTTTGGTCAATTGACGGTCTCGACCTGACCATAGCTGTTGACTGAGAGGTAAAACAAAATCATCTGACACATCAAATTGGTGCTATCAAAAAGATTATAATAAATGGATAAAACATGCTTTTCTGTATATTAACGGTTGCCAAGCCTGAATGTGATAATATGTTGCAGTTCCTGCTGTAACACATTATCACACTCGGGCTTGGCAAACGTTAATACGAAGAGAATGTTCTATCGTCATTGTTATATACCTTCCTTTCCAGCACACCGGGCTTAAATGGCAATGAAGCCCTCTGCTGCTTTGTTTTAATGGGAATGAAGCACGGGGCCAGTAATTGGTCAATGATCAGCCGCATTGCGACACTTTGAAACGTACAACTGTCAGCAATTGAAACACATCCAGTTTCTATAGTAAAACATTTATTAGGTATATAACAATGGTTGATAAAACCTTTACAAGAAGCCTTTTAACCCATTAACAAAAGACCAATGGAATTTTCCATAAAGCAACCAGTAATAATGGCAGGATAGTCCATTATATATATTGAGGGTTCACAGGTTATGATTTCCAAAAATATTATATTTCTTCTCTGAAAATCCATTTTGTTTAAAGCAATTGTGCAGGCCCTGATGAAATGCCACATTATGCGGCATTTTATCTGGGTCTTCACTGTTTGCCAAAGTAACTGTTTAGGAGTTTCTGGTCTACAATGGGTTACATTTGTAATATTTTCAAATACCCTGATATTTTTTAAGATAAACTGTGAATAACCCTTAACATTTGCAATTCCCAGTATAACTATATTGAACTTTTTTTTAAATTTTAAAAGTGGATCAAAGATCAAAGTAATATTTTTTGGTATAGATTAAAGCTCTTCCAAGATGGTAAACATATTGGAATGAAGATTTTAAATGCAACAAATTAACTTAAATGAAATGACGTAACGTCTGTTGCATAGCGTTACGTTAACGTTGTACAACGGATGTGACGTCCGTTGCACAACGTTACTTTAACGTGATTTCAACGTACGTTGCTAGGGAAGTTTTAGTAGTTTTGAGACGGCGCCATAGCATCGTAGGGCCCGCACTTTGTTAAGAAAATAAGTAGCCTATAAATATCGTAGAACTCACAATCGGAGTTGACTTGTGTTTTATCCATCATCGGGATTATCGACGAAACATATGGTAGCAGAGCGAGGTTCTAAATTTGAAGAATAGTAGAGATAATTCGAAGATCAAGAATGGCGTCATCCGCAAATGAAGTTGTTAACGAGAATCATCCAGAGGCCCTATGCGACTTTGAGGAAATGGAAGTACAATTCAAGAAAGACAAGACCCGTGTGAAATCTAACTTTACACGATCAAGAAATAAATTACTAGATTTGCTAGATCAAGATGATTTGCCAAGCCGAAAAGATGTCCGTCAAGCACGTCAAAACATGGACACTTGTCAAGCAATAGCTATCGAGGTACTGACAAATTTTTCGGACTTTTACACCAAGAACGGCGAAAAACAAAAACGTAAGCTGGTTGTGATGGAAATGATCCGAATCGAAGAAGATTTCTACATGACGTCTGAGTCTGCCAGGGAGTATTTAGAGTCTCGAAAGAGTGACAACTCGAGTGTATCTTCGGACATTCTTTCGATCGATTTGCTGGAGACAATGAACATTTCTGATCAGAGTGAGACTAATCGCAAACAGGGCTTGGCTCCATTTCAAAATCAGACAGTATCCGAGGTAAATTCATTTAAATTTTTCAGTGAATCGGTACCTGACCTTTGCACTGCTAGGGATAACCTCATCTCTCCAAAAAGTACTGTTCAGCATAATATGACTTTTGAAAAAGCCCCTTTATTGAATGATACCCATCATGATGCAAACCCCCAGTACCCAGATGAACACTATGCGAACCCAGGGAGCTGTTTAGCTGACACGAGTACACGTAATGTCCCATTTGAGAATCTTAGTTCAGCGCAATCTATCGGTCACGATTTATGGCGGCAACTGAAGCGTGTACAGATACCGGTGTTTTCAGGAGAAAAGCGACAATACCAAAATTGGAAAGCTGCTTTCTTGGCCTGTATTGACAGTGCACCTGCGACGGACGAGTATAAATTGCTGCAATTACGCCAATATTTATCCGGCGATGCCTTAAAAGTAATAGAAAATTTGGGGCATTCAGCATACGCCTATAAAGCAGCGAAAGAGAGGCTGGATCGAAAGTACGGTGGCAAACGCAGACAGATTGCCATTTACCTTGAAGATTTAGAGAATTTTCGACAAATACGACTGGGGAACGCCAGAGATTTAGAGAACTTTGCCGACCTGCTGGACATTGCCATAATCAACTTGAAAGAGGCGGGTCTTCACCATGAATTACAAGACGGCTCGCTTTATACAAAATTGCAGAGGAAATTGCCAGAGTCACTATTGGCGCGCTATCACCGCTGGGTTTTCGAGAATAGCGTGTCAGGGTCTGTACTTACTCTAAGGACTTGGGTTATACAGGAATCTGAATTTCAGACTGTTGCTACAGAGACTGTGCACGGGTTGACTGGACAATCATCGAACCAAGCGTCGCAGCCATTCTACAGAAACAACAACCAGCGAGCATTCTTTGGCGAAACAACTGAGGAGGGTCGACGAGGGAAATCTATCGAATGCCAACTATGCAAGGAGCCACACAGAATTTGGAATTGTCAACATTTCGCAGATAAGTCTGTAACAGAGCGATGGAATTTGGCAAAGCTGTTTCAGCTATGCTATCGTTGTCTAGGGGAGTGGCATGTTGGGAAAAAATGTCCAAGAAGCCGACAGTGTGGCTATGAAGGTTGCCAAGAATTACATCACAGGTTACTACATCGACAGCGGTACCAATCAGAAATTACAGAGCAACCTCCTTCTTCATATCATGATACTGAACTGAAGGGTTTGAGAAATAAATATAATAAGGAACCTTATTCAAACCGCCCAGAAATGGACACCCTTCTGACCACTTCAGTCACATACGTTACGGAGGGGAAAGGACAAAGCCAACATACATCTATGACAGCCACAGACGATTACAGACCAGACTACATTGCTCTTCGTACCATCCCCGTGATACTTAGAAATGGTGACAGATCATTGAAAGTCAACGCCCTGCTAGATGATGGCAGCACAAAAAGTTACATCAATGCAGATGTTGCAGCTGAGTTAGGTCTGCAAGGAAAAACAGAAAAAGTAATGGTCAATGTCTTAAATGGCCAAGTTGAGACATTCGAAAGCAAACCAGTAGAATTTCAATTAGAGAGTATGAACGGCAGTGTTAATATGACAGTTAACGCTTACACAGCAAATAGGGTTACAGGAGACATGAGGGTTTTTGATTGGAATAAATGTAAAAGTCGCTGGCCATATTTGAAGAATATTGACTTTCCACACAGTACAAAAAGAGAAATTGTAGATCTGCTCATTGGCCTAGACTGTGCGTATCTTCATTCCACACTCGAAGAAGTAAGAGGAAAGCCAAGCGAACCTATAGCGAGGCTAACACCACTTGGGTGGACCTGCGTTGGAAACCCAGGACAGAGAGATGGTTCAATGTTGCAAACAAACTTTGCCAGCACATTCTTTGTAAAAGATCAGTCATCTCTAGAGAGGTTGAATGCAAATTTGAAGAAATTCTGGGAGTTTGAGGAGGAGCCGTTGATGCATGAACCCCCTGTGATTCGATTGGAGGAAAAACTAGCCTTGCAAACAGCAGAACATTCTATAAACTATGAAAATCAAATGTATCGGGTTGGTGTCCCTTGGAAAGAGCGTCAGCCAGTTTTACCGAACAACTATGATATGGCTCTACGAAGACTTGAAAACACTGAGAAGAGACTAAAACGATCACCGGACATTGCAGACTCTTACAGCAAGTGCATTGAACAGTATATTGAGAAAGGATATGTAAGGAAGATAATGGAACACGAGAAACGTAAATCAAAATGGTACCTGCCACATTTTCCGGTCATCAGACTTGACAAAGAAACAACAAAAACTAGGATCGTATTTGATGCATCAGCTAAATATGACGGAGTCTCTTTAAATGACGTCATACACCAAGGGCCCAAGTTACAAAGGGATCTGTTTGACGTACTACTACGCTTCAGAAGGTTTCCAGTAGCAGTAGTTTGCGACATTGCAGAAATGTATCTCCGTATTGGGATCACACCAGAGGATAAACCATATCATAGATTTCTGTGGAGGGGAAGCAATCAGAATAGCCACCCAGATATCTACGAATTCGACCGAGTTGTGTTTGGAGTGAACTCATCGCCGTTTCAAGCACAATTTGTACTGCAGTATCATGCCCAAAAATGTCAGAAAGACTTTCCTGTAGCAGCAGAAATAATTCAAAAATCAACATATATGGACGATTCAATGGACTCGACACTATCAGATGAAAATGCAATTGAATTGTATAAACAACTTTCACGCCTTTTGACAAAAGCTGGCATGCATGCTCGAAAATGGCTATCGAATTCATCCACTTTACTCTCAGTTATTCCTCAAAATGATCGCAAGGCTGAGGTTGACTTAGATCGTGACCAGCTGCCAAGTGCCAAAACACTCGGAGTGTGGTAGGTGGCAGATAGAGACGAGTTTACATATAAGGAAAATGCGCCGGATGATAGTATGGTGTATACAAAACGCAACTTTCTCAAAAAGATAGCTACATTGTTCGACCCTATCGGTTTTATTGCACCATTTACAATCAGGGCAAAAATACTGCTGCAAGACATGTGGACAACTGGTTTGGAGTGGGATGAGGAGCTAACCGAATCGCTAACCATTTCTGCACGTGCGTGGTTCAATGAGCTTACCGATCTGAAACAGCTGCAGATTCCAAGATGTCTGTTCCAAGACAAGAGAGCATCTGAAACCATTTCGTTGCATATATTTGTAGACGCATCAGAGAATGCATACGGAGCTGTAGTTTATGCTAGATGTCTAAGGATGGACGGCTGTGTTACTCGGAACATAGTTGCAGCAAAGGCACGAGTGGCGCCTTCTATATCAACAAGCATCCCACGCCTAGAACTGATGGCTGCTGTTGTCGGGGCTCGTTTGGCTATGAGAATTTCGAAGGTGCTAGATATTTCAGTAGGCTCCGCTACATTCTGGTCAGACAGCGCAAATGTTCTGTGGTGGATTCGCGGTCGAAGTCGTCAGTTCAAACCATTTGTCGCAAATAGAGTTGGAGAAATTCAGGGCTATACAAATCCAGACCAATGGCGATACGTACCAACAGAATTAAATCCAGCAGACTTTCTTAGTAGGGGAATGAAAGCAACAGATCTGATAAGAAATAACGCATGGTGGAGAGGTCCAGATTTCCTTGGAGAACCAGAGGTGACCTGGCCTATAAATAAGAACTTTGCACAGCCTAGTTGGAGTGCGGAACTGAAGAGATCTACATCAATCCTAAGGAAAACCAACTCTGAAAATGAGGACAGCAGATTTGGTGATTCAGTATCTTCAGTCTTCATGTCAATTAGCGTCCGTAGGTCACAAGTTCTAGTGGATCCAAATCGCTATTCCAGCTGGCTTAAGCTAAAAAGAATTCAGGCATGGGTAGATCGCTTCATTGAAAACTGCCAGAAATTAAAGACAGACAGAATGACAGGGGAACTGTCAGCCGATGAGCTCAACCAGGCTGAGATCAAACTTATCAAGGAGACACAATCTTCATATTTTCCAGAGGAATATGAATCTTTGAAGCATGAAAAGGTATTATCGTCAAGTAGCAAATTGTTGGGTTTACAACCAAAACTTGACAGCGATGGACTAATGCGTTCAGATAGCCGCTTAAAACACGCAAAATTCTTGTCCTATGACGTACGATATCCAGTGATTTTACCCAGGAAGAGCTGGGTAACAAAGTTAATTGTGAAAGAGTTTCATGAAAAAGGACGTCACTCCACAGGGACCAACCAAACATTGTCAGCTTTATCAGCTAGGTATTGGATCGTGTCTGCACGTGAGGTTATACGGGAGTTCGAAAAGGCATGTGCCGAATGTCGCCGACGTAAAGCAAAGGCCTGTGAGCAAATTATGGCTCCATTGCCAATATCAAGATTGAAGATGAGCTTGCGAGCATTCACAAGGACAGCTGTTGATTTCGGGGGACCATTTATTACCGTGCAGGGTCGAGGGAAACGTCGCGCAAAGAGGTATCTATGTTTGTTCACCTGCCTTGCCACGCGAGCTGTACACCTAGAAATTGCCTTTGGTCTCGACACAGACTCCTTCTTGAATTCTTTCTATAGAATGGCTAGCCGTAGAGGACTCCCTGAAGAGGTATATTCTGATAATGGTACTAATTTTAAGGGAGCTGACAATGAACTAAAATTATTAGTTTCACAAATCGATGAAGACAAAATTACAGAATCAGCAGCAAACAAAGGAGTTAAGTGGCACTTTAATCCACCACTCGCTCCGCATTTCGGTGGAGTGCATGAAGCCATGATAAAATCAGCAAAGCGGGCTATCAGTGCTATTCTAGGGAATGCAGACATAAATGACGAGGAGCTTATGACTGCAATAATTGGAGCTGAGGGACTTATCAACTCACGTCCCTTGACATATCAATCAGCAAACCCAGTGGATGATGTACCCCTGACCCCAAACCACTTCCTGCATGGACAAATTGGGGGTCAATTTGCGCCAACGTCAGTGGATTCAACGCAGTTCAACCTTAGAAAACGATGGCGCCGGATCCAAGAGCTAGTCCGGCACTTTTGGCAGCGTTGGCTCCGAGAATGGCTACCAGCACTTGCAGCACGGAAAAAATGGAACCAGGAACGCCAGGATGTCAAGGTAGGAGATATTGTACTCGTGGTCTCGCCAGATACATCACGGGGAAATTGGCCATTGGGAAGAGTGTTGGAGGTTTACCCGGGAACAGACGGGCGAGTTCGAGTTGTGAAAGTCCAGGTCGGACAGGGGACCCTTGTAAGATCAGTGACGAAGCTGTGTCCACTAGAATGTGATCAGTAAGACATTTATATCAAACGAACATGTAATTCAAAGTAATTGCTAAATACAAACTTGATAATTCATATTGGAATGGAAATCTGAAGCTGCATTTTAGCTCATACTGAAATGGATCATTTTAATTTAAGTTAATTTTACCTATTTACACATTCAACTGATAATTTGTTCTCCAGTTTATAACAGTTGATCAAAATACTTTATATTTTGAGGAGGGGAAAAATGGAATGAAGATTTTAAATGCAACAAATTAACTTAAATGAAATGATGTAACGTCTGTTGCATAGCGTTACGTTAACGTTGTACAACGGATGTGACGTCCGTTGCACAACGTTACTTTAACGTGATTTCAACGTACGTTGCTAGGGAAGTTTTAGTAGTTTTGAGACGGCGCCATAGCATCGTAGGGCCCGCACTTTGTTAAGAAAATAAGTAGCCTATAAATATCGTAGAACTCACAATCGGAGTTGACTTGTGTTTTATCCATCATCGGGATTATCGACGAAACACATATGTTATCTCAATATATTCTGTATTGAGCATGGTTAATTTGATGCACACACACAAGCACACACACAAAAATATGCACCTTATCTTCGATACCAAGAGTATACAAAGGGGCTCTTTCATGGTATGGGAAATTAACATGGGAGTCTGCCCACGCTTGGAATTTGATAATATTATGTTTATTAATTGTCTGGGGTATGACTTTTATATTTATGGTGCATTTGAGTTTTTATGCAATTCCATTGCTAATTTATGACGTCATGTATTATCACTACAATACCTTAGGGTATCCTGTTATAATCATTTCTAAAGTAATTGACATATCATGTAACAGGCGCAGAAATGCTTTATTTAATAACTATATCATTGATAAGTACGTTGATACTATAAATGGCTTTGTATGTATTAGGATAGTGGGTGGGCAATCATTTTTATGAGATGGTACCCCAATTTTTAACTATATATTTTGTATTCAGTCGAATTTGGAATTAAAATTTTTACACGTTGCGGTCTTTGTCAAGATACCATTTCAACATATAAACTTTCCATATATGTTAAGAATATGTAGACAAAATTTCATGAAATTCAAGGACCGGTAACATATTTTTCAACTTGATGTAAACACATGGCCCTAATTCATCAAAATGTAAAAAATACAATAATCATGTTTCACTGTAAAACATATTTGAATACTTGCTTAGTTTGAATCACCATGCTAGTACGTTTATTGGTAGAAGTTGATATGTTCAGTGTTTTTCCCTATTGCTGATTGGAAAAAGAAAAACAATATTCTTTGATATTAAGTGTCATGATTCTTATTTAATGAAGTGCTTACACAATAATATTACCCAAAACGATACAATATGGTGACACTGGACTTACCACATCTAGTTTCTAACGTTAAAACTACATCTAACTAATGTTACACTAAATATGTAACATTATTAAGAATTTTAATTCATACAGAAGAGAAACCTTATGACAAGTCAGTTCATACAGGAGAAGAACCTTATATCTATGGTTTTATAATTGTAAGCCTCATTAATAAACCTGGTTCACAAGAATAAGCCCCTGTCAAACCTATTGGTTATAATGAACCAATGTGGTCACAGAGAACTCTTGGCTTCAAAGGAATTCCTAAATTAATGCTTAAATCTTCTCTGTTTATTCTATTTTGTAAAACTGATGCTGATTTCCATCAAATGGCAACATTTATTCTTTGGCTGGCTGTATATTCCAGGCATACAGTTTCGTTTTCTGGACCTCACTTATTCATGTAGAACACTGTTCTATGATACCTTTGATATGACTCTGTTACACTTAATCCTGGTCACGGCACCAAAATGTGGTTACTCTACTTAAGTTGGGATGTATAGAAATATTTGGTCTTCTTGTTTTCACATGTTTATTGATAGGATATTATGTTTCTTAAACAATATCATGCAGGACTTGAGGAAGTGATACACGTTGTCTTGGCCCCATAGTGCCATGACGTGGGGCCATGACCTTTGGCATTTCCATCAATTGAATCATTTGAAATTGTCTAAACATGTCTTTCTTTAAGAAAAGTGGAAGTAGATTTAAAAACAACCTCCTTCTGTTGATTTATTGATTCATTTCAACTAAATAATTAATTTTGCTAAAACTGACCTATACCCATAAGAGGTAGGAAATGACAAAGTTACCGGTTTTGGATTTTCATGAAATTTGGCTCAGATCAGTAGGATATATATGGCATGTTTTTGTGATAATATGATATCTTGACAAAGACTAAAACATATCTATCTTTGGAATTTAATGTTGAATGTTTTGTAAATTTTTGAAAAAAAATATTGAAATTTTATAATCACTTCTTCAGAAAACGCAAACCATAATATATCCAAATGGTTTCCTGGTATTAACATAATGCCTATGGTATTTTGGATTTAATCTAGATGATAAATCATAGAAATAAACAAAACTATAGATTTAGGACATGGAAAATTAGAGACAGGTGTCACCTCAAAGGTGGAGTACGTCAGGGTTGCTTCCTAAGCCTTATTCTTAACTATCTAATTCAATACATACATTTTCATAGTTTGTATATAACGAGTCATTATCATGCAAAGTTTAAAGAAAATCCATGCGTGGGCACAGATGCAAGACCCCCTTTCATTGTTCAAGTATCTCCCAGCCCAATGTTATAATAAATTTTTCACACTCAACTCACACAGGATAAATAAAACATATGAGAGTCTTAAACATACGTACAGATAAGGAAATTTTCTTACCCATTAATTTGTACTTGTGTTTTGGTTGCTTAAAAGTTATGGTTCTTTTAAGTACCCACAACATAATTTTATGTTTTGACTTAGAAAATGAATCTCAGATCCCAGTGGTTAGCATTTAGTCTTGGTAGCCCTGTGGCTAGCACTCCACCTGAGTAGCCTTGTGGTCAGTACCTAGTAACTAGAGCTAAATGAGGGTAGCTCTGTTGTGGCAAACATTTAATCTTGGCAGTCCTGTTGCTAGCACTTAACTAGGGTAGCCTAGTGGCTAGTAGCCCTTAATATGGGCATCCCAGTGGCTAACATTTAAGGCTGGTAGCCTGGTGGCTAGCATTTACTCTGGGTAACCCAGTGGCTAGCTCATGATCATGGTAGCCAAGCCGAGTGGCTAGCATTTGATCTGGGTAGCCAGATGGCTCACAATTACTCTGTGTAACCCAATGACTAGCTATTAATCATGGTAGCCAAGTGGCAGGTACTTAATCCAGGAATCTCCGTCAAAGTGGCAAACACTTAGAGTGGCTAGCACTTAATCTCCTTTAGCATAGCCGCTCACATTCAATCTTGGTCGCAGCAGTGGCTAACTCTTGATCATGTTAGCCAAGTGAATAACATTTAATCTTGGTAGCATAGTGGCTAGCACTTAATCTGTGTAACCCAATGACTCTTAATCAGGGTAGCCAGGAGGCTCCAATTTAATGTGGGTAGTCTAGTGGCCAGCATTTAAACTCAGAAGTCTAGGTGCCAGCTATTTATTTTGGAAGCATTTTGGTCTGCAAGTTGATTACAAATCCTAAATGAATTCACTCTCAATAAGGACAGCCAAGTGGCATGGGAGTGAGAAACATACGGAATTTAGGCATGCTTGGGACAATAAGTCACATCATATCAAGCCAGTGTCTTCATACTTTTGCACTTCAAATTCCATTCTGAGTGCAACAGCATTAATTTCAATGTCGTAACAACAGCAAACATCATTTGATGAATAACAAATTCCAAGTGAAAATCATCATTCCTTTGCATCAGTATACTACAGGCAAGGATGCAACTTTTGCAAACATCAAGTAACCCAAACATGCATGGGTTATCCATCACTGCAATGTTGTGTAAAAGTGAACACATGATGAAACAACTCTACCTCCACATGACCTAGCTGCTGGTGAGTACTAGAAATCTGCAAGCAATATGAGAAAGTGGCAATAAAGCATGTGTTTTCAGTTTGTGAGGCTATCAGCAGTTTTCTAGCAAAAGTTAGAAGCCAAATGAAATCCTATTTATCTTGAAATGAATTGGACAAACACAAAAATATGTTTTTCTCTTAAACAAGTACAATTTACAATTGATTTTCATAAAAAGTGTTCCCATGTGAATGTGAATGGAGTCCCTCCAACAATAAAAAAGGAATGTTTTACACTACTAAAACTATTTCATAGTATTGCTATAACAAGGAATACATTTTTGTGGCTGTTCCTTGGCTGTAACCAGCACTGGGCCGGTGGGTTTATGGTTGATGCGGTTTTATGTCCAGGATCAGCAGAAGGCTTAACTGGCAGTGGTTCTGGTTTAAAATGTCTAAGAAGACGAGCCACGACTTAAAGCTTCATCAGACAGAGTGGTGGTGCCGGGGATCAAACTCAGGACCCCTGGGTACAAGGCGAGTGACTTATAAGCTACACCATGCCAGCTCCTTAAAACAAGGAACAATTTTATTTATTCCAGGAGGTTGCCAAATAAATTGGACTTCCAATAAATTCAAAATATCAATTAAACTAAGGATTGAGCAGCGATCTGATGACCTGTTTAACTCATCAAAAGGGTAACTTTAAGCTAGCTGTGCTGTTAGTCTTAAGTACAATCATTTATAAAGGTATTATTGGGTCACCCAAGGACTATTAGTGGCAAATTATATTCAAATTGTAAAAAGAAGTTTTCGACAAGAAGAATTTCAAGCCTTTCTTTTTGGTTGCCATGAACCATCCCTATGGAGTTGATGAAATTTCCACCCAGCCATTTAGGAGGATATGTTGCTAAAACAAATTATTGACTAACGTTCAACGGATGGAAAGAAAGAAGGTCAGATATCGTACATAAGAGAATCGCAAATGCTCAGCTTATGCCCATGGCTCAAGTGAGATAAAAAAAAAAAACTTCTCTTTTCATCATTTAATCACTAAAATAGATCAATCGGAACTGCCTCGGCCAATTCCGCTAAATTCCATTGAATCAGACCATGGATGTACATCGAGGATCTACTTTGATAACGTGGGTGATAACGTGACGCTGACTTTATATAACGTGGTGCTGACGCCACAGAAACCATGTTAACAAAATAACAAGTGTGATTGCAGTAAAACAAATGGTTATAAATGAAGTTTATGTTTTTTCAATAAAATGTCGCTATAGCAATATTTTATTGAAAAAACATAAACTTCATTTATTCTGCTGATTAAATTTTAATAGAGCTACAGAACTAATTTTCCATACGCCAGTTCCGGCTACAAAAATGGAGCTTTTTGGTACATAGTACTATGCATAATGTTCCTTATATACACCCCAGGCATGGTTCGATTCTTGAATTGTCACAGACTTTCCCCAATGTAAAATAGATGTCTCATTTGTTGTACCATCATTATTCAAAAAATGATAAAATTTACAATTTTAAATGAGGTTGCAGCTTTTACTCAAACAACTGATAAATTTGAGTTAATGAGAGTCAACTTATAACAATGTTACCATAAAATCCTGCCATTTGAAACCAGCTATCTAAACTTATTCAACAGAAGAATGTACTTACTGCTTTGATAGTCCTATAGTTTCTAGCTGCATGTTCGTCTATAGCTGGTCCAAGGCCAAGGTCAATAGCTGAACCCTTCTCTCCCAACCCTGGAGACTGAAACATAAAAATATCAGACTTCCATTTATTCTGAACAAGATTATTTACAAAACCCTTACTCATCTCAACTCTTTGTCTGCTTGTGTGGTCTGCTGATAACCTATGCAAACAGTTTGGACCCAAATCAGGCCCGACATTTTGTAGGGCCTGATCTGGATCCAAACTCTTTGACACCATGATGGTATTCCTGAATGAATTTTTAGAAAAAGTGTTTAAAAAAATCTGCAGATGACAAAAAAATCGTGAAAAATATCCAGTAGGCTAAGAGTTCATAAAGCACAGTGTATTTCAATGACGGAAATCTTCAATAAATAATTTTTGTTCATCAAGCACAGTCATGTGTGCTCAGCCTTTAAGTTTGTGCATTCAGAGCAAACAGAATTTTGAGCATTTTCAGTGCCAAAAAAACTCAAAGAAGATTGAAAGTCTATTATTTCAAGTTCTACATGACTTTCTCACATGACATCACGTTGATTCTGATATAAGGTCATGTATTAAAATTGATAAACTACTAGAGTTTACATATTAACTAACCTTATTTGTCATATGACATGGCGTCTGGGAGTGAAATAACGCCATGCATTAAAATCTATATATAGATTTTCGGGAAATGTTATGAAATGATGCTTTTAATGTCACTCATATGGCAAAACCCTAACGTTTTCAAGCCAAAATTATGATTTCAAAATAATTTTAATGTCATATGATAGACAGAATCTAACATTCATGCTCCTGTACTATTGAATTTATTAAACTCGTTGCAAAAAGAAGATAAAATGCTCGACAAGCCTCGCATTTTATCACTTTCCCCCAACTCGTTCAATAAAACATGAGCACTCATGTAAGATCCTCTATGTAATGATGTCCATAACTATGATGAGTATAACTACAAAATGCTAAGGTTTTCATGATCACATTGTTTCCATGGGTGGAAGTTTGAAATTCTAAAAATCCTGAACATTCATAACTCCAATCTTAAAACTTGCAGTATGCCCACTAAATATTCAAAATTTCAGTTTAAATGGTCAATTGTCCTTAAACAGACTGAAAATAAACCAGAGAAGCTATTATGACCTCCCTAATTCAGCATTTTGAGGCTGACTTTCAACACTCAAAACCCTGAATTCAGGAATAATCCTGAAAACGTTCATCCATGTGTTCCTAGAGAAGCAGTCTAATTAGAGACTTTTTGTTTTGCTTTCTTCAGCAAATTATTATGGATAAGTTAGAGTTGGACTAGAACAGATACCTCAACTGGTAGAATTCAGCAGTTAACCCGCTACTCCATATTAACGCCTTTTGACACCTTTGAAATATCATGCATTTGAAAATATTATCGAAAATGGAGCATTTGCTCTTTAAGAGAAAATGCTCCATTTTCCATAATAATTTCAAAAGTATTCAAAACTTAACTTAAACTTTTCTTGAATTTTTTCAATGTTGTCTAATAATAGAAAAAGATGTTACGATCTAAAAATAGCCTATGGAGTAAAGGGTGATGATAACTGCTTTTTTCTCATGGACCATTTTTAAATATTTTTTTTTACAAAATACAAGGAAAATTACCTTTTTGCCTTCTGAAGATTTCTTCTTCTTTTTAGGCTCATCTCCTTTTTTATCCTTAAATACCCAGAGCTCAGATTTCTCAACGAGGTTACGCAGCTCATCAAGATCTGATTTGATCTGTTTGTAGTTCTCAACATCACTCGCTGTCACCAACAATTGAACCTGTGTAAATAGGCATAAGTTTTACTGAAATGATCTTTTTCCTATACAGTAAAACCGGTCTTAAGCGGCCACTCATAATAAGACCTAAAATAGGTTTTCAAGGTCAATTATCGCTTAATGCAGGTCAAATGTATTGCAGAATGCTCCAATGGGAGCATTCTGCAATACTTTTGACGTACATTAAGCTACCATTTGTTATTAAGTTGTTTGTTTGGTCTATTTTTGAGTGGCCACTTAAGACAGGTTTTACTGTAATTCCTTTTGTAAAATTGTCCTTTAATAACAAGGTTCACTTATAACACGGTCCATTCCTATGGATTCCAAACATAGCATTAATAAGAGACTGCACTAGTACTGTACCTTGTATAGAGTAGTATGTCTACATTTTCTTATTCCTCTATATTTACATTTTCGAAGCAATCCTTTAATGAATCTTTAGATTTTTGCAACTGTTCATAGCCTCATGAATTACAGGAATTTGATTGACAGCTGCCAAGCTCACTTGCCCATGCAATACGCTTCAAACATTGAACTCATTCACCAGAAGTGACACTGGTCTTATGATTTACAGCGAGCCACACCCAAGTCACACATGCAAAACAAGCTTCTTGTTTGCTCCGTTGGCTGTCCGTGCTCAAGCTGGCTGTTCCACTTTTCCGTTCTACACTTCAACAAAACCGTTAATACGATTATATTTTAAATACAAAACTGTTTTAATTTCTAAATTAAAAATAATTTTTATATTTTAGATATTTATAATAAAATGTAAATATAAGCAATAAATTCAATTTTTGATCTGTTCATGGAATCATGAATACTTCGCGTCTCTTGCAAAGTTAATGTGAAGCCCTTCACTTACTTTGCAAGAGACCTGAAGTATTCATGATTCCATGAACCTTCCAAAAATTGAATTCATTTCTTTAATGAAAACATTTGTTGTAGTGCTCATTGAGCGGCTTTCAATGAGCACTACAACAAAATGTTTGATAAAAAATGTGGCCGCTTTCAATGAGCACTACAACAAAATGTTTGATAAAAAATGTGGCTGCTTTCAATGAGCACTACAACAAAATGTTTGATAAAAAAAATGTGACCGCTTTCAATGAGCAATACAACAAAATGTTTGATAAAAAATGTGGCCGCTTTCAATGAGCACTACAACAAAATGTTTGATAAAAAATGTGGCCGCTTTCAATGAGCACTACAACAAAATGTTTGATAAAAAAAATGTGGCCGCTTTCAATGAGCAATACAACAAAATGTTTGATAAAAAATGTGGCCGCTTTCAATGAGCACTACAACACAATGTTTGATAAAAAAATGTGGCCGCTTTCAATGAGCACTACAACAAAATGTTTGATAAAAAAAAATGTGGCCGCTTTCAATGGGCACTACAACAAAATGTTTGATAAAAAAATGTATTTTTCCGGAAATGTCTCAATATTTTTAAGGGTCAGTAAAATTTTTAGATTGTTTTTTCTATAGGAATTAAAAGCATGAAAATCTTTCATAACATCCTAAAAATATAAAAAAAAAATTCTCAGATGTCCCCCAAAAATTTATAGTAGGCCCCAGAAAAGTAGGGTCAGTAGGGTTTCCGTAATGAGACATTTTTTGGGCCTTATCAAAGTCAACAGCCTCACCTGTCTGAATGCCTACAAGACCTCTCTCCTCTGACTGAAGTGTTTTAACAACAATTGCAGGGAACCAGACACCAGTGAGGGGTAGTTATGCATAATGAGGTTGAGTAGGACTCTCACCTGTCTGAATGCCTGTAAGACCTCTCTTCTCTGACTGAAGTGTTTCAACAACAATTGCAGGGAACCAGACACCAGTGAAGCGTAGTTATGTATAATGAGGTTGAGTAGGACTCTCACCTGTCTGAATGCCTGTAAGACCTCTCTTCTCTGACTGAAGTGTTGAAACAACAACTGCAGGGAACCAGACACAAGTGAGGGGTAGTTATGCATAATGAGGTTGAGTAAGACTCTCACCTGTCTGAATGCCTGTAAGACCTCTCTTCTCTGACTGAAGTGTTTAAACAACAATTGCAGGGAACCAGACACCAGTGAAGGGTAGTTATGTATAGTGAGGTTGAATAAGACTCTCACCTGTCTGAATGCCTGTAAGACCTCTCTCCTCTGACTGAAGTGTTTAAACAACAATTGTAGGGAACCAGACACCAGTGAGGGGTAGTTATGCATAATGAGGTTGAGTAGGACTCTCACCTGTCTGAATGCCTGTAAGACCTCTCTTCTCTGACTGAAGTGTTTAAACAATAATTGCAGGGAACCAGACACCAGTGAGGGGTAGTTATGCATAATGAGGTTGAGTAGGACTCTCACCTGTCTGAATGCCTGTAAGACCTCTCTCCTCTGACTGAAGTGTTTAAACAACAATTACAGGGAACCAGACACCAGTGAGGGGTAGTTATGCATAATGAGGTTGAGTAGGACTCTCACCTGTCTGAATGCCTGTAAGACCTCTCTCCTCTGACTGAAGTGTTTAAACAGCAATTGCAGAGAACCAGACACCAGTGAGGGGTAGTTATGTATAATGAGGTTGAGTAGGACTCTCACCTGTCTGAATGCCTGTAAGACCTCTCTTCTCTGACTGAAGTGTTTAAATATAGCAAGAAGTGAGCGAAGCTCACATACCCCCGGCGGTAGCCATCAGAGGTTGTAACACTTTCAGAGAAACGACAAAATTGTCAAAGATTTCATAATCCTAAATCAAGTAGTTTCTGAGAAAACTTTGATGAAAAATGTCCATATGTGTTATATAAGAGTGACAGAAGGAAAAATTGAAAATTTGAAAAAAGAAGGCAAAATGAGGATTAGCACCTTAGTTTTCATTTACACAATACACTTCTCCTACCTGAAAGTACACAAATAATTTCATAATCCTAAATCAAGTAGTTGCTGAGAAAACTCTGACAAAAACGTCCATATGTGTTATATAGGATTGACAGAAGGAAAAATTGAAAAAGAAGCCAAAATGAGCTTTAGCATCTTTATTTTCATTTACACAATACACTTAGCCTACCTGAAGGTGTACACTAAATTTGAAAACACTGGCTCCAATAGGAGCCGAGAGATCTGCGACAGAAATTTTCATTGGAGAGAAAGAAAAATGAATAAATAAAGTGACTGATAAGCAATATGTGGCTGTTCTTTTGTTACACAATACAACTAATCACTATCAAGCTTTGTACCAAATTTCAGAATCCTAACTTAAGTAGTTGCTGAGAAATCTTTGACAGAAAAAATGTCTATATGTATTATATAAGAGAGAAAGAAGGAAAAAATGAAAATTTGAAAAAAGAAGGCAAAATGAGGATTAGCATCTTAATTTCCATTTACACAGTACACTTTGCCTTCCTGAAGGTGTACACAAAATTTGAAAACAATGGCTCCAATAGGAGCTGAGAAGTCTGTGACAGAAATTTCCATTGGAGAGAAAGAAAAATAAATAAATAAAGGGACTGATAAGCAATATGTGGCTGTTCTTTTGCTACACAATACAACTCATCACTATCAAGCTTTGTACCAAATTTCAGAATCCTAACCCAAGTAGTTGCTGAGAAATCTTTGACGAAAATTTTTTCCATTGGAGAGAAAGAAAAATGAACAAATAAAGGGACTGATAAGCAATATGTGGCTGTTCTTTTGTTACACAATACAACTCATCGCTATCAAGCCTTGTACCAAATTTCAGAATCCTAACCCAAGTAGTTGCTGAGAAATCTTTGACGAAAAAAAAAGTTTACAGACAAACAAACAAACAAACAGACAAACATAATTACAGAAAAGGCAAAAACTATATACCCCCTATATACTTCGTACCGGGGGTATAAACAGCAATTGCAGGGAACCAGACACCAGTGAAGGGTAGTTATGCATTATGAGGTTGAGTAAGACTCTCACCTGTCTGAATGCCTGTAAGACCTCTCTTCTCTGACTGAAGTGTTTTAACAACAATTGCAGGGAACCAGACACCAGTGAGGGGTAGTTATGCATAATGAGGTTGAGTAAGACTCTCACCTGTCTGAATGCCTGTAAGACCTCTCTCCTCTGACTGAAGTGTTTTAACAACAATTGCAGGGAACCAGACACCAGTGAGGGGTAGTTATGCATAATGAGGTTGAGTAAGACTCTCACCTGTCTGAATGCCTGTAAGACCTCTCTTCTCTGACTGAAGTGTTTAAACAACAATTGCAGGGAACCAGACACCAGTGAAGGGTAGTTATGTATAGTGAGGTTGAGTAAGACTCTCACCTGTCTGAATGCCTGTAAGACCTCTCTCCTCTGACTGAAGTGTTTTAACAACAATTGCAGGGAACCAGACACCAGTGAGGGGTAGTTATGCATAATGAGGTTGAGTAGGACTCTCACCTGTCTGAATGCCTGTAAGACCTCTCTTCTCTGACTGAAGTGTTTAAACAACAATTGCAGGGAACCAGACACCAGTGAAGGGTAGTTATGTATAGTGAGGTTGAGTAGGACTCTCACCTGTCTGAATGCCTGTAAGACCTCTCTTCTCTGACTGAAGTGTTTAAACAACAATTGCAGGGAACCAGACACCAGTGAAGGGTAGTTATGTATAATGAGGTTGAGTAGGACTCTCACCTGTCTGAATGCCTGTAAGACCTCTCTTCTCTGACTGAAGTGTTTAAACAACAATTGCAGGGAACCAGACACCAGTGAAGGGTAGTTATGTATAATGAGGTTGAGTAGGACTCTCACCTGTCTGAATGCCTGTAAGACCTCTCTCCTCTGACTGAAGTGTTTAAACAACAATTGCAGGGAACCAGACACCAGTGAGGGGTAGTTATGCATAATGAGGTTGACTAAGACTCTCACCTGTCTGAATGCCTGTAAGACCTCTCTTCTCTGACTGAAGTGTTTAAACAACAATTGCAGGGAACCAGACACCAGTGAAGGGCAGTTATGTATAATGAGGTTGAGTAGGACTCTCACCTGTCTGAATGCCTGTAAGACCTCTCTTCTCTGACTGAAGTGTTTAAACAACAATTGCAGGGAACCAGACACCAGTGAAGGGTAGTTATGTATAATGAGGTTGAGTAGGACTCTCACCTGTCTGAATGCCTGTAAGACCTCTCTCCTCTGACTGAAGTGTTTAAACAACAATTGCAGGGAACCAGACACCAGTGAGGGGTAGTTATGCATAATGAGGTTGAGTAAGACTCTCACCTGTCTGAATGCCTGTAAGACCTCTCTTCTCTGACTGAAGTGTTGAAACAACAATTGCAGGGAACCAGACACAAGTGAGGGGTAGTTATGCATAATGAGGTTGAGTAGGACTCTCACCTGTCTGAATGCCTGTAAGACCTCTCTCCTCTGACTGAAGTGTTTAAACAACAATTGCAGGGAACCAGACACCAGTGAGGGGTAGTTATGCATAATGAGGTTGAGTAAGACTCTCACCTGTCTGAATGCCTGTAAGACCTCTCTCCTCTGACTGAAGTGTTTAAACAACAATTGCAGGGAACCAGACACCAGTGAGGGGTAGTTATGAATAATGAGGTTGAGTAAGACTCTCACCTGTCTGAATGCCTGCAAGACCTCTCTTCTCTGACTGAAGTGTTTAAACAACAATTGCAGGGGACCAGACACCAGTGAGGGGTAGTTATGCATAATGAGGTTGAGTAAGACTCTCACATGTCTGAATGCCTGTAAGACCTCTCTTCTCTGACTGAAGTGTTTTAACAACAATTGCAGGGAACCAGACACCAGTGAGGGGTAGTTATGCATAATGAGGTTGAGTAAGACTCTCACCTGTCTGAATGCCTGCAAGACCTCTCTTCTCTGGCTGAAGTGTTTAAACAACAATTGCAGGGAACCAGACACCAGTGAGGGGTAGTTATGCATAATGAGGTTGAGTAAGACTCTCACATCAAAGGACTTCTGGCCCACCATCAAGCCTTTCTTATCCAAGAAGGGCTCTGATGGAGGGAACGAAGTGATCTTATGTGAAAATGAGAAAATTGTCTCAGATCAAACGGAGGTTTGCAACATTTTTAACAAATATTTTGTAAATGTTGCAAAAGATATAGGAAATAATTCTCCCCAATACAACCAGGATTTCTCAGACCACCCCAGCATTGAAAAAATAATGGAAAATAACCCATCAAAAGATCCAAAAGATCAGTTTTCTTTTAAACCAACCACTGAAACATATGTACACAAAGTGATTTCAAATTTTAACATTAAAAAGTCAACGGGGGTTGACAAAATCTCTGCAAAGATTCTCAAGGCATGTGTTTCAACAGTTAGTGGTACAATCTCGAACCTTATGAATACCACATACAATTTTGGAAAATTCCCTTTAAGGCTGAAACAGGCGCAAGTTTTACCTCTGTTTAAGAAAAAAGACCCTCTAAACAAGGAAAACTTTCGCCCTGTTAGCATATTACCAATTATTTCAAAAATCTTTGAAAGAAATATGCACGATCAGCTGTCCAAGTATCTTGACTCAAGTTTTAACCCTTTTTTAGCAGCTTTTAGAAAAGGTTTTGGGTGCCAGTCTACTCTGCTGAGACTACTGGAAGACTGGCGCAAGGCTTTAGACAACCATGAATGCATTGCAGCAATACTGATGGACCTGTCCAAGGCGTTTGACTGTCTCCCCCATGGGCTTTTGATTGCAAAGTTAAAGGCTTATGGACTTTCAGAGGAGGCGGTCAAACTCTTGGACAGTTACCTCAATGACAGGTCTCAGCAGATTAAACTGGGACCATATGCCAGCTCATGGGAAAAGCTTTTTAAAGGGGTTCCCCAAGGCTCCATCTTGGGACCTCTCTTATTCAATGTTTTTATAAATGACATATTTTATTTTATTGTTCAAAGTATTTTATACAATTATGCAGATGACAATACTCTCTCTTTTATACATAAGGACCTTTTACACCTTAAATCAGTTTTAGAACAAGAGAGTCAAATTCTCATATCATGGTTTGACCAAAATTTAATGAAAGCAAACCCTGACAAATTCCAGGCCATTTGTATTGGTAAAAAGACTCATGACAACATTGAGTCTTTTCAAATTGGCCAAACAAATATCAAATGTGATGACAGTGTTACCTTGCTAGGTATCAATATTGACTATATGCTTAAATTTGATGCCCATGTTTCTGAAATTTGCAAAAAAGCCTCGAAACAGTTAGCAGTTTTAAAACGTTTGGGTGGATTTTTAACAAAGCAAGGAAAACTTGTAATTTATAACTCTTTTATAGCCTCAAATTTTAGCTACTGTCCCCTTGCTTGGCATTTTTGTAGTGCAGCAAGCACTAACAAACTCGAAAAAGTTCAAGAGAGGGCATTGAGATTCATAAATAATGACCATACATCAAGTCTCAATGACCTGCTCAAATCAACAAAAACACAGCCTCTTCATGTACGTAGGATAAAGCAAATGGCATGTGAGGTTTTCAAAATTATAAACAAGATGTCACCAGAATACATAAATGACCTTGTAGAAATTAAAACATCAACTTATAATTTCAGGGCAGAGAAACAGGCAGAAGTCCCACGGGTAAATACAACCAGGTATGGGCTGAGGTCCTTCAGGTCAGAGGCGGCCCGGGTATGGAACAGCCTTCCAAATGAGATGCGGGTTGCAGAATCATACCCCCAGTTCCGAAGGCTGATCCATAGCTGGGACAGCCCCATATGTGGATGTCCTCTATGCTCGACCTGATTGAGGTTATTTTTTCTGTTCAGTTTCTGCTTATCTTTAATTTATCTGCTGTTCTTATGTTATTTCGACCGTTTGTGTATTCCTTATTTTTCGCTTAGGTAAGCCAGTTGTCTTGCCTTTTTCGCTTTTCGCTTAAGGTTTACAGCCACAGGTCCCGATCAGCGGCTATATATGCATATGATCCAGATGCACCTTGATATCCTTGATATAATCTCAAGGATGTCATTTAGTGCAGTAAATGTGATAGTTTTTTAAGTATCTACAGAAAATATTTTATTTTTCTAAAAATTTAAATTCTATTTTTCAAACCTAGTCAAAAACATATTTTATTAAATTTTATGTATACATAAGTCCTTTCCATATCTACAGTCTTAATCAAACATCTATGTTTTTTCCATATATATTTTTAAATCTTTAACCTAAAAAATGTGTATATAATGTTAATAATGACTTTAAATTTTTTTTTATGTTGCATGCACTGTGATATTTGTTATATCTTTTTCATATGTTTGTCGAAGTAAAAGCCCTACAGGGCTTATGTTTGATGTTTATCATATTCGACGTTAAATAAATCTTCTATGTCTATGTCTATGTCTATGTCTCACATGTGACGTCTGAATGCCTGTAAGACCTCTCTTCTCTGATTGAATTGTTTAAACAACAATTGCAGGGAACCAGACACCAGTGAGGGGTAGTTATGCATAATGAGGTTGAGTAAGACTCTCACCTGTCTGAATGCTTGTAAGACCTCTCTTCTCTGACTGAAGTGTTTAAACAACAATTGCAGGGAACCAGACACCAGTGACGGATAGTTATGCATAATAAGGTTTAGTAAGACTCTCAGGAACATCTTGCCTTCCTGTCCATCAAGGTCAAGTTCTGCTGTCTCAGCACTGAAATAATCAGTAATAGGCAACAGTTTACATACAGCATACACTAATAATGGAAGCAGTCATATGTTTGGACAAAAACTATGCTTTGTAGGCAATAGATCATTGAATATTATTTATAGTATATGATATTTATCCCTATTACACAATTACAAGAGATGGCGTACTTTGTGTCACTGAGTTTTCATTTTCAAGACACACAAAGCAGTACCACAGGGGTAGGCAGTGACCCTGAATGCAATTTTCTATACTAAACTGTTTTTCTGGTTGCCAAAAATGACATTTTTGATGGCAAAAATACTCATTTGAATATATGAAATAAGACTTATATTAAATAGTTATATAATGTTCTCGTAGGTAACAAATTGGTTATGTCTGAACAAATGCTCCTAGAACGTGGAAATTTTAATCTCTCAAATCTGAGGTGTTTCATTATTATTCCTCACCTGCCACCAAAGATGTCTTCTGCTTGAGTTCCAATGCTTTCAAGATCCAAGCCTGTAAACATACAGAACAATTTCTGTACACACTGTAACAATTACTGAGCACAGGACAACCACACACAAAATAGTATTAACCCTTTACTCTATATGCTATTTTTAGATCATGACAATATCATTTTCTATTTTTAGACAACATAGAATTCAAGAAGTTATGTTTTGAATATTTTTGAAAATATTATGGAAAATGGAGCATTTGCTCCAAAAGAGCAAATGTTCCATTTTCCATAATATTTTCAAATACATGATATTTCAAAGGCATCAACCCTTTGTGTACTGGAAATCCCTAAACTGGTACTTTGACAAACAGTGAAGTCCCAGATTAAATGCTGCATAATGCAGCATTTCATTACAATCCTCAGGGACAGACATACATCATAATTGGGAAATAATTGTGACCCCTTGTGACCCCTTAAAATATATAATGGATAAACCCACCCTTATTTCTTTTATCTGTATGGGATAATCCATCAGAATACAAAGGGTTAATAAAGTTAGGTATTCTCTGGAGATGTCTATGAAATAGCACAAGAAAAGTTCTACCTCAGATATACAGTATTGTATAAGCACGCAAAATTAAACTATCACACATTATATGGTAAATGTTTAACATTTTTGATAAATGCTCCCTCACTTTTCTTAACTAAGACTTTGATTATCATGTCTTTAATTTACAAAATGCTTGTCAGAGTAGCATACAGTGAATGCCCTGGCCATACTGCAGTTTAGAAATTCAAATCTTAAAACTTGCAGTATACCTTTAGAATAAATAAAAATTTAAGTTTAAATGATCAATTTTCTTTAGATAAATTGAAAATAAATCAGAGAAGCTACATATTATAATCTGCCTGATTCAGTATGTTGAAGCTGACATCTATGGGAAGCTAGCCTCAGATTTCTGTATTCAGCAATAAACCTGAAAACTTTCCCCCATGCACATTTTACATGGCAAACTTTTAAAAAGTTGTTCACAAAATTACAATATGTAGCACCCAATGATAGTTGAACCTCTATCCTGATTTATTATAACTAGTATAGGGCCGTGATGAAAGATAACCTGTGTGCGGGGTTTCCGACACAGTGAGATTCAAATCAGCCTTCTCAGCTACAGAGCCTAGCTAGAAAATTGAAATTTTACCTGGAATTTACCAGCTGTGGCAAAGTTAGGTATGATACTTACCAAAAAGCAAATAACAAAGGCGCTGATCAGACTGCACTTTTGTTGTTCGCAAACCCCAGAGACAGGTTTTCTTGCATTGAGGCCCACTACATTGTAACATGTATGTTGTTTATCTGTTTTATATTTTGTTTACTTAGTTTCTGTTGACCCAGATATTGGAGATATTGATGGTAAATAAGTTGTTGTAAACAAAGTATTTATTTGGTTATAAGATTTTTCTAGAATGATGACTAATCATCTAGAAATTAAAAATGCATGTCATGGAAGTTTCCAGAAAAGTCGAGAATTTTCTAGAATTTTCTTTTCCACGCCAATAGAAGCTTTGATTAGGTTCTGGAAACTAGTGGAATCTTCCAGGAGAATGTAGAACTTTCCAGAACCCATGTATTGATTGATATTTAGCATATGATATCATAGTTGTAACTTGATCATTCTAGAATTTTCTTAAAGAGTATATATAAGAGTAAATTTATCATAAGGGCATCTTTGAAATAATTTCACCATTTAAAAGTCTAAACCTTTTGTGCTGGAATTCTATACCAGAATACTTAATGATTAACTTATTCATTCTGGATTATTTTGGATTGTTCAGTTTTGGATTCAGACTTATAGTGTTCATTTGGATTTATCTTCAAAATCTGGGGATCAGAAACTGCTGAAAAACTTGTGTTGATAAATATTCTGAGGGACAGTTTGGACATACAAGGCATTGTAAATTAGACTTTCTTTGATTGTATAACTATTATTGTAAATGATAATTTTGTTTTTTAATAAATTTTGTTAAATCTTAAAAGTGCTTTTTGCTGATTTTCCAAATAGCAACCTTTTGGTTTCCTGAATTTGTTTCTAGTTACGCCTGGCAAGTAACAACATGATCTGGTTACAAGAAAACCTGTCTTCAGGGTTTGTGCCCAGGTAAGACAGAAACCAGCCAGCTCAGCTACAGAGACTAGCTAGAATAGTGAAATTTTGCATGAAGTAAGTGTTGCTAGTATACTGTAAATTGTAAAATTTTATTTTCGCCAAAAGTGTTAAAAAGCATATATATGTCATGTTAATAATTCACAACTAGGCATGATTTGCCTACGTCAGTAAATGACAGAGTGATTTCGCCATTTCGCTAGGGTTTTATTTTCACTAAACTTTGCATATTTATGCAAAGTTTCACGAAAATAAAACCCTCACCAAAATTTCCATATTAACAGTAGATTTCAGAAAACAAAAAATACATCTGCTGATCAGACAGCACAGATGAACAGGCTGGTCCGGTCGACACTTTTGTTGTTTACATGGAACAAAATCAGATTTTCTCAAGTTAAGATCCATATAATTTTGTATACTGATATAGGTCTTCCATAAATTAGCTATTTGGCACTCAGCTTTAAAATATACAAGTTTAAAGATTATGTATGAAAGCAATAAATTTAGCAAGGAAAAATAAACTTGTCATATTAAACAAAACTAGTCCACAAAAAGTCAAGTTCAAATAAGGAGACACCACAAGTGTACCCTTTAAATACTTTAAAAGTGTCTTACACTTAAAATGGCAATATCTCTGTATGATCTTTGAAAGTTTAGGTTAATAAGGCTGACAAAATAGTTAATAACAAAGAGGACAGCCAATATGTATTTTATTTAAACCCATATAAGCCTAGCTTCCTTTTTGTGGGACGTAGGGAAACAGTGCAGATCCAGATCAGACGCCGCATAGCCCAGCATCTGATCCGAGTCTCCACTGTTTGCTTACAGATATTCTATTAAAATTTTAATAAAAATGAGAAATGTCACCCAACAGCTCTTAAAATGAAAATGGACTGGTCCAATTGATTGGAGTTGGGAATTCCATTCGGTGTAAATGAGTTAAATGTTCAACCTTTGACCTCCTGAACAGAATGGACTGCTATTCCAGATTCAGAATCAGAAAATGGTATAGATCTAGACCAGTCAGCTTTTAGACAGGCTAGATGATGAACCTGACTGACCTGGATCTGCACTGTTTTCAAAGACCTGGCCCCGATGTTATAAAACTTTTTTCATGCTCAACTCAACTGAGCACGAAATTTCAACTGCTCATAAAAACTAAAATACGAAATAAAGAAGGTACTTGCTTTAAGTCTTTCAGATGTTGTATTTATCATGCTTATAAATGTTAAAATGCCAAAATGCCAACCATTGTTGGCATTTTAACATTTATGAGCAGGATAAATTTCGTGCTCAGCTGAGTTGAGCATGGAAAAAGTTTTATAACCTCAGGGCCAGATATACCCTACTTCAGTAGGACACAGGTACATAAAACTGACTATGTGGTTAAAATGAAATTTCTTGTTACACTATGCATTTGTCCAAGCAAAATTAGTAAAAGCTTTAAAATAAGTTGAAGGCTATTGTATTTTGGAGAAAATAAAAAGTAAAATCCAGTTAAGACCGCTCCTCCTCATTGGAGGAGCTGTCTCATCTGTGTCTTCACTGTCTTCTTTGCTGTTCTTTCTTGTATTCTCCAAATCACTGACAAGTAATGGTAATTATGTTGTTGCATGAATTGATCACTGCCTGAATGTGCTAGACTTGACTCTATTGAAAATAGCCAACTAACCGATTTATTAGCATGGCAAAATGGAGTCCTACCGTATTGCATTACTACTTTGTTTTGACGCAAATATTTTGTGATCATTTGTGCTTGTTTGTGCTGATGCTTTACATCCCAGTCAACATGTTCAGTCATGTGGGGATGTCTTCCTGGATTGAACCAGTACTAAGCAGAGAATAACATGTCCTGCTCAAGGACACAGTGCAGTGCTCCAGGTGAGCCATGAACTAGTGACCCTGCATTCCCACACCAAGTAGGCAGCAATCAAAAACGCTCTTAACAATTGACGAACCCAGATCAAAAATAGCTAGAAACAGTGTTTTCAATTGCAATTTGTCTCCAGTCAGACGACAAATGGCAATCAAGAACTCTGTTTCTAATGATTTTTTATCTATATTCATCGATAGTATCAATGTTTTTGATTTCCGCCTACCCCGGGTGATTCCCAAGACTAACATTCTACCATCTGAACCAATGCGCTCCTCATTGTTTTAATGTAAATGGAAGATTGATCAACAAAGCCTATTAAACTGCTAAACATTCTTAGATTCATATTGAGAAGCAATCTTCATAGGTTTAAATAAACCAAATTTTTGAGCGTAAAATAGTAAATATTTTTTACCCATCAGTTTTAACATATGTCTTGGGTGCTCAAAAGAACCGTCTCATTGAGACCGTTCTTTTGAGTACCCACAACATATGGTTTGGTTGAGATATAAGAAAATTAATTTTTTCATACACTCTTAACTAAGGGCCTGAATCTTACATCCATTTGATACACTACAGTGTTAGGAAGGCAGTTTTGATGTTTGTAATGTCGCAAAAGCAAGCACGGGTGTGAGCAGGGCAATCTGATAAATAGCTACAAAGCAGCGTATACATCTCTCTTAACACACAAGATTTTTAACTCTTCTCTTGCTAGCAGCAACTTTTATTATCTGCTGATAACCTTTGCAAACAGTTTGGACCCAGATCAGGACCAACATAATGTCAGTTTTGATCTGGATCTAAAATATTTGACATTGTGATAGTGTTCCTGAAAGAATTCTTTGAAAAAGTTAATTTTGAAAAAAGTCAGCAGATGACAAATTACCCAGATTGCAAAAAGTTAAACGAAAAATCTTGTGTTGTTTGTAATGTTGCAAAAGCAATTAGTGTCGAAGAAATAAAACGAGACTGTGCGGACATTTGATTAATGGCTGCCAAGCAGTGTATACATCTATCTGTCTACATTAAACATAAAGAGCCAATACCAATAACAGGCTGATCATCTAAAAATAGAACAACATAAAAGCAACATGATCATCTAAAAATAGAACAGCATAAAAGCATGACCATCTAAAAATAGAACATTATAAAAGCAACATGATAAAGCTCTATCGCACTGACCTACAAAACAAAGAAAACACACTACTTTTTAAATATGGAATTTACCAGCAGACACACAACCTGAAAACAACATCGCATCAACATCAATGTGACGTCATGGCATCACATTGACTTTGATATAACGTTGTTTTAAGAATATTTGCCTGGTGGGTATAGTTAACTCCCATCCCCTATACCCGATGATACAACCGAATGTTTACATCGAAGAGCTGATACAAAACACAACGTCACATGCGAGGATGGACTGGGGTAAGTTGACGATGTTTTAATGTTTACAGGCAATAATAGGAGGAGTTGTGAGTCGAGACTTTGCGGAGAAATAAAGTGTACCTACCTCTTTTTTTCGCCATAGTAGTCTTTTATAAAGCGTCCCCTTGCGATAGATATTCTGTATTTATCGACGGAATATTCCACCACAGACACGAAAATTGATTACACTCGCTAATTGCTCGAATACTTCTTCACAAATTGCCCGTTCCAAAAGTTCAGGATAAACCAGAAGCATTCTTTGTTAAATATCAGCAGAAGAAAATAATGAAATCCAACAGCATTCTACAAAAAACTGTGCTAAACACACACAGGGTTGTTTGATTAGGATACTTTCTACATCGATGAGTCTATGTCCGTGATACAACACACTTCGAAGAGGTATTTTTGAAAAATGGTACAACAGAAGAGTTCGATCAAACATGATATTTGTTACTTCCGATACTTCTGAATATTAAAAAGCATATGGAATAGCGAGCGAAAACAAGTCAGACCAGATATATTTGGCATTTGTCAAGCAGTCTGATCCAGGTCATTACAGGGCTTGGACAACGACCATGGACAAACCGATTCACGAGCGCGAGCACAACGATTGTCAAGGGCTCATCAAAAAGTCACATGGTCGATGCTGATTGGAGTGACAAATTTCGATCACCAAACTAAGCAACGCCTACCTGTGTAAACCGAAATGTGTCATTATTCTTCCGTGTTCTGAAAATAGCCACGGTGCACTGGCGGTAGAGGTGTTACACAACAAAGCATTAACCACGGGCCAAGTTGGTAGCTAACTGGCCTATGCAGACACCTAACAACCCTTGCAAAACAATACGTGGGCTTGACCTGACGAATCGCCGGTCCTGTCCGATGCTCTATTATTTGACAAACCTGCATCATTCTTATAGATCTACAGACAGACATTTCAAACTGTCTCGGTTACATAAGCGCTTGTCCGCAAATAATTTTAACTTTGCCCTGCTGCAGCTCATAACCCTTGCATACAATTGTAACAGATCAGTTTGTCCCGAAAGAAACGCAAAAAAACGAGGGCTTGTAACTATTTCGAACCCAGAACATCTGTAACGGTCTGACTGGCGATGTTCTTAAAATAGTCTTGATACATTGTACATGACAAAAATATGAAACATAAGTAGCATGCAAAGAGTAACTGGTTTCTGTAACAGTCAAAAAATGTTTTATCTGGTGTTTGAAAAGGCCGCTTTGATCTTATACCACTAAAGACACCAACCATGACAAATTGCAATGTATACATTTAGAATTTCAGGGAGAAAATATACCTTGATATTGCATATGGATCTTCTACCATCAGACAGGTCACATGAAATATCGTTCCTTATTTGATTTCTAAGACAAAATGTTGTCTGTTTTTTTTTTGTTTTTTTGTTTTTTTGTGGTCAGCTTTATTATCACGTGTGATAACTGTAAGCGGTAGCGATGAAAGATCTTTTTACACAGACCTCAGAAAGAAGCAATTTAAATGGATACATGATGCAGCAGACAATTCGCATGAAATGTCGTTCCTTATTTGGTTTCTATTAAAAGACAGCAACAAACTTTAAAAGTGGTGTTGTTTAATACGGTCAGCATTATCCCGTATTAAAGAAATGTGTGATATAACTGCAAGCACAATCTTTCTACACAGACCCAGGAGAGAATTTATTGGATACATGATACGTCTATATGCTGCGGATTAAAACTGTGCACCAAGCTACACAACGCGGAGCCTTATCTATGACACGCCAAAAGCATCTATTTTGGGAGCACTGACACGTTACGTATACAGTGACCTTTCCCTTTACACAAGGTAGGCGTTGTTTCCTTATATATGAATCCACTGAAGTTTGGTCGGGCCCCGACCTGTTAAAATTGTATGCAAGGGTAATACTCCAGCAAGCAAATGGTTGAAACGACAAATCGATTATGTCACCCATACAGTTCGAAGTGTCGCGGTTAATAACTTTACACAGCGGGCGGGGAGAGCCAAATCCAATCCACATCTAGCACGTGACTGAATCATTTTATTGACATATCGACTTGACATCGTTGCTCGGATTCATTGTCCACGGTCATCCTCCAACCCCAGTAATGTGTGTCTGTCTGCTAAAATTAGCCATTGACGTAACAGCCGACTTTAACATGTTCAATAGATGTCATTTAAGATGTATGTATATTCACGTGCTCGAGTTTTGCAACAAACATACATGTAGAACCATTTATAACGTCTCTTAATCAAACAGCGTGGATCCAAAGCAGACTCTTCTAGTAAATTTCTCTTAAACCTGGTCATTTTAAGGTAATATGCTAAACGTGCCATCCTTGTCTAGAATAAAGAACGGTTGTTTTCGTCCGTCCAAAGTTAATATATTCTGGCAGGGCGTCTGATTATCTATGCATTCTCTAATGGAAATGCATCCAGACTGTAACCTGAGCGTGTGACGGAATTGTTTCCATTTAAGCTCACATTGAGTCAAGCTTCAAAAGTCTGTGGACAAATGCCAAATATATCTGGTCTGACTCGTTTTTGCTCGCTATTCCATATGCTTTTTAATATTCAGAAGTATCGGAAGTAACAAATATCATTTTTGATCGAACTCTTCTGTTGTACAGTTTTTCAAAAATACCTCTTCGAAGTGTGTTGTATCACGGACATAGACTCATCGATGTAGGAAGTATCCTAATCAAACAACCATGTGTGTGTTTAGCACCATTTTTTGTAGAATGCGATTGGATTTCATTATTTTCTTCTGCTGGTATTTAACAAAGAATGCTTCTGGTTTATCAAGAACGTTTGGGACGAGCAATCGGTGAAGAAGTATTCAAGCAATTAGCGAGTTTAATCAATTTTCATGTCTGTGGTGGAAAATTTCGTCGATAAATACAGAATATCTATCGCAAGGGGACGCTTTATAAAACATAAAAACATCGTCAACTTACCCCAGTCCATCCTCGCACGTGAAGTTGTGTTTTGTATCAGCTCTTCGATGTAAACATTCGGTTGTATCATCGGGTATAGGGGTGACTCCTTTTAAAAAAATATTGTGTCAGAAATGATGTAGTACCATATACACCCAAAGTGGGGGGTACAATGTTTGTCATACAGTGATTAATTTTGCACAATTCATTACGTAGACTGACTTTGGCATGTCTGGAGTTATATATATGAGAATGTCTTCCGTAAGCATATAAAACTGCATGCTCAAAGCATTATGCCTATGTAGACAATTTCATCATAAACACATCTCACTGATGGGCAAATTAACCCATGTCCTGCAGCACCGGAATATTTCCTCTTTAGAAAACAGTGTAGACCCAGATCAGCTGGCTCCTAACATCTGATCAGGGTCTGCACTGTTTTTATGCTGCCTAAGAATCCACTGTATTAATTGAAATCACCCTACTGAACTTTCCGGAAAACAGAAGATAATATGTCATGTTAAAGGTGAATTAACCCTTTCCTTCATGAATATTCATGCTAAGCTCCACCCACTATGAAAAATTATATAAATAAACTTTCACGTTTGTGCATAGAACAAAGAAATTACTTGTCAGATCCACTAGTGTGGGATCATATCCAATCATATTTCCAAGACTCTGATCAGGCAGCTCTTACAAGAGCTGCCTGATCTGGGTCTGCTCTGTTTGCAAAAGTGTTAAGGGGCAACTCTAAGTGGTAAATGGTTAACAGCCTCAGTGGGTGTATTATTGTCCCTGAAGATTATTTTTTTATCTCAGCAAACAGTGTAGACCTAGATCAAACGCCACCTTCTGTGGCATTTCATCTAGGTCTACACTGTTTGCCAAAATATATGTACAGTAAACTCTATAACTCAGATCCTGATGGCTCAAAGTGCACTTTAGGATACACTGGATTTGTTCAGAGTACCAAATTCTGTTTTATTTTCATTATTTACAATTAAATCCAAAAGATACAGTTTTTACAAAAAGAAACGCAAACTGTACATAATGTTTGAAAGCTAAAGCCATTTCAAAGATAAGCCTTCCAAACTTGCAGGGTACTTAGATTAAACTGTCACTTATCAGTCGGTCGAATTCCAAATGTTTTCATGCACTGTAACATCATGTTTACTGTCAGCTTGCAAGGGTACCCATGAAAGAAAGTCACAAACACAATATGTAATGAGAACTTCTTGTATCCTTTGATATCAAACATTTTGCAGTTTGCATTCTTTTTTTGTACATACTGTATGTTCTAGGGAATGGGTTTCAAGGCAAGAGAAGTCTACACACAGAGCTTTCCAAAGCAAGAACACAAGAAATCAAGCTAAAAAAAGTATCTAACTGATCATGCAAAATCTTCTAAACATTGAAAACTTAATTGAAAAAAAAATTCTATTACAATGAAAATGAAATTTTTACATACATTTAACTGTAAATGAAATGAACAGAAACAATTAAATCATTGTGTACAACAAAGTTTTGTATTACATGGGTGAAAAAAAGATCCAGCGGAGCTCTTAAGATCTAGAGCAACTCCTAGATTGCACACACACAAAAATGGCAGTTGCTCAGTTACTATTACACTGGCCTAATAACTTTAATCACCCAGTAATACAAATAATGTTACACCAAAGAAAATAGTTCAACACACTTTCGGTCAATGGTGGAGTTAATGCAGGAGATTCATCGTCTAATATATCTCCATTGTGCCGAGATGTCACCTGATTTTTAAACATCGTCAGTATCACTGAGATACGATAATCCATACGAACATCCTTGATAAACTGTAAGAGAGATTAAAAGGTGCATGCATGCTAAATATGTGGAATCATGGGTACTTAATGTAATGATGTTTTAAAATATAGCAATTCTGAGAGATGTTCATGTACAATGAATAAATGTTCTAATATTACATGCATTACCATGTATTTACAGACTGAATGGTAAAACAGTGTAGATCCTGATCAGCTGGCTTTTGAAAAGTCAGCTGATCAGGATCTACGCAGTTTATCAGTTTTAAAACATTAAGGATCTTGTTTCAGGGAAACAAGGATTAACTGTTTGAGCTGTGAAATTATTAACGGTTCTCACATGTTAGTCACAGCAAGCCTATAAAGTACATGAGACATATACATGTAAAGGATGTTAAGAAAGTTCGTTCCGCAACAAAATTATTTTTCTATTATTTTAGTTATAATGTGTCTAATGAAATAAATGTCACTGAAACTCTTAAAAGTTGACACACTTGATAAGAAATTAAGGACATGATATTTAATCAAATATTTTGTCACTGAATAAATGATCTTCAAAATCAAGTACCCCTTGGAAATTTTTGGGCTCGAGGAGCTAAATGGGGGTATATGACAAAGAACCATTGTCATGTAATGGCCATAGTGATAAGAATATTTTCTAATTGGTTAAGAAACCCTAAATGGAGTTGTTAGCCTTTAGTACTTTTACTAAACTGCAAGGCTTTAAACAACCATCAAAAATAAAAAGTGGCACAATTTTTGGAAAATATAAGATTTTTCTAGAACGATTGAAAGACAGTATCCATAGTAAATATAGTTGTGTGAAGACATTCAATGTCAGATACAATGCCAAATGCTAAAGAGTATCATAAGGAATAAAATGCTCATGGAAAATGTATTTTTTTCAGCAACATAGATTCGAAATTCAATGATGAAGAGCTGAACGAACTTTCTTCTTAACATCCTTTATATGCTCCTCAGAAGTAATCTGGCATATTTCTATGTTTAATTTGTCCTTTTCCTTTTATTCCAGCTTTTTTTTCTTTTCTTTTCTTTTTTTAGCATCTTTTACATCTTAAAATCATTTTACATATTTTTTCTAATGTCTCATTTAAGATTTAAAGACAAATCAACAATATTTCAGTCATTTTAAGAGGTCTCCAAACAAGAGATAGAATCTCAATCCAGGCTCCTGCAGAAAGCAAACATGATAATAATACCATTCCTTTCTTTTTGCTGTAGATGCAAGCAAAGCAATTGTTGTAGCATAAGCCAAATGAGTAGCATGGTTTGTTGATCTGAAGCTTCATGGCACTGTCAACTGTGTTCAGGTAATCTTGGGAGCAGTCATTTAACCTACCATAAGGCAGAATTTTTTAATTAATTGATTTACAAACCCTCCTGCGTTAATTTTCCGGAAAGTAGGAAAAAAATAAAAATTAATTTCTAAAATTATTTTTATTTTATCCGCCAACTATAAATATTATTTGTTTTGTTGAAACAAATAATATTTTTTTGAGGTTCTGTCTGTAAATTTTTGAGAGTGACACTGTTAAAAGTGATTGTACTGTCCAGATTTTTAGGAAAATGATGAAATATTTAAAGATTTAAGTTTACCTTACTAGTTTTACTCTTTTTTTTTTCTGGAGATAAAAAAAGCAAAAAAAGAGCTTGAAAATGACCAGTTGACTGGTCATTTTCAGAGCTTTTTTTTTCCGTCCCCCCCCCCCCCCCCCCCCCCCCCCCCCCCCCCCGACCCTAAATCTAAAAAAATTTCCCGTAATTCATCTTATAAAAAAATCTGGCCTAAAACACCTATTAAGCATACTGTGCACACACCTTATTCAAATTCTACACCTTTTTTTTTTTTACAACCTGACCAATGTTTATGAAAAAATGTGGCCAGGCTAGGCCATAGGAACTCCCGCTTGTCAGATAACAAATCCTTAAATCTTTGCCTATTGGGTAATTAAATTTCACATGCTTTTTTGTCGTCTGCTGATTTTTTTTCAAAATCAACTTTTTCGAAAAATTCTTTCAGGAATACCCTCAGAGTGTCAAACAGTTTGGATCCAGATCAGGCCCGACATTTTGTCAGGCCTGATCTGGATTAAAACTGTTTGCAAAGGTTAACAGCAGACGACACTAGTAGGCAAAGAGTTATATGAAACTAACTGACCTTTATGAGCATTTATTGCCAAAGCTACAAGACACTCACAACCACATTGCATAAATTTTGCTAAATTTTAATGATTTAATCTTTTAACCCTTAAAGCGCCAAGAAAAAAATGCATCTGAAAATGTCGTCTGCTGAAGTTGTCTGCTGCAAATAACTGCCTAACATTACTGACAAACTAAGTAAAGAAGCAAACAGCGTGGACCCAGAACAGACTGCTCCTATAGGAGCAGTCTGATCTGTGTCCACACTGTTTGCCATAGAGGCTTCTTAAACATTTCAGCAGACGAGAAAAGCAGACGGCTTTTGTTGCGTTTGGCGCTTCAAGGGCTAAGCTGAAAGAAACGATAAGATTAGTTTCAAGCAAAACTTTCATGAAAGCAATTTAAAAGGGCAGAAAAACACCATGTTTAGAGGTGAAACTACATGCAGTTAAATTATACATGATACCAATATTTAAATGACCTTGACCTTGTGGCAGTAAATATCAGCAGCTGTTTTTTTTTAAAAATAGAAACATGACATTTTTAAAATAATTATTTTCAGATATAACTTAAATGAAATGACAAATCCTGTTACAATTCAATACATTAAGAAAGTAAATGCTACCCAAATGTTATTTACAGAGAATACTTTTTAGTTCGAACTTCTTTGTTTGTTTTGATGCTTTATGTCCCTGTCAACAATTTTTTAGTCATCAGGGTAATTTCCTGCTTTCCTGGGTTAAACCTTTCCTGGGTTGAACCAGTACTAAGCAGTGGATAAAATGTCTTGCTCAAGGACACAACACAGTGACTCCATCATCAGTCTAATGCTCTACCAACTAAGCCACTGTGCTCCGCAGTTCAAACAACTGTGGATGTTAAGTCAATAAAAGTCGGCTGTCACTCTCTGAAAAGCAGGATACAATCTATGACAAACTGTATATACCCCACAAAGCCAGTCAATGTTTTCTGAGCAAAATTCTATAAATAGATAGCCTCAACAGAGGATGTGTATTTTTTTTCTCTCTGATAAAAAGGACATCAGGGGCGTAGCTAGTCTAAACTTTAAAGTACATACTTGCGGAACAAGCTGAATCTATGCGAATAAGGAACATATACATACAGCGTAGACCCAGATGAGAGGCCGCAAAATGCGGCGTCTCATCAGGGTCTGCGCTGTTTGCCAAGATAAACACACTCTTGGTAATGGTAGATTATAAAAAATGTAAATGATCAGGCCCTCATTCACTTTGCGCAAATTGGTGACAAATCATCAAAGGGTGATAACAAAATCATCACGAATTCTGTCAAAGATTAATATTGGTTCCACGCACATGTCTCGACACAATAGCATCAAGAATCCATCAGAATTGCGATAGAATTTTCCCATATTTTGGTCCAATTGTGTACGCACTTGTGTGTTTGCGTATTCGTAGCTACGTCCCTGGACATGACATTTCAAGAAAATTATATCTGATCTGTAAGTTTGAAATATTAGAAATATCATCTGCTGAACTCTTCTGCAGTACATCTCAAGGTTAGTATCATGCATGTATTAGTATTTATTACCCTCAGTGTCTCTTGGGGCATTATTTTCATCAAACTCTCGCTTGAAGATGGACAGTAGACAAGTGATACGGTAGTCGAGACGAACATCCAAAATAAACTGAAATAATAATTTCAACTCAAAGAAACAAAAAGTACAGAAAAAATAAAACAATAAAACAGAAAAGAACAAAATAAATGAAATAATGTTGGATGACAAATGTTTCCTAAACTGAAACTAGAACAGCACAGTCGATGGCATGCCATCGCAAATCCCCACCCTTTCTATAGTTTTTGACTCCTCCCCAGGGCCCCTGTGTGCAGGTCCAAAAATAAATGTAATATATCTTGCATGCCCTGCTAGTTTTTGTTTGTTTGTTTTGATGGTATATGTCCCAGTCAACAGCTATGGTCATGTCGGGACGGTTAGTTTACATAACCACACATTTTTCCTGGACAAGCTTGAAAGCAGTTAACCAGAACTTCATGCACATACTTTCACTTGTGACTGACATCAATCTTCATTGAATCAGGGGAAGGGAGGAAAATGACCGTAGAAATTATTTCATGATCTATCTTCACAAAAGTATGTATGGCACTGGGCCGGGATCGAACTCACACCCCCTGGATCTGCAGTCAGACATGTTAATGACTGCGCTATGCGGCCTGGTTTATGCGCTACTTGTGTAGGCAAGTCACTCAGCAAATTTGTCCATCATCATCATCCGGTTTGATTAACGTGCAGGTGCAGTAGAATCTTCCACATCAGTGGGCCCCTCTCCAGGTAACTGGCTAGCTGCACACAGAGCAGATCTTACTTTGGGTAAGACTGCCATTTGTATTTTATGGCAGGATGCCTTTCCTTTCACCAACTCAGACACTTTCGGCAGTCCAAGAGCTCCGCCTGTTCCCTCTTCATTTGGGCTGTGTGCTCCAGCATTGGCACCATGTATAAGTAGTGCTCTTCCGCTAGACCACTGCTAGGCACCGGCAAGACGGACCATATGTTGACTCCCACTGCGAAGCTACTGTCACCCAGGTTGTGACAGGCTCGTTTCTGACATAGATGCCACTTTCTAGCTTTGTGTGAAGGCCTAGATGGGTGACCCTCCCCGGTTAATGAGCCCCATCTACCCTCATGTTACAGGTGGTACTGGATTACATGGTTACCAGTAGCAAGACTGATATTGAGAAAAAGACCAATCTGATACCGAGCGCAAGACCAATCTGGACCCGACCATAAATATAATAGATACAAATAAATGTTAAACAGTCCTTTTTTGCAGACAAAACTTAATTTGTGATAGAAACACAGTCCACAGTTTGTGATTTTTTCAGCATTTTCAATGATCTATGCCGAGATGTATAGGTCTTCATACTAGCAAACTGCTTGTAATTAGTTTTAGTGGTATCTCATCTGAGAATTTATTGTTTGCTTTTTTCCCACTTTTGAGACACTTGTCATAAATTGGCTAAAATTATTCTAAAATGTGTATGTGCAGGTATCTAGTGCGGCAAGATGTCTACTTTTTGGTCTGAATCTCAATCTACTTTCATACTTGGTGTGCTCTACCAGTCAATTTTCCGGCAAGAATGTCACACATGTGCAGATCGACAGAAGACAAGTGATACGGTAGTCGAGACGAACATCCAAAATAAACCGAAATAAACCCCCTGGTTGAGTCGATAACAAATTACATTTAAATAAGTAGAAAACAGTAGCAAAGTCTGTCATCCAGAAAAAAATGTGCAAATATTTTATAAGGATAGAAAGAAATGAAAAGTAACTGAAAATTGAAATAACAAAAACATAAAAAATGGAGGAAACCTTTTGATTTGCTTTTGCATTATTGTCTCAAACAAAACAAATCAATTGCAATTAATTCTCAATGCAAAGCATTTAAATTATGTGATCTAGGCCCAATGTATGGACAGAATAGCATCATCATAAATTATTTACTAGTGTCTGAGTGACACTGATTATGTATTGCCATGATAATATGGGTCTCAACGCGAGAAAACCTGTCTTTGGAGCTTTGCGAACAACAAAGGCGCAGACCAGCCTGCGCATCCACGCAGTCTGATTAGCGCCTTTGTTATACGCTTATTGGTAAGTAACATATCTAAACTTGCTACAGGTGAAATTTCAATTTTTTAGCTAGTCTGTGTAGCTGTGGAGACTGGTTTGAGTCTCACTTTGCTGGAAAGCCCGAAGACAGGTTTTCTCGCGACGAGGCCCATATCCGCCTTATTATGAGATAACCTATCTTCGGGGTCTGCATCAAGGTAACCCTAAGGCTCAAACCAGCTAGAAGCTAGAATGTTGACATTTTGCAAGTAGGAAGTTTAGCTATTGTATTTTAAGAGAGGAAATAACAAAGGTGCTGATCAGACTGCATAAGTGCAGGCTGGTCTGCACCTATGTTGTCCACATGCAACAAACTCAGGTTTTCTCACAACAAAGCCCGTATAATACTGCATACCCAATTGATAATATAAAATGCACATATTTGAATAAAAATTCAGATTTTTGGCTTGGATTAGAAGATGACAAATTTCGCCTTTTTAAAGTCTCTGAGAAGCCCCTAGGACTTCAAAGACCTTAAAAGCCTAATATGTTCTATTATCCAATGTAAGGGAAAATCTGAATTTAATTTTTTTTTTAATACATTTAAACATAATTCATTTAGTTCTTCACTCAGGGCTGCAAGTTTCTGAAAAAATTCTTGATACTTAAAATTTCAACAGATAGAAAATCTGACAGCTTTACCTTTTTACCAGACCAAGGATACTTTAATTTTGCATTGAAAAAGAAAAAAACATTTCTAGAAAACCATGAAATGCTCAATATACTGAGACAATTGAGAAATACATAAATTATCTAAATTGTAGACTCCTCAAATTCTTTTGAGACTGAAAACCAGTAATTTTTTGCAATTATACTTTTCACTAAAAATTATGATGTACATTGTATTTTATGGTGAAACTATTTTTAACTTAATATTTGGACAGATATACCTGAGCAAATAGTGTTGACCCAGATCAGACTGCTCCTGCAGGGAGCAGTCTGATCTGGGTCAATACGATTCGTCATTCAATCGCTACTTTTTACACAGGTGATATTTTAAGAAAAAGGAGGCATCAAAATGTGTAGAATAAATATGGTAGCTATTACATGTATTCAACATGAGAAATAGAGATGACAGTTTTACCTTTAATATTTCAATAATCTTTAACTTAGTATCCATCACTAGGGTGTCCATTTCTTCACCTCGGCGCTTCGTGGGCAATACTTCACTAGTATCTACAACAGTAAACAACGTCTGTGTATATTAAAGGATGAACTGATACTGTGACCTTGTTTGAAATTCATGACCTTGAAATGCAGGATAAATTGTGGCAGTGACCAGAGAGCTGGTTGCTTTGCTTTGTTTGTCTTCCTGGTGTCTCATGATTGTTGTGTGGCTCTTCCTCAGGATGTCATGGGTTTGTCTGCAGGTTGTGATTATGGTATTTCCTAATCATACTCACTATTTTTAATGTGTGGTATTCTAGCAAATAAATAACCTCTAAGACAACAATTAACCTTGTCTCTACATTATTGTGAAAAGTCACATCCACATTGATACAACATAAACTGTTTAAGAATTGTGTATACACTGGGATACCATTAGGACATGCTTACTAAACTTACTGGAGATAGACATCAGACTTAAGCAATTTCTGCTTCTAAGATGCCAACTGTCTAGTGGTGGGGGAAAGCCAGTGCAGTTCTCGGCATTCAGTCTGGAAATGCAATGTGAAACCAACGCAACCCAGGAGGATAGTCAAACCATTAATATATACCTCTGTTGTAATAACTGGATATCTTTTACTAATCAATATTTTTGCTAGCAATGCTAGCAGAATTCAAAACTGCGCGGCAGAGGTAAATAACTAGTCAGAGCTAAACATGCTACCGACTGAGCTATCGGGGCACCCATGTGTCAAGACATACATCAACCAATTCCTAATCTGGTTAACCATGTTTATCTTTATTTGGTCAATAATTTTACAAGGTCTTGGAGGCTTTTAGATGTATCATATAGCTTTTCCCAAATCTAAATACTGTACCAAAGAATACTGTACCCAGATCAGGACAGACATTATGTCGATCCTGATCTGATTTTGAAAAAGATATTTTAAAAAAGTCAGCTGGGGAAAACAAAAGCACAAAAATTACCCAGAATGCAAACAGTTAAACATGAATAAGCAGCTGTCTAGTCAACCTAGAAGCCTAAATTCATCTATGTTCTTTCTTTGTATGTGTGTGTGCAGTGAAGGCTCAGATAAGACTGCACATTTGTGCAGGCTTATCTGAGCCTTTGCTACTTGGATATTTGTTTGATTTTATTCTTTACCTCCCATCAACAATCTTTCAATTAAACAGGGACGGGTTTTCCTGGGTTGAACCAGTACTTAGCTAGGATAAATGTGTCTTGCTCAAGGACAACAAGGCAGCAATGCCGGTGAGGCTCAAACCCACGGCCCCTCGGTCTCAAGTCAAGCACTCTACCACTGAGCCACTGCACTCCCTGCTAATTGGATATAAAATTACAGCAAATCTGATGAGCTGTCCCAAATATAATTTTTCATAACCCTGTTACATTCAATACGAATGTGTGATCGATAGTACACTGACAGTTACCATCCCCAACAGCAGATAACTTCCCTGTTGAGCCACTCATATGATCAGGTACACAGTCCAATATACTCAACACTGACACTTACCATCCCCAACAGCAGATAACTTCCCTGTTGAGCCACTCATATGATCAGGTACACAGTCCAATATACTCAACATTCACACTTACCATCCCCATCAGCAGATAACTTCCCTGTTGAGCTGCCCATATGATCTGGTACACAGTCCAATATACTCAACACTGACACTTACCATCCCCAACAGCAGATAGCTTCCCTGTTGAGCCACCCATATGATCAGGTACACAGTCCAATATACTCAACACTAACACTTACCATCCCCAACAGCAGATAGCTTCACTGTTGAGCCACTCATATGATCAGGTACACAGTCCAAAATACTCAACACTGACACTTACCATCCCCAACAGCAGATAGCTTCCCTGTTGAGCCACCCATATGATCAGGTACACAGTCCAATATACTCAACACTAACACTTACCATCCCAAACAGCAGATAGCTTCCCTATTGAGCCGCCCATATGATCAGGTACACAGTCCAATATACTCAACATTCACACTTACCATCTCCAACAGCAGATAGCTTCTCTGTTGAGCCACTCATATGATCAGGTACACAGTCCAATATACTCAACACTGACACTTACCATCTCCAACAGCAGATAGCTTCCCTGTTGAGCTGCCCATATGATCAGGTACACAGTCCAATATACTCAACACCAACACTTACCATCTCCAACAGCACATAGCTTCCCTGTTGAGCCGCCCATATGATCAGGTACGCAGTCCAATATACTCAACATTCACACTTACCATCTCCAACAGCAGATAGCTTCCCTGTTGAGCCACCCATATGATCAGGTACACAATCCAATATACTCAACATTCACACTTACCATCTCCAACAGCAGATAGCTTCCCTGTTGAGCCACCCATATGATCAGGTACACAGTCCAATATACTCAACACTAACACTTACCATCCCCAACAGCAGATAGCTTCCCTGTTGAGCCGCCCATATGATCCGGTACACAGTCCAATATACTCAACACTGACACTTACCATCCCTAACAGCAGATAACTTCCCTGTTGAGCCACCCATATGATCAGGTACACAGTCCAATATACTCAACACTGACACTTACCATCGCCAACAGCAGATAGCTTCCCTGTTGAGCCGCCAATATGATCAGGTACACAGTCCAATATACTCAACACTGACACTTACCATCTCCAACAGCAGATAGCTTCCCTGTTGAGCCGCCCATATGATCCGGTACACAGTCCAATATACTCAACACTGACACTTACCATCTCCAACAGCAGAAAGCTTCCCTGTTGAGCCACCCATGTGATCAGGTACACAGTCCAATATACTCAACATTCACACTTACCATCCCCAACAGCAGATAGCTTCCCTGTTGAGCCACCCATATGATCAGGTACACAGTCCAATATACTCAACATTCACACTTACCATCCCCAACAGCAGATAGCTTCCCTGTTGAGCTGCCCATGTGATCAGGAACACAGTCCAATATACTCAACATTCACACTTACCATCCCCAACAGCAGATAGCTTTCCTGTTGAGCCGCCCATATGATATGGTACACAGTCCAATATACTCAACACCAACACTTACCATCCCCAACAGCAGATAACTTCCCTGTTGAGCCGCCCATATGATCAGGTACACAGTCCAATATACTCAACACTGACACTTACCATCGCCAACAGCAGATAGCTTCCCTGTTGAGCCACCCATATGATCAGGTACACAGTCCAATATACTCAATACTAACACTTACCATCTCCAACAGCAGATAGCTTCCCTGTTGAGCCACCCGGATGATCAGGTACACAGTCCAATATACTCAACACTGACACTTACCATCCCCAACAGCAGATAGCTTCCCTGTTGAGCCACCCATATGATCAGGTACACAGTCCAATATACTCAACATTCACACTTACCATCTCCAACAGCAGATAGCTTCCCTGTTGAGCCACCCATATGATCAGGTACACAGTCCAATATACTCAACACTGACAATTACCATCCCCAACAGCAGATAGCTTCCCTGTTGAGCCACCCATATGATCTGGTACACAGTCCAATTTACTCAATACTAACACTTACCATCTCCAACAGCAGATAGCTTCCCTGTTGAGCCACCCATATGATCCCGTACACAGTCCAATATACTCAACACTAACACTTACCATCTCCAACAGCAGATAGCTTCCCTGTTGAGCTGCCCATATGATCAGGTACACAGTCCAATATACTCAACAATCACACTTACCATCCCCAACAGCAGAAAGCTTCCCTGTTGAGCCACCCATATGATCAGGTACACAGTCCAATATACTCAACACTGACACTTACCATCCCCAACAGCAGATAGCTTCCCTGTTGAGCCACCCATATGATCCGGAACACAGTCCAATATACTCAACACCAACACTTACCATCCCCAACAGCAGATAGCTTCCCTGTTGAGCCACCCATATGATCCGGTACACAGTCCAATATACTCAACACTGACACTTACCATCCCCAACAGCAGATAGCTTCCCTGTTGAGCCACCCATATGATCCGGTACACAGTCCAATATACTCAACACTGACACTTACCATCTCCAACAGCAGATAGCTTCCCTGTTGAGCCGCCCATATGATCGGGTACACAGTCCAATATACTCAACATTCACACTTACCATCCCCAACAGCAGATAGCTTCCCTGTTGAGCTGCCCATATGATCGGGTACACAGTCCAATATACTCAACATTCACACTTACCATCCCCAACAGCAGATAGCTTCCCTGTTGAGCTGCCCATATGATCAGGTACACAGTCCAATATACTCAACTTTCACACTTACCATCCCCAACAGCAGATAGCTTCCCTGTTGAGCCACCCATATGATCAGGTACACAGTCCAATATACTCAACACCAACACTTACCATCCCCAACAGCAGATAACTTCCCTGTTGAGCCACCCATATGATCAGGTACACAGTCCAATATACTCAACACTGACACTTACCATCCCTAACAGCAGATAGCTTCCCTGTTGAGCCACCCATATGATCCGGTACACAGTCCAATATACTCAACACCAACACTTACCATCTCCAACAGCAGATAACTTCCCTGTTGAGCCGCCCATATGATCAGGTACACAGTCCAATATACTCAACATTCACACTTACCATCTCCAACAGCAGATAGCTTCCCTGTTGAGCCACCCATATGATCAGGTACACAGTCCAATATACTCAACATAAACACTTACCATCTCCAACAGCAGATAGCTTCCCTGTTGAGCCACCCATATGATCAGGTACACAGTCCAATATACTCAACACTGACACTTACCATCTCCAACAGCAGATAACTTCCCTGTTGAGCCACCCATATGATCCGGTACACAGTCCAATATACTCAACACCAACACTTACCATCCCCAACAGCAGATAGCTTCCCTGTTGAGCCGCCCATATGATCCGGTACACAGTCCAATATACTCAACATTCACACTTACCATCCCCAACAGCAGATAGCTTCCCTGTTGAGCTGCCCATATGATCGGGTACACAGTCCAATATACTCAACATTCACACTTACCATCCCCAACAGCAGATAGCTTCCCTGTTGAGCTGCCCATATGATCAGGTACACAGTCCAATATACTCAACATTCACACTTACCATCCCCAACAGCAGATAGCTTCCCTGTTGAGCCACCCATATGATCAGGTACACAGTCCAATATACTCAACACCAACACTTACCATCCCCAACAGCAGATAGCTTCCCTGTTGAGCCGCCCATATGATCAGGTACACAGTCCAATATACTCAACACTGACACTTACCATCCCCAACAGCAGATAGCTTCCCTGTTGAGCCACCCATATGATCAGGTACACAGTCCAATATACTCAACATTCACACTTACCATCTCCAACAGCAGATAGCTTCCCTGTGGAGCCACCCATATGATCTGGTACACAGTCCAATATACTCAACACCAACACTTACCATCTCCAACAGCAGATAGCTTCCCTGTTGAGCCGCCCATATGATCGGGTACTCAGTCCAATATACTCAACACTGACACTTACCATCCCCAACAGCAGATAACTTCCCTGTTGAGCCACCCATATGATCCGGTACACAGTCCAATATACTCAACACTAACACTTACCATCCCCAACAGCAGATAGCTTCCCTGTTGAGCCACCCATATGATCAGGTACACAGTCCAATATACTCAACATTCACACTTACCATCTCCAACAGCAGATAGCTTCCCTGTTGAGCTGCCCATATGATCAGGTACACAGTCCAATATACTCAACACTAACACTTACCATCCCAAACAGCAGATAGCTTCCCTGTTGAGCTGCCCATGTGATCAGGAACACAGTCCAATATACTCAACATTCACACTTACCATCCCCAACAGCAGATAGCTTCCCTGTTGAGCCGCCCATGTGATCAGGAACACAGTCCAATATACTCAACACTGACACTTACCATCCCCAACAGCAGATAACTTCCCTGTTGAGCTGCCCATATGATCCGGTACACAGTCCAATATACTCAACACAAACACTTACCATCCCCAACAGCAGATAGCTTCCCTGTTGAGCTGCCCATATGATCCGGTACACAGTCCAATATACTCAACACCAACACTTACCATCCCCAACAGCAGATAGCTTCCCTGTTGAGCCGCCCATATGATCGGGTACACAGTCCAATATACTCAACACTGACACTTACCATCCCCAACAGCAGATAGCTTCCCTGTTGAGCCGCCCATATGATCGGGTACACAGTCCAATATACTCAACACCAACACTTACCATCCCAAACAGCAGATAGCTTCCCTGTTGAGCCACCGATATTATCAGGTACACAGTCCAATATACTCAACACTGACACTTACCATCCCCAACAGCAGATAGCTTCCCTGTTGAGCCACCCATATGATCCGGTACACAGTCCAATATACTCAACACCAACACTTACCATCCCCAACAGCAGATAGCTTCCCTGTTGAGCCACCCATATGATCAGGAACACAGTCCAATATACTCAACACCAACACTTACCATCCCCAACAGCAGATAGCTTCCCTGTTGAGCCACCCATATGATCAGGAACACAGTCCAATATACTCAACACTGACACTTACCATCCCTAACAGCAGATAGCTTCCCTGTTGAGCCACCCATATGATCAGGTACACAGTCCAATATACTCAACACTGACACTTACCATCTCCAACAGTAGATAGCTTCCCTGTTGAGCCACCCATATGATCAGGTACACAGTCCAATATACTCAACATTCACACTTACCATCCCCAACAGCAGATAGCTTCCCTGTTGAGCTGCCCATATGATTGGGTACACAGTCCAATATACTCAACACTAACACTTACCATCCCCAACAGCAGATAGCTTTCCTGTTGAGCCACCCATATGATCAGGTACACAGTCCAATATACCCAACACTGACACTTACCATCCCCAACAGCAGAAAACTTCCCTGTTGAGCCACCCATATGATCATGTACACAGTCCAATATACTCAACATTCACACTTACCATCTCCAACAGCAGATAGCTTCCCTGTTGAGCCACCCATATGATCAGGTACACAGTCCAATATACTCAACATTCACACTTACCATCTCCAACAGCAGATAGCTTCCCTGTTGAGCTGCCCATATGATCAGGTACACAGTCCAATATACTCAACACTGACACTTACCATCTCCAACAGCAGATAGCTTCCCTGTTGAGCCGCCCATATGATCAGGTACACAGTCCAATATACTCAACATTCACACTTACCATCTCCAACAGCAGATAGCTTTCCTGTTGAGCCGCCCATATGATCAGGAACACAGTCCAATATACTCAACATTCACACTTACCATCTCCAACAGCAGATAGCTTCCCTGTTGAGCTGCCCATATGATCAGGTACACAGTCCAATATACTCAACACTGACACTTACCATCTCCAACAGCAGATAGCTTCCCTGTTGAGCCACCCATATGATCAGGTACACAGTCCAATATACTCAACACTAACACTTACCATCCCCAACAGCAGATAGCTTTCCTGTTGAGCCACCCATATGATCAGGTACACAGTCCAATATACCCAACACTGACACTTACCATCCCCAACAGCAGATAACTTCCCTGTTGAGCCACCCATATGATCAGGTACACAGTCCAATATACTCAACACTAACACTTACCATCTCCAACAGCAGATAGCTTCCCTGTTGGGCAACCCATATGATCAGGTACACAGTCCAATATACTCAACACTGACACTTACCATCTCCAACAGCAGATAGCTTTCCTGTTGAGCCACTCATATGATCAGGTACACAGTCCAATATACTCAACACTAACACTTACCATCTCCAACAGCAGATAGCTTCCCTGTTGAGCCACCCATATGATCCGGTACACAGTCCAATAGACTCAACACTGACACTTACCATCTCCAACAGCAGATAGCTTCCCTGTTGAGCCACCCATATGATCAGGTACACAGTCCAATATACTCAACACCAACACTTACCATCCCCAACAGCAGATAGCTTCCCTGTTGAGCCACCCATATGATCAGGTACACAGTCCAATATACTCAACACTAACACTTACCATCTCCAACAGCAGATAGCTTCCCTGTTGAGCCACCCATATGATCTGGTACACAGTCCAATATACTCAACACTAACACTTACCATCTCCAACAGCAGATAGCTTCCCTGTTGAGCCACCCATATGATCAGGAACACAGTCCAATATACTCAACAATGTTTTTGTGAGACGGAGTAGGTCACTGAACGTATAGAAACCAAAGTAAATCAACTCTCTGGCCAGATTCACAACCTGTTCATTAAAACAAGTACATAATTATTACATGGGCCACATCACGAGAAAACCTGTCATCGGGGTTTCCAACAAAGCGATACTCGAACCAGTCTCCACAGCTACAGAGCCTAGCTTGAATATTGAAATTTCACTTAAAGCAAGTTTAGATATGATACTTTCCACTAAGTAAATAACAAAGGCGCTGATCAGACTGTGCGGATGTGCAGGCTGGTCTGCGCCTGTGTTGTTCGCAAACCCCCGAAGGCAGGTTTTTTCGCGTCGAGGCTTACATTATAGACATTATGGGTGTTGTTATCATACCACAACAGATATCTGCTTATATGTACTTTTTCAAAGCAAGCCTTTAATAAAATCTTTAGGTTTTTGCAACCGCTCATAGCCTCATGTTTGACCCAAATTTGATTGACAGCTGCCAAGCTCGCTTGCCCAAGCAATAAGCTTAAAACATCGAGCTCATTGGCCAGAAGTCACACTGGTGTTGTGATTGAAAGCTAGCCACACACGAGTCGCACGTGCAAAACAAGCTTCTTGTTTGCTCTATTGGCTGTTAGGCTTTTCCATTTTACACTCCGACAAAACCGTTAATACGATTACAAATTCAATACAAAAACTGTTTTGTTTCCTAAATTATAAATAATTTTTACATTTTAGATATTTATAATGAAATGTGAATATAAGCAATAAATTAAATTTTTTGTCTGTTCATGGAATCATGAATACTTAGGGTCTCTTGCAAAATACTTTGCAAGAGACCTGAAGTATTTATGATTCCATGAACAGGCCAAAAACTGAATTCATTTCTTAAATGTTTCAGACAAGTTGAATGCATGAAGATAAGGAAAGTACCTAGATTTATTGTATAGTCTTAGACACATGTGCTGGAAATGATGTAATTTTATTGTTAAAATGTGACAATGATGGTGACAATTATTCTATCAAGCTGAATGTGTCGTAGTTGTAATGAGTAAGAAAACTGAATGTGTAATTGTTTGTGTGTGTGGGAAATTAGGAACATAATGCAATTCACAGTATAACTATGTACCGATAATAGTTATACCATATACCATGGGTTGTCCCCCTGTACGTGGAGATAATCCACGAGCTTTAAAGAGTGGATTATCTTATGTACAGGTGGACAATCATGGTATAACTATTTTATACCACCTACATCAGTGTAGACCTTGCACATCACCAGATATTTCGTACTAAAGTTAGTAAATGTGGTTTAAATTTATATATTATCTAATCACTTTCAATAGGGAGCGCAGTGGCTCAGTGGTAAAGTGCCTGAGTCGAGACCAAGCGGCCACAGGTTTGAGCCTCAAAAGCGTCACTGCGTTGTGTCCTTGAGCAAGACAAATTAATCCTAGCTTAGTACTGGTTCAACCCAGGAAGACCTGTCCCTTTATAATTGAAAGAGTGTTGATGGGACGTAAAGAATCAAATCAAACAAAAACAAAATATTCACTTTCAAAAGTAGGTGAAAGATGAAGGTTATATATATTGGATCTTCCCACAAGGAAGATACATCTGAAACATCAAAGCTCTAGGTCCAGTAGTTTAAAGATATTGTCAATGTTAAAGTTTGTTTGTTTGATATGATTCTTTACGTCTCAGTCAACAATCTTTCAGTTATGTCGGGATGGGTCTTCCTGGGTTGACACAGTACTAAGCAGGGATTAATGTGTCGAGCTTTAGGGCACAACGCAGTGACGCTGGTGAGGCTCGAATGTTAAAGTTTGTTGAATACACACAGGTATGCACACAGACCAAACGCAATATACCGTGCAGTCCCTTTATAAAGCTATATTTGGGGTCTATAGGTATGGACCATAAGCAAATTTTGCTGTAAAGGGACAATCTTACAAAGGAATAATAGGAAAATGACCATAAATTGGTCATTTTCCTATAATTCTTTCGTAAAAATTAATGGTAAAAATATGGGAGCCACATGAATGTGCTACATCTAAATCCATGTTATAATGAAGTGTGCTATAAAGGGACTGCACTGTACCCCTAATCCTCCATACAGGGGGAAGTTGCCATTCTGTGCATAAAAATCCATTACCTCATAAGTTAATTTATTTTGTTCCCTGTCAGCAAAGGAGCCATCTTGACTGACGAGATTGAGATAGTCCTCCACAAACATGATGGTCTGAGAGAAATGGGGTTTCACTTTCTCCTTCTCTGGGTCCTTACCAATACTAGACTCATAACTGAAATAACAAAGGACAATCATACAGTATTTACCATATGCTAGGAGCAGTCTGGTACAAGGTTCATACAGGCAAGATTGTGTAAAATTCAAGGACTTTACAATAATGTTTACAACACATTCCTCCTGTTTTCAAGGACTGAAAACTTATGAAAAATACTGATTTACACATTAAAATTCTACTTCAGAATTACTAGGCTGATATTAGTTTTAGAAAATAAGTATAAAATTGAGGTGCCTTTATTTGGTGCAGCATATGCTGCACCAAATAAAGGCACCACAATTTTATACTGATTAAGGTCTCCAAAGACAGTGTTGAATCCTCCTGTAAAAGGTAAAATTCAAGGACTTTTCAAGGCCTTTGAGTGTTTTTCAAGTACTTTCAAGGCAAATTTAATTTTCAAGGACATTAAAGTCAGTCCTGTATATTCAAACCCTGTTCAAGCCTGTGATAATCTTGTGGTATGTGTCTCCTTTTTTGCAATTTCGTCATCAAAGTTTAGATCAGATGTAATTTTCTCTGTGATTCAGATTCTAACTCTTAAAAACCTGGGTATAGTCTGTCAGCCAGAACATTAGAAAACTTAAACCAAAAGCTTATTTACAAAAATAACAGATTTTTTGTTAAAACACAAAATGAAATTTATTGACTTTTCTGTTTTAGCACCATGTAAGAGAAATATAAGCAAGGTGCAAAATTTGATAACTTTCTTAACTAAAGATATTGAATTGAAGAAAAAATAATGTTTTGTTTACTTTGTGTTTAAGATTTGTTTGTTTGATTTGATTCTTTACATCCCATCATCAATCTTTCAATTACACAGGGACCGGACTTCCTGGGTTGAACTAGCACTAAGCTAGGATAAATGTGCCTTGCTCAAGGACCACAATGCAGTGACACCGGTGAGGCTCGAACCCGCAGCTCCTTGGTCTCGAGTCAAGCACTCTACCACTGAGCTCCCTTGTGTTTAAGATTCCTGTCAACAAAATGAGTATGTGATGGTGGAAATACTGCCTTTTTGTTTGTTTGTGTTGCTGCTTTACATCCCAGTAAACAATTTTTCAGTCATGTCAGGATGCTTTCCAGATTCCTGTCTTCCTGGGTTGAACCAGTACTAAGCAGAGGATAAAGTGTCTAGCTCAAGGACACAACACAGTGCCTGGGGTGAGTCTCAAACTCACAACCCTTCAATCCTAAGTCTAACACTCAACCAACTACAGTATTATGCCCCAGACACATACTTGTGACACTAACACCAATTTACTAATTCTTATAACAAGCCCTAGCTCTCTTCTTCTGATGTATTGAACCAGGCAAATGAGCAGTTAGGATCATTTCATAATGTAAAGTCTTTGTCAGGAATCATACAGGCAAGATTGTGTAAAATTCAAGGACTTTTCAAGGAATTCTCAAAGACTTTCCTACTGTTTTCAAGGACTGAAAACTTAAGAAAAATACTGATATTACTACATATTAAAATTCTACTCCTGAAATGCTAGAGTCCATGACTAAAGATATTAGTTTAAGATAATTATTACAAAATTGTGGTGCTTTTATTTGGTGCAGCATATGCTGCACCAAATAAAGGCACCACAATTTTATACTGATTTAGGTCACCAAAACACTGATGAATCCTCCTGTAAATGGTAAAATTCAAAGACTTTTCAAGGCATTTGAGTGTTTTTCAAGTACTTTTCAAGGCATTTCAAGGCCTTTGAGTGTTTTTCAGTACTCTTCAAGGCAAATTTTATTTTCAAGGACTTTTCAAGACAGTCCTGTATATTCAAGTACTTTTCAAGCCTGTGTCAACCCTGTTTGTTATGTCTCAGGGCAGCCTCTGAGTCCAGAAGAGAATGTTCAAGACATACACGATTATTCTGAATGAATTGATGAACTTACTCTTCTATTGCAATCTGAGCAGGAATCTCCTTCCATAGTCTGGCATATTTCACTGGTTTCACCGTTTCTTGTGGGTCCCGGTCCACATGCATGTGTAACATTAAACGACAGAATGACGCACGCAGCTCAAAGGGTAACAGCTCATCGGACATACATCTGAAACAGCACAATGATCATGTCTCACCTGCAGGGTTCCCACAGAAATTCAAAAACACATTTCAATGATTTTTCCATGATTTTCCATGATCAACAATGTAATTGCCATGACTTTTTAATGCATAGCCTCCAACCTCCCCTTCTTGCGGGATCTTCACATCTTGTAGACAATGCATGCATTTTGAAATAATTAAAAACTTGAAACCACCAGTAGCCAGAAAACTAGCTGTCAGACACACAAGTTTTGATTGTTTGACAACTAGTTTTCTGGTTACTGGTGCTTTCATCAAACTTTTTCACAAAATTCCAAGATTTTTCCCTGATTATTCAGGTTTTTTTCAAATTCCATGATTTTTCCATGCAAGGAACTTTTTTGTTGATTTTACACGTATTCCATGATTTCCAGAGCTTGTGGGAACCCTGTCTCCGTCTATATCTATCTCTTTGCCCACTAGCTGCCAATTTTGGCATCTGCTGATGATCTTTGCAAACAGTTTTGAGTCAGATCAGGCCCGACAACATGTGGAGCCTGATCTGGATCAGACCGTTTGACACTTAAAGAATTTTTTGAAAAAAATTCATTTTGAAAAATATCTGCAGAATGACAAAAAAAACATGAACAATTACCCAGCATGCAAATAAAGCTTTATAAAAGATTCTTTCTTTTCACACAAAAATGACTATTTTTCCATGAACCATAAGAATGTCTCATTGGGTTTCTTTGTTTGTTTTATTTGATTCTTTACGTCCCATCAACAATCTTTCAGTTAAACAGGGACGGGTCTTCCTAGGTTGAACCAGTACTAAGCTAGGATAAATGTGTCTTGCTCACTCTACCACTGAGCCACTGCACTCACTTGGGTGTCTTCAAAAGTGTAACCACAATATGTGTTTTTGTTGAGAAAAAGAAACACAATCACATAAGAATAATTTATAATCTTGATAGAGTGTCACCCAAGGACCATTTGTACAAACTATATTTAAATCCAGCCAGTTATATTTGACAAGATTTAAAAGATTTTCTTTTAGATTGCCATGGCAACCAGAATTCTGCATGGAATTGAAATCTTTGAACAACTTTGAAAGGGGGCCATCCAAGAGTTTAAGAGATGCTACCTTAAGCAAGTACTGTTACTGTATTTGTCTGTTGGATTGGTCTATAAGTTAATATAAGAGTTTTTTCTGAACAACAATTTCAGACAAATTTACTTGTTGAATATAGCTTTTATTATGACAAACAGTGCAGACCCACCCTGAGATACTGCATTTTGTGGCATCTTGAATGCAGCAAGAACATGGGTGAAAGTTCAAAATTTTCAAAATCCTGAACTTTCGAAATTCAAATTTTAAAACTTGCAGGATGCCTACAAAAATTAATTATTTCAAGTTTAAATGATAATTTGTGCTTAGATAATCTGATAACTAATCAGAGAAGCTACTATAATCTGCCTAATTCAGCATTTTGAGGCTGACTTTCTATGGAAAGTCAGCCTCAAAATCCTGAATTCAGGATTAATCTTGAAATCTTTCACCCTTGCAAGAATTAAAGTAGGCATGCGTTTTCGGAAAGGTGAATTACCTGAGTATCAAATCAATATCCAGTTCTAGTGACAGTTTATTGATGGCCAGGTATTGTCTGTCCCGGCGTGGGGTGGGGGGGGGGGGGGGGTAGGGGGGAAGGTGAATTACCTGAGTATCAAATCTATATCCAGTTCAGGCGACAGTTTATTGATGGCCAGGTATTGTCTGTCCCGGCGTGGGGTGGGGGGGGTGGGGGGGTAGGGGGGAAGGTGAATTACCTGAGTATCAAATCTATATCCAGTTCTGGGGACAGTTTATTGATGGCCAGGTATTGTCTGTCTAAACACATATGGGAGAATAAGTTCAGCTGGTGCCTGAAAAAAAGATGTAATATACTGACTTTGAAAAAAGAAACAATACATATAGATTTTTTTACAAATGTTCAATATAATAATTATATGCTTGCTAATTGAGCCGCGACATGTGATTTCCAACAGTGTGGCATTTTGAATTGAATTGACCTAGACGAGCTTGTGCAGCCTCCTTTTAAGCTTAGAAACTCCAAATGATGTTTGGTCAGCAGCTTAACAGTCATAGAATATTCAAGCCACTAGCAAAGGCTCTGATCAGACTGCACGTATGCACAGGCTGGTCTGAGCCTTTGCTGGTCGCACATACCATATTGTTGGAAATCTCATGTCGCGACTCAAATGTTCAATATAGTAATTATATGCTTGCTAAGGCTAGAAAAAATAAACAAGTGTTTCTCAGGCCACTTTTTTGAAAAACAGATGAGGCAGGCAGGTTTTTTTATTCCTAAAAACAAGATGAGACCACTTTTTTTGTTTTTATTTTATCGAAAACTAATGAGGCACCTTTTTTCTCTTCATTTTAAGAATAAAAATGTTGATATTTTGATTTTGACATATAAATAAAATAAATGAGGCCTCTTTTTTTTTATTCAAGTCTGAAAAAAAGACAGATGATGGGCATTTCAAACAGATGAGGGAGGGCAACAAGAGAGAAACAATTTTTTTTATTTGGCCTAATTATAAATATTGATTTATCACTTGGATGAAAAAAGTGTGGTTCCTGATCAGCTGGCTTCTGATGAAGCCAGCTGATCTGGATCCACACTGTTTTCAAAGTAGGGCATAGAATTTTGTAAAATAATTTATACGTAATTTCTTTTTCGAGTCAGTATTGTAGTTCTGCCTAGCCACACCTACTTATGCAATCATTTGCATATTTTACATCTCAGTAATTTCCTATAATTCCTAATGAGATGCTTACTTACTAGCATATTTTTTTCATGCAATTCAATTGATTATAGATGCCACGAGCCAAAAAGAGAGTGGTGCCAAAAGTTTTGAAACAATGCTATGAAATAACATTTAATCCTTTGTGGGGATTACATATTTTACCCTTATTCTTTGGACATTTTCAAATATGGTCATATTCTGTTATTATTGAATTTGATGCTTACTACCAAAAATATTTCAGAGCTGCATTATTTTTATTTGGGTCACATATTTGAACTGTACCATTAACTGGGTAATTTTGCAGGCTTTTTTGTCATCTATTTATTCTTTCAGGAATAGAACCAGAGTGTCAAACAGTTTGGATCCAGATCAGGCCAGACCTTTTGTCAGACCTGATCTGGTTCCAAATTGTTTGCAAAGGTTATCATGGTGTTAAACAGTTCGGATCCAGATCAGGTCCAACCTTTTGTGGGGCCTGATCTGGGTATAAATTGTTTGCAAAGGTTATCAGTAGACCACACTAGTAAGTAAAGAGTTAAATGCAGTTAAACCTCAAAAAATTCTAACTTAGAGTTTTCGAAATACAAATGTACTCGCTAATTCAAAATAAATTTGGGACACACTGAATTCAGAGAATAGGACCTATTTATGATCTATTTTAATAACTGTCTATAATATATGTTTTGGGTGCGTAAAAGAAACATCTCCATGAGACGGTTCTTTTATGTGCCCAAAACTTATGTTTGATAGGAAAAAAACTGATAATAATTATTTTTGGAGGTTATAAAATTTTGAGTCCACCTCTGTATAATTCGAACTACAGATAATTCAAAATAAAAACTCTTGTCCCAAAGACTTCAAATTTATGAGATTCAACTGTATTGTCTTTTACAATCACCAACCTAAGGCAGTCTGCAACATATTGAGAAACCCCTAAATTGATATTTTTAGCCATAACAAATCGCTAAGTATTGTGTTCCCTGTAAGCAATATACAAGGCTATTTAGCATTCCAATGATTTTCATTGTACATTCAGCTGTTATCACAATGTAAATGAGAACACTGACTACCACAATACGTACCTGTAGTATTGTAAAATCTCTTTATCTTTCTTAGTTCCCTCATTAGAGGCCATAGCCAGGGCCCTGATATCCTTCTGGTCTGTCCCCTGATCTGTCTCCCAGATGACCACTACCTCCTCATCTTCCTCGATGGTGAAGTAGGGCTCCCCAAGACCACCCTCGGGGCTATCATCCTCCATTTCCACTTCAGTCTGAGTCTTTATCAACCTAAACAAATGAGTAACATGTAAATATGGGCCTTGTTGCAAGTAAACCTGTCAGCTTGCTTGGGTAGTGAAAGTTTGCCTCATGCAAGTTTAAACACATGTATTTTATTCTATCAGTTACCATTCATATTAAAGCTGCATACTCTGTAACTATGAACATTTTTCGAAAAATTTTATTTTCTTTTTAAATCATTTGTAAAAGTAGAATTAAGCTATATTTTCACAATAAAAATGTTCAGTACAGCTGAACACTGCATGGAAAAGTGAATTATCTTATCAAATACGTGTTTTTTTTCTCTTGCTGGTTATTATTTGCGTCCCTCCAATAATTCTAGACCGTTGAATTTTAACATAAATGCAGTTGTTTTGATAGTGATAACTTGTTAAGATTTACGAAAGTGGTAAAATGTTTACTTGAATTTGAGTATTTTTACTGTGTTCTTGAAAAAAACAACATTATTTTTAAAATTAGAAGATCAAAAGTTACAGACTATGCAGCTTTAACTGCAGCGTTGTACATTGCCTGATAAACGTGTCTATGTCACTGCATGTGCCTTTCTCAGGTCATGATGACATTGCACTTTTTGAATGACGTCACCAATGACACTGAATTGACACAATAAATCAATCATTACGTCATATTCCCTAGTTTGAAGAGTGAATCAACTTGGTAAGCTGATAAATAGAATACTAGGTTCGCGTCTTTTGATATCAAGTTTACCAGGCTCAGCTTCGAGGAATGCATGTTGAATTGCCCGGCAAGCCTAGTGAAGTCAACAAGCCTTCTTGAAGCCTTGCCTGGTTAACTTGATATCAAAAGACACTCATTTAGTATTCTCGACTTCCATAGATTATAAACAAAGGCACATATATAACAGCCTGCACAGATAAGCAGGTTGGTCTGTCTTTGTTGTTTGCATGCAACAAAACTAGATATTATATGGGCCTCGACGCAAGAAAACCTGTCTTCGGGGTTTGGGAACAACAAAAGCGTATACCCCAGCCTCCGCATCTGCGCAGTCTGATCAACGCCCTTGTTATTCACTTTTTGAAAGTATCATATCTAAACTTGTTTCAAACAATATTTCAATATTCTAGCTAGTCTCTGTAGCTGAGAAGAGTGGTTTAAATCTCACTTTGTTGGAAACCATGAAGACAGTTTTTCTCACATCACATAAGCTACTTTTTTAACAAAGACTGGTGGACTTTATATGGGTGAGCATGCTAAATTTTGGAACTTATAGAATATTTGTAAATTCATATGTTCAAACAAAAGTGTAGCGCTACATGGTGGAAATACAGTAAAACCTGTCTTAAGCGGCCACTCAAAATATACAAAACAAAGGTCTTAATGGAAAATGGTAGCTTAATGAAGGTCGAAAGCATTGCAGAATGCTCCCCTTGGAGCATTCTGCAATACTTTTGACCTGCATTAAGCGATAATAGGTCTTGAAAACCAATTTTTGTGTTCTTTTTGAGCAGACGCTAAAGACAGGTTTTACTGTACAGGTCTATATTTTGGGTCAATTCTTCATCATCTTCTATATTTCATGTAGCAAGCAGTAAACGCTCTGGCGAGACAGTGCAAACGTGTAAGTTTGTCTGAGTCTTGGCTATTTGCTAATGCAATTATTATCAGAATCCCATGTGCTGGCCGATATAATTTTTCCAAGAAAACATTCAAATTTTTACACAACTTTTTGTAAGCTTGAAGAATGCTTGTGAAAAGAGCACTTCTTTCGAAACTTTAAACTTGTATTCTTGCATAAATAGCTATTGTATAGCTGTTTTAACCCATTGTCAAATGAATAAAAAATCAAATCAATCCTGTTTGCCAAAGTACCCATTTAGGAGATTCCAGTATTTACCCCTTTGTATACTGGAATCTCCTAAATGGGTACCTTGGCAAACAGGATTGATCCAGATGATATGCTGTAGAACGTCGCATTTCATCAGGGTCTGCATTATTTCCTAAGATAAAAAAATCTTGAGGGGCTGAAATATGCCTTAATTTGGAAACCCTAACCCTTGACCCCTAGATATTTACATGATTCATTGTATCCAAGGTTCATTGTATCCAACCAGTTAAGCTGAAATTTTCTTAAAATCCTCATTTTTAATGGAATTCTGAAACAGTTAAACAGGCCTTTAATTAAGAGTGAATACCAAAAAAGTAATTTTCTTATTTCTCAACTGAAATATATGTTGTGGGTACTCAAAAGAACCATCTCATTGAGATGATTCTTTTTGAATGCCCAAAACATATGCTAAAACTGATAGGTAAGAAAATATTTACAATTTTACGCTAAAAAAATTTGGTTTATCTAAACCTATGGTTATTTCTTTGAAATATTTTATCTTGTATAAATGAAATCTGGAGTACAAAAATAAGCAGGATACATAGTGAAATGAGAAAGCACTTCACATGTGAAATAATTGTCAACACTGATTATCGGCAAGCCTCGTGATGCCAATCAGTGATCCTCGAGACAGATTTTTATATCCCACCCTCACACTCATGATGGATTCTTATTATCTTAGAACTGGAATGAATCCATTTGAATAATGCCTGAGGCTTGTTGAATGTGTTGGAATGGTAAACAATGTGAACCCTGATCAGACTATAAGAATCTATAATGAATGTGAAGGTAGGAGAGAAAAATCCATTCCAAGGATCACCGTTTGGCATAAGGAGGCTTGCCGAGTGATGACAAATGGTGATCCTAAGGGACGGGTTTTTCTATCTTACCCTCACATGAATAATAGATTATTTTTCTTGCTCACCACTTTTTTTTATTCAAAAATAAGCTTCCAGAAGCCCCTGAATACGTTAAGATGCAATTGCACATGATGATGTCACTTAAACATAACAATGACGTCACTTGACGACCATGTGCGTGAATTCCAATATTTGTATGTAGCCCTCAGGTGACAGCCTGGGTAAGATAGCATGGGTAAGATTTTCTATCCCAGGGTAAAATCTCAGATATCTATATCCGATGTGCAAGAATAATCATTCAGGAGCAGGCTGGTCTTGGTTTACATTGTTGGACAATGCCTACGAGGGTCATTTGGGAAGTTCTTAGCATGGCTTCATAACTCCACAATGCGTTGATAAAATGCTATCAAATAATACATTTTTGGAAACTAGAATTCAACGGCTACTTGATGGTTTAATTTTTGTCTAAAAAGGACTTGGCGTGTACGTGCAGCGCATGCTCAAAACTAGAGGACCTGAAGGTCCTGAGGCGCTCACCTGATCTCCTTAATAATGTTAAAATAGGTCAAGATCAACAACAGCTTTAAATAATGGAACAAATTTTGTTTTTACCATATACATTTTGGTCAAGTGACATCAACAATCTAATGAATAATCTATCAAACAGCCCAGTGATTTCTGAGAAAAAGATGTTTAGATAGGTATGTGGCAGTCCAAACGAGTGGCCTTGGATAAAAGGTCACAGGTCAGCTTAATAAACCATTGTCTCAATAGGTATAACTACTATGAATTCGGCTCAGTTATAGAAAATGAACATTTTAAGATTTTATCCATATAACTGCATTAGGAATCAAATTTGACCTTGCCATAAAGTAGGTCAAGGTCAACCTAGATTCATCATTTGTGCTTACCTGGTAGGGCCCACATCCCCGATCCTACATACCAAGTCCCAAAGCCAATGGCCTTTTGGTTCCAGAGAAGAAGAGATTTAAAGAGTTTTTACCATATATGGGCATGGTGGCCATGTTAGTCATATGACCATAACAATTTGTATAAGTTTTGGCTAACCAATCATAAGGAGTTGTCATATGAAATTTGATTTCAATTGGCCGAGAATTGTCTGAGAAAACTATGTTTTAATATGTTGATGGGACTCCAATATAAGCGACCTTGGCTGAAAGGTCAAAGATCAACCTTGACCTTTGAAACTTATTTATAGACACTAGATTGAACATATCAAGTGAGAATAATGACTTTGGCTTCCACAGTATTCAAAAAATCAACTTTTCAAAAAAAATTTCCATTCAAATGCATTAGGAAGAGAACTTGACCTTGACGTTAAGTAGGTCAAGGTCACCCTAGGATCATCATTTGATCAAACTTGGTAGACCCCACATCCCAATTACTACATACCAAGTCTCAAGGTCACTGGCCTTCTGGTTCTGGAAAAGAAGATTTTTAAAAGGTTTTTACCATATATGGGCGTGGTGGCCATCTTTGTCATGTGACCAACATATTTTGTATAAAGTTTGGCTGACTTATCATATGGAGTCTTCACATGAAATTTGAGCTCAATTGGGCCAATGATTTGTGAGAAAACTATGTTTTTACATATTGATGGGACCACAATATGAGCGACCTTGGCTGAAAGGGCAAAGGTCAACCTTGACCTTTGAAACTTATTTATAGCCCTTGTCTCATTAGTTTCAACATATCAAGTAAGAATAATCACTTTGGCTTTAACAGTATTCAAAAAATCAACTTTTCGAAAAAATTCCCATTTAAATGCATTAGGAAGCAAATTTGACCTTGACGTTAAGCAGGTCAAGGTCAACCTAGGATCATCATTTGAACAAACTTGGTAGGCCCCACATCCCTGATGCTACATACTAAGTCCCAAGGTCATCGGCCTTCTGGTTCTGGAGGAGAAGATTTTTAAAGGGTTTTTACCATATATGGGCATGGCAGCCATCTTGGTCATGTGATCAGGAACATTTGAACAAACTTTTGTTCCCCCATCCTAAGGAGTCTCCATATGAAATTTGAGTTCAATTGGCCCAGTGGTTTCAGAGGAGAAGATGTTTGAAAATGTTGACGGACGGACGACGGACGGACGGACGACGGACGGACGGACGACGGACGCCAGAGTCACTGGTATACTAATAGCTCACCTCGGAGCCTTCGGCTCAGGTGAGCTAATGATTAGGGGTTTATATACTGGCGAAAATTTTAAGCAAAATACTTGGAAAAAAGCGAAGGAAAATTGGAGACCTTATTTGCGATCTTGATTTGACAAATTAACGATTTGTCACCAACTTATTTTTTATTAAATTATATTATGCAATCACTGCTTGCACGACTACCACCTTTACATTATGGAAATGTGGACTAATAGAGAAACGGTAAACTTTCAAAAATGGGACTTTTTCGATTTTTCTTTATACTTTTACGATAAATTATGTCACTACAGGAGCACGAAAAATGCCCATTGAGTATATGTTTTGCTTTATTTGTAGCGAACAATGCATAAAAATCATTTCGTCGCGCAAAGAGTGTGGCTTGTTTAGTTCTGTATTCAAGAAAATTATTCCCAATAACACTACCCCTACTTTTCAAGAAGTGGGTGGGGTAACTTAACCCCTCACATTTTGTCAATGGCATAAGAACTTCTCATTGTATCGCGTTAACTATCACAAAATTGATTGATTTCTACTCTTAAGGTATTTTAACTTTTTTTGTTTGCCACTGTTTTTAATTGAAATGAACCAGAACGTCAGCTCATAGCTAAACTTACTCTGCCCCATGATAAGATTATAAGAGTTATCTTCCCTTTGGTCTAGTTTACAAAAATTATTTTGGTTTCAATACAAAGCGCATAAAGTGAACTTGACAAAAATACCAACGCAAGGCATTTTTAAACTACTGTCAGTTATATATTTTCAAAACATGTGCTTTGTGACATGCAATTTTTAGTCAAAAAAAATAGGGCATTGCTTTGCTTTCTAGAAGGTTTTGGTATTGCTGTTCCGGTATTTCGTTATTAGAAACATCCAACTAGGTCATCAATTGTATAATAACTGTACCAGATTGTGGCCTATCAAATGGTACAAAAGTAGCTAATTTCATGAACTATTGTTAATGTTCTGCACACTTTTCAAAAGGTAAAATGTTATATTTTCCACTGAAATTTTGCGCTTTCCAGTATACAAACAGTACATGTATTCACAATAATATTTTTCGTGTCTGCATCATAATATCCTCATGAAATTTGTGCCATAACATAGAGGAAAGATAGCTCTTTAAAATGATACCAAACATGATAAGGTTTGTAAATCGGTTACTGAGATAAAAGACCATGCTAAGAACTTTCCAAATGCCCCTCGCCTATTTGTCTGAAAATTGCTTGGCTTAGGGTTTGTAAGAAATTCTATATTTTTGGATCAAAGTGACAGGAGTGTTATATACAATCCAATTATACTGACTTAAGATGTAATAGCTATGTACTGAATAGCAGGTAAATACTGATCGAGCTGTGAGAGGGTCATCTATTGGCAGCAATAGAAATCTTTTGGTGATATGCAGCATGTGAGTGTGTGGGATTCAAGCAGAAACGATGAAGCCATTGTAAAGCTACCATAGCCCTGGATATAAATATTTACATTTATTATTTTCTGTTTCCCGTTTGTTGATATTTTTGGACATTTTTCACATTTGCTAAAATAAATACATGGGAATGCTTTTTTAGCATTGTTGACTGTCCTGACACGAAAAAAAGACTGTGCATAAGCAGAAGCAAGCTGCTGACTCGTAGCCCCTGCACCATAGGAACATATTAAAGCATTTATCTGGATATAGCCTGGACACATTTCTACCTGTTTATAGAGCTGGGTAAGACACAAAACAGAAGAAATCATAAAATTAATATTGTTGGTTTGTTTTGGAGCTAAAATTTGCTTATAGCTGTTTTTCAGTCAAATCAAGATTAATTTTGATTTTGAAGAGAATTGCTAACATTGCATGCATAAATTTCAAACATTATCTGGCCACAAGAGACAATATGGAGGGTTCCTTCCCACAAATGCAAGCAAAGAAACCAATCAAAATACTAACAGTTTTCTTTTTTAAAACTCAATCACCAAATTCTTTTATACCAAAAACAGAGAAACTGAGCCATACTGAAATAAATTGCTTTAAAGAAATTACCTTAATTAACACTAGAATTGTTTTTCTACGAAAAAACAGATGTCTCCCCCCTTTTGATGTCAAAAGCATGAGTCATTAAATACAATTGCAAACAGAAACATTAAATACAATTTCTAACGGAAATTCTAGTCATTTCATGCAGACAATCAGCTCGTATCTAGTAAAGATATCTGTCAATGTAGTTAACTATTGCACAATCATAACCTGGTATAAAATAGTCATAGATAATTGTTTTTGTGATGGACAAAGTTCCAAGAGAAATAACTCAAAGAATATAAATGACAGAGTTACCATTCTGCACTCTGCACGTCATCTCATGCTGATTGATATTTGTATAAAGTTTCATGAATATAGCTTAAGCCTTTTTCAATTTATAGAGCGGACAAAATTTTTGTGATGCACAAAGTTCCAAGGGAAATAACTCAAAAAGTATAAAAGGCAGAGTTACCATTCTTGCACTCTGCACGTCATTTCATGCTGATTGATATTTGTATAAAGTTTGGTGAATATAGCATAAGTGGTTTTCAAGTTATAGAGCGGACACGATTTTTGTGATGCACAAAGTTCAAAGGGAAATAACTCAAAAGTATAAAGGGCAGAGTTACCATTCTTGCACTCTGCACGTCATCTCATGCTGATTGATATTTGTATAAAGTTTCGTGAATAGAGCTTAAGTGGTTTTCAAGTTAAAGAGCGGACACAATTTGTGACAGACAGACAGATGGACGGACGGACAGACAGACGGACACCCGGGGAAAAACCATATGTCTCCCGACCCTGAAGGGGGGAGACATAATTAGTAAATTAATCTTTCCGAACATTCCAAGCATGATTGTGATGATGAAATATTATCTCCCAACAAAACCCTTTCAAGTTGAAACTTCCCCTTACAATGCACAATTTAAATTTCTTTTAGAACTCGCCCACTTTATATATACTTATGTGACTTAGTCCCTAAACCTAATATTTTCTGAGACATTAAAACAGGAGCAGTCAGATATTAAAGTATATAATACAGTTTGGAAGAAAAACTCAAATAAAAGATTGTCTCTTGATGCTTGGCTTGTCAATAAATAAGTTGCAAAATGAAAAAAAGGATCTCCAAGCATACATGGAGAACTTACTAGAACATAATATTAGTAAGTCTGATCCCACAACTAGGGGTCCACTGTCCTTAAACCCTTTCTTAGCTTGAAAATCGCAAATTACTTTTATGCCCTATATAAGTTGGTAGTGATTCATATACAGATGATTTTATAAATAAGGGATCTACTGTCATGCCAACCAAGAGTGACAGATATGTCATGTTTGTTCATAATTGTTAAGTAAAACATTAACTTTTACACTCCACTTGAGCTAATGCGAATCGATAGATCACTTGTGTATTAATCCTATCCTGCAGATAGGATTAATAAACAAGTGATCAATCGATTATAAGTCCCTGATAACTTTGTAAACATGACTTTTGTTGTCTGCTCACTCATCAACTTATATTCTTAGGTAGCCTATATTGCAAACAATATGTACCCAAACTGATTTAATATGCAAAATTCCTATAAAAATCAATATACTCCAAATGAGGCAGTATCTAGCATAAGGCACAGGGTCCAGTCCAGCTTGTCGAAACGGGCCATTAGAAGTGGTTTGACCGCTTAAAGAAGGTCTCTAGGATGGTAAGAAATGGTAACTTAAAGAAAAACAATATGCCATTTTGCTTAATTTTACAGAAATAGACTGTGGCATAAGGTACAAGTTGGCATGTGGGTACAGCAAAGATTCAAATCAGTTTGCCAAAAAGAGCAGTCTGATCAGGGTCCATAGAGTTTGCTCCCATGATAAAATCTAGTCTGTAGTGCACTTGAATGTACACCGCAAATGTAAAAAGCAGACAACATTTTCAGGATGAAAATATTGGTTGGATAAGGGCTAAAATAACCTTTTGATTTTTTATCATTCCTTCCTAAAATTTAAATTTTGTATGAAGAGATGATTACCCAGATTGATCAGAAAAGTTTGGGAAAATATCAAACTCCTCTCATTTTTTTAAAAAATACCATTGTCTCTTTGTTTGTTTGTTTGATTTAATTCTTTACCTCCCATCAACAATCTTTCAGTTATAAAGGGACGGGTCTTCCTGGGTTGAACCAGTACTAACCTAAGATTAAGGTTTCTTGCTCAAGGACACAATGCAAAGTGCGCCGGTGAGGCTAGAACCTGCAGCCCCTCGGTCTCGATTCAAGCACTCTACCACTGAGCCACTGCACTCCCCCACTGTCTCTTAATTAATTGTCCTATGCTTGCGAATCAGCGAAATACACTGTGGATTTACCTGCAAACTCTATTCACAGTATAAAGGTGTGATCAAGAAATGGTCTGGAAATCGGTCATTTCCAGATAATTTCTAGAATGATTGATTGTTCAGTTTTAGTGAAGGTGCAGCATGGCACCCAAAACTCGGCCATATCTAGCTTCTACTCTTCACACAATAGATAATTTCTAGCTAAAATTCTAGATTTTTAGACAAACCAGTCCAGTCAGAAACAATCCAGGAAATTGTCATACATACCTCGTTTCTATGAGAATATCTTTGTTCTCATCACTGAGTAGACATTTACAGATGAGCTCCTGTGTCACTGGTATAGCCACTTTGTTTGATACACACAAATCAGACAGGTAGTCAAGAAATCTGGAAAGATATAAACAGTGCAGTCCCTTTACAACACAGGTACCATGTTATAACATGATTTTGGATATACAGTAAAACCTGTCTTAAGTGACCACTCGAAAGAACAACAAAAATTGGTCTTCAATACCGATCATCTCTTTAATGGAGGTCCAAAGTATTGCAGAATGCTCCAAGGGGAGCATTCTGCAATACTTTCGACCTTCATTAAGCTACCATTTCCCATTGAGACCTTGGTTTTGTCTATTTTTAAGTGGTCGCTTAAGACAGTTTTTAATGTATCATGGTAATGTTGTGACTCCCAATTTATTTTACCATGGAATTTTACAAAAGAATTAAAGGAAAATGACCATTTTATGGTCATTTTCCTGTAATTCCTTTGTAAAATTGTTTCTTTATAACACAGTTCACTTATAACATGGTCTATTCCTATGGACCCCAAACATAGTGTTATAAGGGGACTACACTGTATGTAATCTTACCTTTGAGTTTAAAACGGAGAGTGAGTTGATAATCAACACATTTGTCTAAAATTTCCAATAAACAACAGCATATTCCAGTTTTTTTTGAATCTTCAAGACATTATGAGAAGTCCAATAAAATACTAAACACTATGACTTTTGATTATTTTGATGGGGATTTTTTAATTAACACCCCCATTTTTCTTCATTTATAACTTAATTAATTATAATTAGCCAATATGTACCTGATCAAAGCATTAATTGATGTGTTTATGGGACATATATTCAGTATATAAACAAAGCAGGAAAAATCCGTATTGCCCTCTCAGGGCACAAAAATTCCACTCGTCCGCTCGTAGTTAAGAGTGAAATCTAGAAAGGACACGCAATTCTTCCCAAAGCACTCGTCCTGTAGGACGAGTGCACAGGACAAGTGCTTTAGGAAGAATTACTTGAGGAAGTCGTATTACATATTACTCACTTATGTTCTAAATTGCATACGCTTTTAAAGGACATGTGCATGCGTTTGCAGGACGAGTTAAAGTTGTAAGTCACTCTTCCTGCAGGACAAGTGCAATATTTAAATATTTTTGTCCCCTGCCTCTAGTTTGATTTCATATGCTTAAAATGCACAACTGGCATATTCACAGTTCAATAGGGCAAAAAGAAATCAGCAAGCAGCTATACACAGATCACAGTTAGATCTACACAGAAAATGTCAAAGTCACTTCAATGACTCTACCAGCTATTGTGTACACCATCTGTATTGACTAATGGAACAGACATTCATTTTGGTAAATCAGTACAACCTGTCTTAAGTGGCAACTCAAAAGAAGACCGATAATTGCTTAATACAGGTCAAAAGTATTGCAGAATGCTACCATGGAGCATTCTGCAGTACTTTTGACCTGCATTAAGATACCACATGGCTTTCAGGCCTTTGTTTTGTCTTTTTTTGAGTAGCCGCTTAAGACAGATCAAAAGATGGAAACTTGCTCTGATTTCTAAATCCCCCACTAAAACAGGTCAGGGTTCATACAGGGAAGTTTGAGTAAAATTCAAGGACTTATAAAGACTATTTTACAGTTTTCAAGGACTAAAAGTTTATGGAAAATACTCATCAAAGTGTTAAAATTCTTCTTCAAAAATGCTAGACTGAGATAATTGAGGAATTAGTACTAGAAAATTAGTATGAAATTGTTGTGCCTTTATTTGGTGCAAATAAAGGCACAACAATTCTATACTGATTTAGATCTCTATCAACATTGCTAAGTTCTACAGAAAATAGAAGAATTCAAGGACTTTTCAAGGCCTTTGAGTGATTTTCCAGTATTTTTCAAGGCAGATTTAATTTTCAAGAACTTTTCAAAAAAACCCATAAAATTCAATTATCAGTCACCCCTAATAGTAACTGAATCGTTTCAACATAACCTAATAAACGTTTCCTATCTCACGGCATGTTACCTTTATCAGGTCATGATGACGTTGCACTTTTAAATGACGTCGCTAACGACGCTGAATCAACACAAAAATTTAAAATTACTTCATAATCGCTAGTTTGAAGAGTGAAACAATGGGTAAACTGATAAATAGAATACCAGGTTCGCATATTTTGATATCAAGTTTACCAGGCTCGGCTTTGAGAACGCATGTTGAATTGCTCGGCAAGCCTCGGGATGTCAACAAGCATTCTCAAAGCCTTGCCTGGTAAACTTGATATCAAAAGACACTCACCTAGTATTCTCTATGTACTTTTCAAGCTTGTGCAAAACCTGCAGGTGCAACAACTAACAACCCACCTAGGTTCCTTGTTCTTTCTGACCAACTTGACAAAGGTCTCTATCTCTGAAGCAGTGATATGTTTCTCCAGGAGTTTTCTGTTATTATGTAGTAATGCTGTGATTGTGTCTTCAGCCAGAACATCATAACCTATCTGTCGCTGCATGAATGGGAAGTTCTTTGCAATATACTCCTGTAAAACAAAAACAGCCATATAAGACATGTAAAATTATGAAACCTGATAAATAAGCCTGGTATGAGGAGCACAGTGGCTCAGTGTTACATGGGTGAAAGTTCAAAATTTCGAAGATCCTGAACTTTCGAAATGCAAAACTTAAAACATGCTGTATGCATACAAAATGATAACAATTTCAAGTTTAAAGCATCAATTGTCTTAAAACATACTGAATATACCCTAAAGAAGCTATAATAATTGGCCTTATTCAGCATTTTGCATGGAAAGTCAGTCTCAAAATCCTGAGTTCAGGAATAATCCTGAAAACTTTCACCCATGGTGTTAGAGAGTTGGACTTTGGATTGAAGGGTTGCTAGTTCGAGACTCATTAAAGGTACTGTGTTTTGTCCTTGATCAAGACACTTTATCCTCTGCTTGGTACTGATTCAACCCAGGGAGACATCTCGACATGACTGCAAAATTGTTTTTTTGTGTTGCTGCATCCCAGTCAACAATTTTCAGTCATGTCGGGACAATTTTCAGTCTTCCTGGGTTGAATTGGTACTAAGCAGGAGATCAAGTGTCTTGTTCAAGGACACAACACAGTGACTCGGGCGAGTCTCGAACTAGCAATCCTTTCATCATCAGTCTAATGCTCTACGAACTGTTGACAACCGGAAGACAGGCCCCGAGGTTTTAAAACCTTTTTCATGCTCAACTCAACTGAGCACAAAATTTCAACTACATATAAAAACTAAAATACTGAAAAATAACGACTTTTTGTTGCTTTCAAATTCTCAGAAGTTGTATTTATCATGCTAATAAATGTTAAAATGCCAACAACTGTTGGCATTTATAACATTTATCAGCATGATAAATTTTGTGGTCAGTTAAGTTGAGCATGAAACAAGTTTTATAACCCCGGGGCCTGGTTTTCTTGTGGCAAGACCCATATCATACCTGATTTTTCCTGTAGTCTTGTTGGGACAGTTTCAATATACGGTAACACAATCTACAGATCTGTCTGAATGGGGCATGTCTCTGGTCCATGATGTCCTCCATTTTAAGAAAAGGTCCATCACCATGGTCACTGAAGGGGGCTTGAAGAATCTTGAACACCTGTAAAAATATTGATACAAATGATTAATTGTTTTTCAATTCAGCAAGCACCATTATTACACAAGGGTTTTCCAAATGGTGTTGGCCCAAATGTGATGCAGTATCTAATCAGTGTCAATAAAGTCTACTAATGTAAAACCAGTCAATACAGTCTAAAAGTAAAACAAACTTTAGAGATTAAAGTACAATATAACTTGGAAATTGAAACCTGTGAGCCCTAATACATATAATGAACCATCTGAAGTATATTGTATCAGACTTGTCTGCGTCCACATAATGACAGGTTTGTTTATGAATTTCGACTACATGTATTGCATAAAATGCTGTGTTGCACACTATTAACAGTCATTTTGAACTGGCACAAATCCATGTTACAAGGCAGTTGATGTGTTGTTACAATAGGAACTGTCTTGGCCAATTCCGTGGATTTCCGTGGAATCAAGCTTTGGATGTTCATCGAGGATCTACTTTGATAATGTGACGCTGACGTTACATAGTGTGACGCTGACGTCACATAAACCATGCCAACACAATGAAAATTGTGATTGCAGCAAAACAAACAGTTATAAATGAAGTTTATGTTCTTTCAATAAAATATCGCTATAGCCATATAGTGATAATAATTGAAAAATACATAAACTTCATTTATTCTGATGATTCAACTTTTCAGGTAATCAGAAAAATGGATTTTATTAGGGCTGAACTCACATGCTACAGAACTAATTTTCTTTACTCCAGTTCTGGCTAACAAAATGGAGCTTTTTTGTACATAGTACTATGCCTAATGCGCCTTACATACAGCCGAGGCTGGATTAGATTCTCGAATTGTGCAAGACTTTCCGAATTGGTCATGTTACTGTACAACTTTTTGGTTTACATATGGATTGCCTGATGACTGATGTCATCAACAAAGAATAAACTCTTTGAAGAGTTTTTTCTTCAAAATTTTTGAGCAACAAAATTTATGCAATATTAGCAATCTAACAATAAAAAGCCTCCGTATTCCTAGATAATTGTTCAGGCTCTGAGGTTATAAACTTTTTTCATGCTCAACTCAACTGAGCATAAAATTTCAACTACTCATAAAAACTTAAACCCTGAAAAAGATAGGTATTTCTTGCTTTTAAGTTCTCCTATGATGTATTTATCCTGCTAATAAATGATGGCATTTTAACATTTATGAGCAGGATAAATTTTGTGCTCAGCTGAGTTGAGCATGGAAAAAGTTTTATAACATCGAGGCCAGGTTTCAATATCACCCTCAGACCCTAAATATAAGCAGCAAGTCTACCTGTTTCACAATGTTCTGTTCTCTCAGCAGTTTCTGTCTCTCCCTAGAATCATTGGGGTTCTTCATCTCAACATCCAGGGGGTCCCCACCTGTGTTCTCTGCTTCTTGCATTGTCACAAAGTAGATGAGATCTGACAGCAGTTTTGTTATATACCTAGATAGGGAAGAGAAGAGTGAAATGTGCCAGCTCCAGGGATGTTCCCAGGCCATATCTGGGACCGAATACAGGCCCCTTCCCAATTCAAAAAAAAAAGCTAAAATTTCCCATTATTGTGTATAAATTTCCCCAATTATTTGCAGAAATACAAATCCTAATCGGACAATTTTGGATTTGGCATGCCATTTTTACTTGCTTCCACCCATGTCAGCAGGACAGAGCAAAATTATGCTATACATTGAGTGCTCATGTTTTATTGAATTTATTAAATGAGTTGAGGAAAAGAGATAAAAACTGAGGCTTGCTCTTTTCTATCTCTTTTTTGCAACAAGTTTAATAAATTCAATACAGGAACACAAATGTTAGATTCAGATCTATTTGTCACATGACTTTAAAATTCATTAAAAATCACATTTTTTGCATGAAAACCTCAAGATTTTGCCATCTTTAATGCAACGTTATAATGGATGTCATTACGTAACTTAAGAAATCTGTAAACCACTAGTGGTTTATTGATTTTATTGCGTGGCATTATATCTTTCGCATACCCGAGGTCATGTGAGGACACAACACAGTTACTCAGGTGAGTCTCAAACTAGCAACCCTTCGATCCCCAATGCTCAACCAACTGGGCCATGGCGCTCTGCATGTATATATATATTTATGTACAATACCACTTGGAAACATTAACAAGCATTAGGCCTACCTCTTTTCATTCTGAGTAATGGAACCTTTCTCCAGTTTTCCGGCAATGTCTGCTGCAAGTTTACTGGCATCATTGGCAAAATCAAGATCTCTCACTTCTGACGGGGGCACAGGTACAATGTTGAAGGCCTCCTTATCTTCTTTGATTTGAGCACAACCAACCTGGGATGATATAAACATCCGTGAAAGTCTTACAACCATGCAACTACCAATTTAGCAATATACTCCACTGAAACAATCTCAAGATAAGTTGTCAAAAGCATCAAATAGGCTGTCTGTTATTGTCATCCAGGTACATAACAAACTACATGAAAACTTGTTCAAATCTACATGCTCATTTCACTGAAACAATGGTTGAGATTTTGTTTTTAAAAGGCTTATGGTGAAAAACTCATTTATTGAAAAGACATATGTTGTAGCTTGACATCGGAATTGTCTCTATGAGGCAATTCTGATGTGTACCAACAACATATGTTAAAATGTTGAAGCTACACATAATGAAACCTATTTGGAAATTCACACTTACCATTGTCTAATTGCCTCTTTTAAACTTCCCAAACTACCAATCAGTATTAAAATACCTGTCGATCTATTGCAAATTGTTTATATTTACATGACAGCCATATCTCCAAATATGAGTTCTTTGCTAACCTAGTAGTTGCATGGTTGTAGAAATAAAAAATATCTGAAACCCAGGTATTCTTATCCACGATAATCAAAATGTTAACATACATTTATGTGGGTCTGAATTTAGGGAGGACTGGATCTCTTTTATTAGTACAAATTACAAGTTACTTATAACTGTGACATTGCAATGAAAGGGAGATAAAATTCTATCTAAATTTTTGGAAATCATTTTCATGATTATGCCCCCTCCTGAAAAATCAGCTGGTAGGGGTGAGGTTGAAACCGTCTACATGTTTTAGGGATCTTAGAATACAGGAGGGCTGATCCGAGACTTTGTTGTACTCATTAAATCAGTTAGCAATGCTTTATCTTGAAAGTGTTTTTACTCCTTCAACTTATTTTCAAGGTGGATAACTCATCCACATACCCTTAACATATCTAGGCTCTGATATTACCATATTTACTCTTATTATTAGGAGTATGCTGATCAGGGAGTTATGCTGTTAAGTGTTTACAATTCCATTACAGTTTACATACCTTATTTTAAGACCGAATTTGGTAAGATGATTTTAGTTAATCTGATATTTGGTGTACTGTAGTTGTTTACCTTATTCATTACAGGTCTGTCTTCATCTTTATCTATAGCCAGAGACGAGGTACTGTGGACCCAGGTACTGGTGCACAGATGATGGAGTCGCACATACGAGTTCCTGGAAAATGTACCAAAAGGCTCGGGAAAATGCAATAAAAAGCATGTCATACAAGAACTTGCTAGACATATCTTCCTTGGACCTAAAATTGCGACCAGCCTCGATTCCCGGCCATTTTTGTTTACATGACATTGTGTAGGAGACTTGTCACTGCGCATGCGCGACAATGGGAAAAAAAGTTACTACGACGCAATTTAGGGTATCCAGCTGTCAAATGCAAAAAACATGGTTCAATCAAGTGGGCACTGCTAAATTGTTTCAAACATGCAATTTTTTGCCTTTTCTACTATTTCTAAATATTTCCATCATAAAAAGGCCATTTTACCGGAAAAGCATGAACTTGAACATAAATTATTGATCCATCTGCATTGTTGTTGACCTTTTGTCAATGGAGGTCAATTATCATTTGATTAGCCTTGAAAGTTCTTTATGCTTATTACGTCACATCCGCGAATCAAAAGTCCTTTTAATTTCACAAAGGTCTGCAGAGTTTTCTTACTTACTTACTTACTTAGTATACAAAGGGTTCAATGCAGTCTAACCTTGGTACAAGTGTATCATTTCTTGTCATTGTTGTGGGGTCCAACTCAAACAATGTAGCGATATCATGACCATGTGGTACAGAGACGAGGCAATACACAGGGGCTGTTGGTGAACCTTGTAGTCTTACCTTGGTACAAGAGTATCATTTCTTGTCATTGTCATGGGGTCCAACTCAAACAATGTTGCGATATCATGACCATGAGGTACAGAGACAAGGCAATACACAGGGGCTGTTGGTGAACCTTGTAGTCTTACCTTGGTACAAGTGTATCATTTCTTGTCATTGTCGTTGGGTCCAACTCAAACAATGTAGCGATATCATGACCATGTGGTACAGAGACAAGGCAATACACAGGGGCTGTGGGTGAACCTTGTAGTCTTACCTTGGTACAAGTGTATCATTTCTTGTCATTGTCATGGGGTCCAACTCAAACAATGTTGCGATATCATGACCATGAGGTACAGAGACAAGGCAATACACAGGGGCTGTTGGTGAACCTTGTAGTCTTACCTTGGTACAAGTGTATCATTTCTTGTCATTGTCGTGGGGTCCAACTCAAACAATGTTGCGATATCATGACCATGTGGTACAGAGACAAGGCAATACACAGGGGCTGTGGGTGAACCTTGTAGTCTTACCTTGGTACAAGTGTATCATTTCTTGTCATTGTCATGGGGTCCAACTCAAACAATGTTGCGATATCATGACCATGAGGTACAGAGACAAGGCAGTACACAGGGGCTGTTGGTGAACCTTGTAGTCTTACCTTGGTACAAGTGTATCATTTCTTGTCATTGTCGTGGGGTCCAACTCAAACAATGTAGCGATATCATGACCATGTGGTACAGAGACAAGGCAATACACAGGGGCTGTGGGTGAACCTTGTAGTCTTACCTTGGTACAAGTGTATCATTTCTTGTCATTGTCGTGGGGTCCAACTCAAACAATGTAGCGATATCATGACCATGTGGTACAGAGACAAGACAATACACAGGGGCTGTTGGTGAACCTTGTAGTCTTACCTTGGTACAAGTGTATCATTTCTTGTCATTGTCGTGGGGTCCAACTCAAACAATGTAGCGATATCATGACCATGTGGTACAGAGACAAGACAATACACAGGGGCTGTGGGTGAGCCTCTTAGCTTCTGTCTCATGACATCAAATGTTGGATCATTATCAATCTACAAAAACACAAGTCTTAACAAATTATACAAATTTTACAGGTAATTGGATTTGCATGGTGATATAATTTTTTGGGAAATGAATTGTCAAGCTTGTGAATCAGTTGACTAAATTAATTTGTCCCCACAAAATATATGTCAATGCTTAGCCAATAACCTTTTTCAACATTTACATTTGCAACACTTTTTCTAGCTTGATATTATCCTTTAACAATCACATTTTACTTTGAATATTAACCCATTATATACTGGAAACCAGTAAACCAGTAAACAGGTACTACGGTAAACAGTGAAGACCAAGATGAAATGCCACAGAATGAGGCATTTCATCAGGGTATGCACTGTTTGCGAAGATAGAAAAAATCTCAGTGACTGGAATAAACCTTAATTTGGAAATTCTAACCTCTGACCCCTAAATATGTACAATGAACCACCCCAGGCTCATTGTATAAAACTAGATGGAAGACATCACTTGTATACAAAAGGTTAAAACTTAGTTTGAAAGCTATGTCAAGCAGAGACTTCCGAAGTTAGCAGTCAAAATAAATCCCTGATTGATGAAATGGCTAAATCAATATTTTGGTTTTTTGTTTTGTGTTGATTATTTACGTCCCAGTCAACAATTTTTCAGTTATGACAGGACAGATCTTCATGGGTTGAATCAGTACTAAGCTCAATATATTGGATAAAAAATTTAACATCCAGACACTGGTTTGCTCCGTTTTTTTTGTTTTTTGTTTGTTTTGTTGCTTTACGTCCCAAGTCAACAGCATTGGTCATGGCGGGACGGTCAGTTCGCCTAACCACACTTTTTTCCTGGGCAAGCTTGAATAAGCAGTTAACCAGTACTTTGTGCACATACTTTCGTTTGTAACTGACAACAACCCTTCTTGAATAAATCAGCGGAAGGGAGGAGAATGACCATAGAAATTATTTCATGATCAATCTCCACGAAAGTAAGGGACCGGGCCGGGACAAACTTGCGACCCCTGGATCTGCAGTCAGACCTGCATCTGTTGCCAGACACCTTACAGACTGTCCAACGCTGCCCGATCCTCTGATTTTTGGTTTGGTATCTACTTGCTTAAAGTAAATATAAAGATTTAGCTAAGTTGTCTGAACCAATAAGGAAGCAGTATATAACAATGTAATTTATTAACTTCATGATATACTGTACTGAAGGGAAAGAACCCTAGTATGTTTCAGAACATAAGACACTCACCTCAGCTGCCAGATATTGTCCTGAAGCGAGATGTTTAAATCTGAATAAACTATTCCAGTGACCAGCTCCCCCTCGACATGGGTCATGCTGCACAACCTACAAACAAAAACTACGGTATTTACCCTTAATATTTGGACAGATCATTCCTAATTACAATATATGCAAGGTGAAGGCTGAAAATTTCAAAATCCTTAACCTCAGAAATTTGTATTTTAAAACTGATGTTTGCCTACAATATATTAACCATTCTTAAAACTTGCCTACAAAATACTAACTATTCTTAAAACTTGCTGTTTGCCTACAAAATATTAACCATTCTCAAAACTTGCTGTTTGCCTACAAAATATTAACCATTCTTAAAACTTGCTGTTTGCCTACAAAATATTAACCATTCTCAGTGTTTCCGCGAGAGTGCGTTTCTTGCGTTTTTGATGCAATAAATTGACTGCTGACGCATTGACAGTTTGTCTGTGGGTTTTTTGTGACTTGTGGAAAATATACCTGCACACAAATATCTTTGCTGGGTATTTCCATGACGTATCTGATTAATTTCAAAAACGACTGCGCATGTCAAAAGTCATTTGCGATTCGCACAGATGGGGTTTCATTCCAAATAATTTTTCGCTTGTTTTGCTCTAGCTGCTATTTTGGGGCATTATGCAGCATAAATTTTGAAAAAAGTAGTCTAGAAAAGAAAGTTTTCTTTGCTCCAATTCACCAAAATATATAAGACAACGATTTTAAAAGAAATGAAACCAATGCATCACGTCTATTTTTAGACTGACCGTCTGCGCATGGGTAAAGCGCTCAACTGTTAAAACACCAATTCTCTGTAACCATCGAACCTAGTTGTTCACGCATAGTCACAGATTTTGATGAAACTTTCCATGATTGTTTGTTTTCATGCCAAAACACGCAAATCATGCATCATTCCTTCATTTTCATATCCGTTGCCATGGTAACGGGGTCAATAGTTTTTGGCTAAAATTTGTCAGGAAATCAATGAAATTTGGCGAATTTCGGACTGTTATATCTTCTTTAATACAAACATGTTAGCTATAAAGCTGTTTATTAATTGGAGAATTGCCCTTGGTTAGTATCCGAACGTTAATGTTTAAAGAATTTCTGGTCTCTTTCATATCGAAGTTCTATCTGAAAGGTGGGTGGGGTAACACAACCCCGAAATTTGCTGTTTTTTGCACTTTTTGACAGCTTATATCATTAAGGGCACGACAGCCGGACACATTACAGGACTAACATGAAAATTAATATTACCCCATCTTTCAAAAATTAGAATAAAAATTTTGGGAAGTTACCATCTTCTATGTGTTACCATGGAAACAAGAGGTACACCGTTCCAAAATGCATGTTTTGATTTTAACAAATATTTATGAGGTGTGAAATTCACACAACCGCCAGACTGTAACACTGAACAAAAGAAAGTGTTAAGCTACCATTTTTCTGTCAATATCTATAAAAAATATTATCAGAGGCCCCAATGGGGGTTTGATTTAGTCATTTTAGGGGCGCAACGGGGGCAAAAATTAAGAAATTATTTGAAAAAAAGTCAAAGCTCTTTTACATAATAGAATTAATTGTATCAAAGTTGTTTTGAAAAGTCATATCTACATTATACAATTGTAATTAAAGAATAAAAACAATTGTAAATCTCAGGAGGGGCTCCCAAAGGGGCTCCCAAAGGGGCTCAAATCGATTGAATGTGGGTGGGGTAACACAACCCCGAAATGTGTCGTTTTTTGCACTTTTTGACAGCTTATATCATTAAGGGCACGAAAGCTGAGCACATTATAGGACTGAAATGAAATCAAATATAATCCCATCTTTCAAAAATTAAAATAAAAGTTTTGGGAAGTTACCATCTTCTATGTGTTTCCATGGAAACAAGAGGTACACCGTTCCGAAATGCATGTTTTGAATTTAACAAATATTTATGAAGTGTATATTTCACACAACTGCTAGACTGTAACAATGAATAAAAGAAAGTGTAACACTACCATTTCTCTACCAATATCAGTAAAACATATTATCAGAGGCCCCTATGGGGGTTTGAGTTTGGTCATTTTAAGGGCACAAGGGGGGCAAAAATTTAGTTTTTTTTTTTGAAAAAAAAGTCAAAGCCTTTTTACAAATCAAAATTAACTGTACCAAATTTGTTTTGAAATGTCATATCTACATTATACAATTGTAGTTAAAAATATAAACGGTTTGAAATCTCATTAGGGGCTCCATAAGGGGCTCAAAACGGAATAAAATGGGTGAAATTTCTATGAAATCTACTAGGGAATAAATGAAATTGACCGACTTTGTTCAGTAATAAGTGCAAAAAAGTAACACAGAGCCAATAAAAGTTTAAGGCCAAAATTTCTCTGCCAATATCTACGAAACAAATTATTATCAGAGGTCCCAATGGGGATTTTGGTTCATTTTGTTCATTTTAGGGGCGCAAGGGGGAGGGGGTGGGGCAAAAATTAAGAAATCATTTGAAAAAATCAAAGCCCTTTTACAGATTAAAATTTATTGTACCGAATTTGTTTTGAAATGTCATATCTACATTATACAATCGTAGTTAAAGAATATAAACAGTTGAAATTCACATGAGGGGCTCCCTAAGGGGCTCAAAACGGATTAAGAAGGGTAAAATTACTATGAAATCTAGGGAATAAATGAAATTGACTGACTTTGTTCAGTAATAAGTGCAAAATAGTTACACAGAGCCAATAAAAGTTTAAGTTCAAAATTTCTCTGTGAATATCTATGCAAAATATTATCTGAGGCCCCAATGGGTTTTTTATTTTGTTCATTTTAGGGGCGCAAGTGGAAGGGGGTGGGGCAAAAATTAAGAAATTATTTGAAAAAGTCAAAGTCCTTTTACAAATTAAAATTAATTGTACCAAATTTGTTTTGAAATGTGATATCTACATTATACAATTGTAGTTAAAGAATATAAACAGTTTGAAATCTCATTAGGGGCTCCCTAAGGGGCTCAAAACGGATTAAAAGGGTTAAATTTCTTTGGCATCTAGAGAATAAATGCAATTGACCAACTTTGTTCAGTAATAAGTGCAAAATAGTAAAACAGAGGCAATATAAGTCCAATATTTTTCTGCCAATATCTATACAAATTATTATCAGAGGTCCCAATGGGGGCTTGATTTTGGTCTTTGTAGGGGCGCAAGGGGGCAAAAATTAAGAAATTACTAAAAGTCAAAGCTCTCTAATAAATTAAAACTAGTTGTATCAAAGGTGTTTTGAAAAATAATATCTCCATTATACAATAATAGCCTAGTTTTAAATTTATCTAATATTTACGAAGTGTCTCATCACTGAAATTAAGAGCAGATATGAATGTTATCCTTGCATTTTGCTGTGTCATTTAGCTAAAAATATTACCAGAGGCCCAAATTAGACGGCCCCTGCGAAAATTTAAATAAAGGTCCAAGAAAAGTTCTTTCATTATTCAAGAACAAGGATCAAGAACTGGACATGAACTGCTCTTAAAGTGTTCAAGATCAGCTCAAATACAATATATGAATGTAAAATTGGACAAATATTTAAGAGCAATTGTTCTTAAAAAATGTTCTTGAAAAGTTCAAGAATGTACTGTTCTTGAATAAATATAACAATATCTCTTGCTTTTTACTGCGGTAAATTTTGACAATCAGAAGTGTTGCAGATTTACCAAATCTGCTCTCAGGATATCTCCCAAATGAGCTAGAAGGTCAAGGCAGTTATGGTATCGCTTATCATAGGACAAAAGAAGAGTAGAACAATGAAGAATGTTTCTGGTTTGTATGTACCGGTAGGTATATTTCTGTCACTAGATATCAGATAGCTGTAATGATAATGACATAGATACTGAAAAGTAGCATTTGAATAATGATAAATATGAACAATATATATAATAAAGAACATAATAGATGTAAGCATTCCTGGACAATTCAGGAAAAGATAAAAGCAGGGTTTACCCTGCCATTAGCTTTTGGAACCATTTGCTACTAAAATTGTAGAGTGGCTACAGCTAAAAGTGCAGTCTAAATTAGCACTCCCTGTAAGTATGAGCGAGGACAGTGAAGAGAAAAAGAAAGAAAGGGTGTCAAACAGTTTGGATCTGATCAGGCACAAAATTTTGTCGGGCCTGATGTGGGTCCAAACTGTTTGCAAAGGTAATCAGCAGACAACAAAAATCGCACCTAGCGGGCAAAGAGTTTTACAAAACAACTTGTTGATATTCTACTTTCTGGCTAAAACCTTGGCTGAAATTAGTTTCATTTGGCTCCAACGTTTTCCATTTGGCTAAAGTGCTGGCTGCAACAAATTCTGAGCCAGGGTAAACCCTGAAAAATTTTCAGAGTGTATTACCTCAATGTCTAGGCTATGATGTTCCATTTCCCCCACCTCTAATAGCGAGATCAGCTGGCTAACCTGCATTCTATTACACTTTGGTACCTCGATCGTTGCACTCCACTATGTTACATTACATGTGGAAGTGCAACCAGGGACCATTGTTCTAATATACGTCACTGGTGCATCGAAGCACCCATGGACACAAGCGCGGATCCAGGAAGTTTTTGTCAGGAGGGGTGGGGTGGGTGTTCCAGGATCAACGGCCAAAAAAAAACAGCCTGGACAACGTTTTTCTAGTCCTCGGCTTATTTTACAGTTTACAGAGGTGGTCCAATGGTTTTATTGCAGAGAAAACTATACTTTCCAAAGGATCCAGAGGGGGGCCAACATTTTCCAGTGGGGTCCAACTTTTTCCAGGGGGGGGGGGGGGGGGGGGGGGATCCAAATGCTAATTTCTATATAAACCCATATAACTTGTGATTTTCAAGGGGGGTCCGGACCCCCTATACCCCACTCTGGATCCGCACATGGGAGATACTCCAGAGATAATGAACTTATAACATAAACATAAATACTTTCTTTCTTTAAATATCTACTGGCTCGATTGAGCTCGATCATTACGCCAGGGAGTGCGAATTTTAAACTAAAAGTTGAAGAAACACATGCCCATAAAATACCGTATTCGCACTTTTAGCTCTCAATTCGCGTACTGTTCAAAGGCTCGGTAAACTTGTATCCCAAATAGCACCACCTGGTGCCAAAAGAGAACAGCTAACTTTTGGATGTCTCATTTGATGCCATTTTAGGCAGCGTCAATTGATTGGATAAATGCGACAAGCGCTGATCCAGGAATTCTTGTCAGGGTGGGAGGGGGTCCAGGCCCAAGTGCCAGAAACAGCTCTGACATAGTTTGTTTAGTCCTTAACTTATTTTACAGATTAACAGTGATTTATCAATGGTTAATTTCAAAGAAAACTATACTTTTCGGGTCCAACATTTTCCAGGGGCCCTTACGGAAAAGCTGTCTTTGTGCGAATATCTGACGAATATGCTGCGAATAATCTGCGAACTGCATTGTTTACAGTAATTGTTCGCTATATATTCACTTCTTGTCGCGAATACCCAGCGAACAATGTTGGTCTGACAAAAAAGTGGTCGCTGAATGTTTGCAGTTTGTCATATAATCGTTGCATATTCGCAGCAAAAACTTAAACTTTTTTTCAAGCAGAAGGTACTATTCTATTATATGCCCTTTTTCTCCAAAAAAGTTCAGGGCGGAAGTAAGAAATAAACAGGCCTATGATATGGTAGCTGTCTACTAGCTGACGATTATGGCATATTGTGAATTATTGCATCAGAAAGGTTTAAGTTTACTTGAAGTACTGTGATGTTTATTTGAAGTGAATCTAGCCATTGTATATTTATGGATCAACTTCTTCATTAAAAATAATAGTTAAAAAAATACTGCCATTTTTACGTAATATTCATATACATGTGTGTAAGGCAATTCAAAAAAATAGATTTTTTGAACTTGTATGTCATAATCAATATTATGCTGAATCAGTCTGAAATTTGAGCAATTTTCACTGTCTATAAAAAGAGATATTTCTTTATTACTACCCCTATCCCCTGTAATGCACAATTTCAAGTTTGTAAATTTCAACTGCATAGCGATAAATTTACTTTCAACAGACCAAAAAAAATTTAATAATGCTTTGATGCTGGTTGTATGTGCAGAAACTAGTTTTGAGAGGATTTTCTATTAAAAGAAAGTTTAACTTAAGCAATAAATATATATATTAGCCCCACCCACTTTTTTCAATGATTATCGTCTCTGGTGCAATGAACCAGATAAAATGGCCAAAACAGTTGCAAACACATAATTCTGTTGTTAATTTATATTTATAGACAATTGCAGAAGTCATCAAAATATGTCAAATTAGTAGTGTTAAAAATATTAATTCAATATTTTGGGGACATTGATGCATTCATAAGGCATTTTTATATGATTTTGTCATCTCAAAATGCAAAATTAAGATATTTTAATTTTAAAACTCATGTTTGGTGCAAAATTTAGATTACATAAGTTTTAAAACAGATACACAGACGTATCAAACCAAAAATCTTGTATATGCTTTTACTGAAATCTAATCCTTAGAAAGCAAGTTATAGGAGAAAATTTGATTTTTGGCACATTTTCTATGTAAATATTAGCTTTAAGGGGCAACAATTCATGTTTGAAAAAAGAACAATATGGCAGAAAGAACTTCGATCTATAGCTTGACATAGTTATGGTTCAGAACAGCTTTCATGCAGCTTAGCTAAGAAGTTTTCAAGTTACTGAACTTTTACTCACTTTACTGCAGTTTTCTCATACAAAACAATGGTAAGATAATAAATAGGGGCAGTACCTCTTGCTGAAATATGTGGAGAGTTTTTAAGATGCATTATAATTGCATCTGGCATACCAAGCCCATTTATCCAGTAACTTTCAGATAGATACGATATCAAATATTGAAGTTATAAGCCAAACCGGTTCAGACATGCCAGAGTTATGGTTATTGGTGTCAGTTGTGACCTTAATAAAGTGCTCAACAGAGCCTCATATTCAGTTATCTTTCCCCAAATTTTCTTTAATTAAGTCAACAATATATGAACCTCCATATAAGAATCTTTATTTATGCACAGTTTGTAGATCTAAAGTGTTTATTTCAATCAGTGAAATAAAAACTTGTAATTTATGTAAATAATTAGGTATTTTTACCCTTTTGGGGCCCCTAAAAGGGTTATAATTAGATTTGCTGGGCATAATGTAAGCTTCTCTTTAGGATTATGCTAAAGTAACAAATGTATATGCTGGTATTGATTATTACCATGTGATATGGGAATATAATGTTTTTAACTATTACAGTGTTGTTGTTGTTTTTTTAATTTTAATGGACCCATTTTTGTTGCCATGGTTAACTCCAGTAGATATTATCTTCCCATTTCTTTTTCTATCTCATGATATTTCACACTCAATGCTTTAATTAAGCATACACCAAAATGTCAAGTTATCCGCACAAGCTGTCTGTGGCTAATCAAAAATGCAAAAATATGATTTTTAGGGGTAGGCTTACCCCACCCACATTCAATCGATTTTGAGCCCCTTAGGGAGCCCCTCCTGAGATTTACAATTGTTTTTATTCTTTAATTACAATTGTACAATGTTGACATGACTTTTCAAAACAAATTTGACACAATTTATTTTATTATGTAAGACAGCTTTGACTTTTTTTCAAATAATTTCTTAATTTTTGCCCCCGTTGCGCCCCTAAAATGACTTAATCAAACCCCCATTGGGGCCTCTGCTAATATTTTTATACATATTGGCTGAAAAATGGTAGCTTAACACTTTCTTTTGTTCAGTGTTACAGTCTGGCTGTTGTGTGATTTTCACACCTCATAAATATTTGTTAAAATCAAAACATGCATTTTGGAACGGTGTACCTCTTGTTTCCATGGTAACACATAGAAGATGGTAACTTCCCAAAAATTTTATTGTAGTTTTTGAAAGATGGGGTAATATAGATTTTCATGTTAGTCCTATAATGTGTCCGGCTTTCGTGCCCTTAATGATATAAACTGTCAAAAAGTGCAAAAAACGACACATTTCGGGGTTGTGTTACCCCACCCACATTCAATCGATTTGAGCCCCTTCCGGAGCCCCTCCTGAGATTTACAATTGTTTTTTAACTTTAATTACAATTGTATAATGTAGACATGGCTTTTCAAAACAACTTTGATACAATTAATTCTATTATGTAAGAGAGCTTTGACTTTTTTTTCAAATAATTTCTTAATTTTTGCCCCCATTGCTCCCCTAAAATGACTAAATCAAACCCCCATTGGGGCCTCTGATAATATTTTTTATAGATATTAGCAGAAAAATGGTAGCTTAACACTTTCTTTTGTTCAGTGTTACAGTCTGGCTGTTGTGTGAATTTCACACCTTATAAATATTTGTTAAAATCAAAACATGCATTTTGGAACGGTGTACCTCTTGTTTCCATGGTAACACATAGAAGATGGTAACTTCCCAAAATTTTTATTCTAATTTTTGAAAGATGGGGTAATACTGATTTTCATGTTTGTCCTGTAATGTGTCCGGCTGTCGAGCCCTTAATGATATAAGCTGTCAAAAAGTGCAAAAAACGATACATTTCGGGGTTGTGTTACCCCACCCACATTCAGTGTTAATTTAGTCAACAAAAACTTTTCTTTCTGGATGACATGAGGTATGATTTAGATAAGTTTAAGTAAGAATTACCAGACAAAATGAAAAATATTGTGAAAGAAAGGCAGTATAAATGGCAGTTTTGCAGTGAAATTATTGAAGTTTAAGGTAATTTTGGCTGATTTTTGGCCAAAATATTTGGAAGCCGTTGCCATGGCAACGGAAAGACAAATGAGTGAACTAGCATTAAATTTTTTGGTTTTACCAAGAAAGAATCATTGTCAGCAATTTTTAATAAAATCCGAGACCGAGCGTGAACAACCTCTATTATAACAGGTTCAGTAGTTACAGAGAATTGATGTTAAACAACAATGGCTGACCCATAATGAAATTGGTGAGCAGAGGCTTGTATTTCTTGTCCTCTGGAGGATAGGGCTTTAACTACAAGCAACACAAAATTGAATAATTCCCATGAAACAGAAAATGTAACAAAAGCCGTTGATCACAAGCCTATTGATAGTAAAACATGCACCGAATTTCGAGAACTTTTATCTTATGATAGGGGACATTCTTCAAATACCTTTAATATTGACGCATGCTCAGACAAAAAGTAATTATACATTAAAAAAGTTCTGACCCTCTAAATTTGCCAATGACCCCCAAATTTTCAAACAAGGGGTCATCAATGACCCCCAAAAATTCTGGTCTTGCAGAAACACTGCATTCTTAAAACTTGCTGTTTGCCAACAAAATATTAACCATTCTTAAAACTTGCTGTTTGCCAAACTTGCTGTTTGCCTACAAAATATTAACCATTCTTAAAACTTGCTGTTTGTCTACAAAATATTAACCATTCTTAAAACTTGATGTTTGCCTACAATATATTAACCATTCTTAAAACTTGCTGTTTGCCTACAAAATATTAACCATTCATGTTTAACTGTGAAAGAGTCTTTACATTAAGTAAAAATAAATCAGAGAAGCTATTATAATATGTTAAATTGAGTACTTGAGGCTGACTTTCTATGGAATGTCAGCCTCAAAATCCTACACTTCTGTATAACCCAAAAAACTTTCCCCCAAGAATTTGCCATTCCCTCGCTAGCTTTACACACAGCATCAGGTACAGTAAAAAATAGTAAGTAGTATGATCAGGAAATACCACAATCACAAACCGCAGACAACCCCATGGCACCGCGAGGAAGAACCGCTCAACCATCACAAGACACCAGGAAGACAAATTAAGCAAAGCAATCAGCTCTCTCTTTCCCATCAAGGTGATTGCTATACTAGAATTCACATAAAGTAACGAAGTAACGTACAACAAAACATAGAACAATTACAGACTCCCACAAAGGGAGTAACAATAAACAAAAAGTCAACAACAACAGAACCACCGCCTTAGAACGGACAGCAGCCTAAGCCACCGGGGGGGGGGGGGGGGGCTTAAATACATTTTACTGGTACCAAATCTTCGCCCTAGATTCTGCTGTTGTTGAAGTACAAGAAATGTTCAGCTCGCATGGAGGCCATCTAACTAATGCAATGTATCATCATGGAGAAACACTCTAATCAAATTAACACACCATGATGAAACAAAGAAAAGGGCTCATGACTCACAGATAGTCAGAGCTAAACAAAACCTCAAGTTGAGCCACGGTGGGTCCAGCTACAGATAAACATCAGGCACCAACCCACCGATTAAAGCTTTACGTCAGAGCCGTCAAAACCTGTCTTAAGCGGCCACTAAAAAAGAAGACAAAAATTGGTTTTCAAGACCGATTGTCCCTTAATGCAGGTCAAAAGTATTGTAGAATGCTCGAAGGGGAGCATTCTGCAATACTTTCGACCTTCATCAAGCTACTGCTTGTCATTTAGATCTTTGTTTTGTCTAATTCAGAGTGGCCGCTTCAGACAGGTTTTACTGTAGTAAAATAAACTTGCTTTGATTTTTCAAATCATACTATGAGCAGTCGAAAGGTTCCAAATATTTTGAATAAATATGTTAGATCCAGTCAACAAACTGCTCAACTCTAAAATTGCATGCTGGGTAATTTTGCATGCTTTTTCGTTGTCTTTTTTTTTTCAAAATTAAGGTTTTTGAAAAAGTCTTTCTGGAAATAAATGTAACAATCAAAGTTTCAAACAATTTTGATCCAGATCAGGTTTTTGCATAAATCGTCAGCAATGACACTAGCAAACAAAGACAGGCCTCCAGATAAGAGTGTGTATTGGAAAATTATTTTCTTTATTTCTCATCCAAAACATTTGTTGTGGGTACTCAAAAAAACCGTCTCAATGAGACGGTTCTTTTGAGCACCCAAAACACATGTTTAGATTAATGGGAAAGAAAATAATTAAAATTTTATGCAAATAAAATTTCCTTTATAAAAATACATTGTGGATACTCATTGAAAGTTTCTTGTTGAAGGTACCGGAAAGAGAGAAGAAAAATAAGTTGAAAAAAATTGCATATTAACTCTTTGCAAACTGGGTAATTTTGTATGCCATTTTGTCAGCTACAGATTTTTTAATTCAACTGTTTTTCAAAAAATTCTTCCAGGACCTTTCATTGGGCCTTATCTGGGTACACACTATTTGCAAAGATTATCAGTGAGGAAAGAGTTAATTTGGGTTTTCAAGTTATTTTCGCTGAAACAAAAATATCGATGAATCATCATATCATATCATAATCGGATTTTTGATTAACGTGCAGGTGCAGGGGCATCATCCACATCAGTGGGCCCCTTTCCAGGTAACTGGCTAGCTGCACGCATAGCAGATCTCACACCTGATCTCCAGGTGCTCCTTTCTTGAGGGTCAACTGTGGTGAGCTTCCACTCACGGCAGTCTTTCTCTGTCAGTTTCTTCCATGTTTGCTTGGGCCTCCCTGCCCCCCGCTTGCCGTCAATCTGCATATCATATGCTGTTCTGATTGCACCACTGGAACGCGCCACATGCCCAAACCAGCGAAGCCTTCTCTCTCTCAAAATGAGGTCGAGGTCCTCAAGCTGAAGCTTTGCCAGTAGCTCGCTTGACCTTACCCTGGCCACATCCTCTGGCTTGATACTGCAGATCTGTCTGATCATGGCCCTATCATTGCGTTGCAAGCGCTGCAGGTTTGTCTTGGTAAGTGGCCAAGTTTCACTGGCATGGAGCATGGCGCTCCGCACGCAAGAGCTGTACACATGGCCACGGGTCTTGTAAGAGAGGTGGCGGGATGTGAGAACTGGTAGTAGCTCCCTGAACTTCTTCCAGGCAGTTTTCACACGAGTAGTAACCGCCATTTCACAGCCTCCACCAGCAGAAAGCATGTCACCTAGGTAGCAGAAGGAAGCTACCACCTCAAGCTTATCAGGTCCAACCTGGACTTCACTCTGTGGTCTGCCGTCAATAGGGCGAGCATTTCCCATGCACCGTGCACACCTATAATCAGGATTTGGTGTCAGTCTTTGTAGCCCACTGCATTTCTTATGCACCCAAAGTTTGCAGCCATTGCAGTAGATGCTGTTGTTGCCTACTCCTGTACGACAGACAGCGCATGGGTATTCGCCTGAACTCTGCAAGAGGTCCAGGCCTGTACCACAGATCATGACTTTTGTCTTTCCTGCATTCACCCTCAGTCCCTTCTTCTCCATGGCTTCTTTCCATATCAAGAGCCTCCTGACACATTCCTCTAATGTGAATGAATGAATAAAAGTAATATTCCATCTCCCAGGAGGCCAATATAAACACTGTCAGCATTAATCCTGCAGGGATTAGCTGCTTTATTTTTCAAATTCATGAGCATTTCTATGATACCTTCAGCCTATTACTTTAACTCTATGCCTACTGGGTAATATTGCATGCTTTTTTGTCTTTTGTTGCTTTTTTTCAAAATCAATGTTTTTTTTTTGTTTTTAAAAAAAATCTTTCAGGAATACTATCAGTGTCACACTGTGTGAATCCAGATCAAGCCCGCCATTTTGTAAATTTGTTAGGCCTGTCCTGGGTCCAAGCTGTTTGTAAGATTATCAGCAGATGACACCAGTAGGCAAAGATTCAAGTGCAGAATCTTCCAGTTGGTGGACTTACTAATCCATCCTAGTTTAATACTAGTAAATGAGCTGCGACATGAGATTTCCAACAATGTGGTATGTGCCACCAGCAAAGGCTCAGACCAGCCTGCACATATACGCGCAGTTTGATCAGAGCCTTTGCTAGTCGCTCGAATATTCTATGAATATTAAGCTACTGATGGAACAGCATTTGGAGTTTCTAAGCTTAAAAGGAGGCTGCAAAGAATTGTCTGAGTCTACTCATGTCAAAATGCCACATTGTTGGAAATCTCATGTCGCGGCTCAAATCATTACTTCAAGAAAGCAAACAATTAGTCCCTGATCAGACTGCTCTGATCTTGGACTATTTTGTTTGCACATGCATTTCCTGTCTGAGTAATTCGATTCTGTGAGGGAGGTAAGCCATTACATTAAACTCTTAACATGTTGGGTAATTTTGCATGCTTTTTCAAAATAAATCTTTTCCAATATTATTTCAGGAACACTATCAGAGTATAAAACGGTTTAGATCAAATCAGGACCGACATTCTTTCGGTCCTGATCTGGAGCCAAAATGGTTGCAAAGGTTATCAGCAGATGACAAAAGCCCCGCTAGCAAGGAAAGAGTTAACTATGTATTGTACAGTGATCTTAGAAGAAATTTCAACATTCAAGAAGAACATAAAGGTTACAAACCTCAATTTCCCACAATGCCTTGGAACTCGTGGCGGAAGTAGCAGACGACCTAGCTGTGGTCCTCAGGAAGACATAATGTTTCTTGTGCTCTTAGTGATCTTAGATGATATATTCCAAAATGTATGAAGAAAATAAAGCAACAAACCTCAATTTCCCACAATGCCTTAGAACTGGTGGCTGATGTAGCAGACGATCTAGCTGTGGTCCTCAAGAAGACATGTTGTTGTTTCTTGTGTTCATCTCCTGTCAGGAACTTCTGTTCTTCAGCATGGAACAGTCTCACAACATCACCCTGGAAGCCAAAATCAAGCAGCAGCATGATAAATCTATCAAGATGACAGTTCAGATGTGCCCAGTGAAGACTCGGATCAGTCTTAAAATCAGACTGATCTGAGCCGACTCTGAAAATCAGACTGATCTGAGCAGTCTCTGAAAATCAGACTGATCTGAGCAGTCTTTGCTGTGTACTCAAAGAGCAGTACTGTAAAGACATCAAGCTTTCTTCATGCGGACATTAAAAACTTTGATCAGACTGGGCAGTATGACTGATATTCTTGGACAAATAATATGGAAATCCCTCAAGAAAAGGGGGAAAGACAATATATCATACAACTCTACATAGCACTTGAAGGTAAAGCCAGTTTACCAAAAGATGACTTTATCACCAAAACTATAAATGGTAGGAATCACCACTCAGAGGCATTTCCACTCCTATTGCTGGAACAGATATCATTTATAAAGGCAGCTTAATTTCACAGGTTTTTGTTTTGTTTGATTTGATTCTTTACGTCCCACAAACAATCTTTCAGTTAAACAGAGATGTGTCTTCCTGGGTTGAACCAGTACTAAGCTAGGATAAATGTGTCTTGCTCAAGGACCACAACGTAGTGATGCCGAGAGGCTCGAACCTGCGGCCCCTCGGTCTCAAGTCAAGCACTCTACCACTGAGCCACGGCACTCCCAGATACCATTTATAAAGGCAGCTTCTTTCCACAGCCTATAAAGGCCATGGTCAATGCCCTCTGAAAATTGCTCTGCTGAAAATGCTATCCTATAGTCTTCAAGGACTAATGCACCAGTCATTTGCATCCACGCCCCCCCCCCCACCTACGGGGATAGTGGGGGAGTAGCAGGGCTAATGAGTGGTATTATTACCTTTTGAATGTCCCCGCAGTGCCGTGTAAGTGTGGGGATTGTGATTTAAATCCCACCAAGCCCATGATAGGGTTGATCTCAAACACTCACGACTCAGGCAGTGCTGATGCTCTTTATGTCAGTGACTCAGTGGGGTGATAGCAATGTAATTAGCAGATAATGCACCAAGAAATCGGTACCACAGCATTTTAAAACATAAGAAATTGGTGTAGAAAACTCAAATAGTCGCTCAAGAAAACCTAGACAATCCGAACAACTCGGCTCAATTTTAGAATCAAGCTTTGGCAGAGAGCATTTCTAATTTCCTTGACAGTGCAATTGCATATGGTCAGTGAATATCATAACCAGACTACACATATACGCAGGCTTTTTTGTATCATTTTTATCTGAAAAAATGCAAGTCCATTAAAAACAACTTCAAACTGTTCATGTCATACTGGCGGGGGCGAGTTCATTGCGACATCGACAATATAAACTCTAACAAGACTGTTTGCATGTTATGGATCACAATTGTCTTTGTTGAGCACTCGTTTGTATAGCCATTTTCAGCAGACTTGACGTTTCAAGGGATAATGAGGAGAATAAGAATTAAGAGGAACCCAATAAGGCTTTAACGTCATTTTGCATTCATCAACTTTTTTTTCATATCCCTCGGGGCGGGGCTAATAGCAGTGCTATTACCACCCATTTGTCCCCACAGAGCGGAGATTATAGCGGGGCTTCACTTTTGAGAAAGTCACTATCCCTGCCCATCCCGTAGGTGGGGGAGCCGTGAATACAAATGCCTAGTGCATAAAAGTTAATGATTTATACTTCAAAGCTCAATTTCGCAAATGTTGACTGATAGAATGGAATAATGAGCATAGGAAAATTAGTATATAACTGTTGCACCAAATAAAGGCACAATAATTCTATGTTGATTCTGGTCTCCATTAACAGGAATATGACTTTTAGAAAATATTAAAATACAAGTATTTTTCAAGGTTTTAAGAGTGATTCTCAGTGGCAGATCCAAAGGGGGTTCGGGGGGTTCACCTCTCTGGCCGCCATTTTTAAATATACAATGAAAATCAAATTATTTAATCTCAATGAGACCAAATTATTTCATTTTCATTGGGTATTTAAGAAAAATGAGATAAAATCAGCAATGCAACCCCCACACACACACACCTTTATACATATGAACCCCCTTTCCGGAAATCCTGGATCTGCCCCTGGATTCTCCAGCTCTTTTCAAGGCAGATTTAATTTTGAAATACTTTTCAAGGAAGCCATTCATATTCATGTACTTTTTAAGCCTGGACAGGGTCCTCTAATCTTCAGCTATTAAATTTACCCCTTTAAGAACATCTTCCATGTTTTCCTTGAAATCCATGAAAAGAGTCATCTTCCAGCTTGTGTTACAGCTTACAGAGTTCACCTCCTTACATCCCGGGTTGTCCACCAGATCATAGCTACTTGCATGCAGGGGTTGTTCAGCATTCACTGGGTTTAGTATGACCTTATCTCCAACCACAACCTACAACATAAAAAGATAAGATACAATTACTTAAGCTCACAGAGTTCACCTCCTTACAACTTGAGTTGTCCACAAGAACATAGCTACTTGCGTGGAGAGGCTGTTCAGCATTTACTGGGTGTAGTATGACCTTATCTCCAACCACAACTTACAACGTAAAGATTAGTAACAATTATTTAAGCTCACAGAGATCACCTCCTTACATCCCCGGGTTGTCAACAAGATCATAGCTACTTGCATGCAGGGGTTGTTCAGCATTCACTGGTTTCAAGATCACTTTGTCCCCAACAACAACCTGCAACATTAAAGATTAGTTCCTCCTTACATCCCCAGGTTGTCCACAAGATCATAGCTACTTGCATGCAGGGGCTGTTCAGCATTCACTGGTTTCAAGATCACTTTGTCCCCAACAACAACCTGCAACATTAAAGATTAGTTCCTCCTTACATCCCCAGGTTGTCCACAAGATCATAGCTACTTGCATGCAGGGGTTGTTCAGCATTCACTGGTTTCAAGATCACTTTGTCCCCAACAACAACCTGCAACATTAAAGATTAGTTCCTCCTTACATCCCAGGTTGTCCACAAAATCATAGCTACTTGCATGCAGGGGTTGTTCAGCATTCACTGGGTTTAAGATCACTTTGTCCCAAACAACAACCTGCAACATTAAAGATTAGTTCCTCCTTACATCCCAGGTTGTCCACAAGATCATAGCTACTGGCATGGAGGGGTTGTTCAGCATTCACTGGGTTCAAGATCACTTTATCCCCAACAACAACCTGCAACATTAAAGATTAGTTATTTACAGTTACAGCTTACAGAGTTCACCTCTTTACATCCTGAGTTGTCCACAAGATCATAGCTACTTGCATGCAGGGGTTGTTCAGAATTCACTGGGTTCAAGATTACTTTATCCCTGACAACAAACTCCAACATTAAAGATTAGTTATTTGAGCCATGACATGAGATGTCCAATAATGTGGTATGTGTGACCAGCAAAGCCTAAGCATATGCGCAGTCTGATCAGAGCCTTTGCTAATCGTTTGAATATTCTATGACTGTTAAGCTACTGTCTGAACAGCATTTGGAGTTTCTACGCTTAAAATGAGACTGCACAGGCTCGTCTGAGTCTACACATGTCAAATACCACATTGTTGGAAAACACATGTCGCGGCTCCTTTACAGCACACAGACTTCACCCCCTTACACCTCGGGCAGCACACTTACATCTCTGGTTGTCTACAAGATCATAGCTACTTGCATACAGGGGTTGGTCACCTTCTAAGTTAATTCATGAGATCATAGCCACATTATTGTTTTAGGGCAACATTACTTTGCTTCCTTCAAAATATGGACAAGATAAAAATGATACTCGCTAATGTTGCACACATCAGTCTAATGTTTGAAATATTCTCTTGTTATCGATAATTACCATTTTTTGAGATTTTATTTCTCATTTGCTATAGTTGTCTACAAGATCAATTTCATTATTCTGCTTTACTTCAAAATAGATGTTAAATTGAGACATCTGATGAGTTTATTGACTTGCATTGTCTGCAGAGATGTCATATCATACATCATGCAATAAGATAGCCTCATGCATCTGCCTTTACAGAATACAGGACTACATATAGATAAGATCATTTTTTCTGAATTATTTCTCCTATTGATTCTGGGATAAGGAAATGAAAAGAACCGACAACCAACAACAGTCCGAGACAAAAGCTATATGATCAGGATCCACACTGTTTTTCTATACATACTTATCACTAGAATGCTGCAGGTTAACAGGATAAAATTAAAGCAGTGTTTTCAAAAGAAAACTTTGACCCCCAAACCGCAATAGGAGTCGGCAAGTATGTTTTCTGCTCTTTATTGTGTCACAATGTTCCATCAATTATTTCAAGGGAGAGCATGCATAAACACAATTTTGGTCAAACTTTGAAATTACAAAGTGCTGTGGTTACCGTGAATATAAGGTCAACGTCATTCAAATCTAATCACTCTTTTCTGTCTCCAAACAAATAACATGTATCTATGTAAGGTTGGTGCAGAAAAAAGTTTTTGATTCAGAAGACAGAGCTCAGATTGAATGAGGAAACCTTGAAAGTTAGATCAAGGCCACCAAAATCTTTTCATCTCTACAGTTTGTCACAATGATACAACACATTAAGTTTAGCTAGAATACATTGTTCAAATCAAGAGATATCATACAAACTCTATTTTGGTCAAAATATGACATTTCAAAGTGCTGGTGTGACCTTGAAAATTGGGTCAAGGTCACCAAAATCTAATGTACTATTCCCCTTCTCCCAACAATGTATCTTTGAAGTTTGGTGAAAATCCGTCCACTAGTTCAGAAAATAACGCATGGAAACCATATTTTGGGCATTTCAAAGAGCAGGTGTGACCTTGAAAATAAGGTCAAGGTGACCAAAAGCTTACAACTCATCCCCTCCTCCCAACAATGTATCTATGCAAGTTTGGTCAAAATCCATCCACTAGTTCAGAAGATAACCCACATAAACCATATTTTGGACATTTCAAAGTGCTCCTGTGACCTTGAAAATAAGGTCAAGGTCATTAATATCTAATCAACTTTTCCCCTCTTCCCAAAAATGTATATATGCAAGTTAGGTCAAAATCCAACAACAGGTTAAGAAGATAATGCATGGAAACAAAAAAGTGGATGCCGACGCCAACGTGATAATTGCACCAAAAACAATATATCCCCCCAACCTGTAGTGTAGTAGTGCATCTAAAATATTTAGCACTGCAAGAGTTATTATAAACTTTTCTTAAATGTATATATTCAGAAATGCATGTTTAGCTCATACATATAATGTCTAATACTGTAGGCCTGAGCTTCAAGCAATGAATAGAAGCATTTATAAACAGCTGCAAACAATATTTCATAACATTTTATACATGAAACAGGAACTTCCCTCATGAATATGCAGCTTAGAATATAGATCCAGATCAGATAGATATCAGTTAAGCACTGATCAGGATCAGATCGACTGCTTAAGTTAGGGCTTATAATATCATTGATTAACAATATATAAGGCATTATCTGATGCATTTGCTGGAACACCTACTGGTATTATATGACTTTTTGGTTACTGTAAAGGCGGCACCTCATGAATGCGTAATAAGGACTGGTCAACCCTAGACATAGGTAAAAGCTGAAAATGAGGCATGGTTTGATTTAAAAGTAACTGTATCATCTTGCACCATTACCTCAGTATAGACGCAAAACACATTATTTAGTCCTTAAAATGCAAGCAAAATAACAGCATCTGAAAATGTCTATTTAACATAGGCACAGAGGCAAACATTGTGTACCAAGATCAGACTGCTCCTGTTGGAGCAGTCTGATCTGGGTCCACACTGTTTGTTTATTAGGCTTCAAATATTTTAGTGGACGACAAAAAACCATACATTTTGTGATTATGCGCCTTAAGGGTTAATAAATGTGAGTTCAGTGTGTACATGGTTAGGGTTTTCATGAAATGCACGCAAATTTTGAGCAGCCCAAACAACTTCTTCACCAAAGTATAATTAGAACCTGATTTCCCTTGTTTAGCAGATGAAATAGCCTAACCACGCCCAGATATGAATATTAAAGTTGCCCCCTTTACATTAAGCGAAAAGTCTATTAATATGTGAAATTAGTTTGACTTTGCGTCTGTGGTTCAGAAACCTGGTGTTGTTTGGGGATAATTTCTATTTTTAGCTCTGGTGGCCATTTTTTAGCTAAGAAAAACCATTTGAATATGGCATTGCAGGGAAAATTTGTGTGAAAATATTTATAATTGGGGCAAGTGTAAGTTTAAGGAGTTGTCGTTAAAAGAAAAAGTTTACAGTAGATGAACAGTGCACTAAACAGACACCAGACAAAAACTGATCACACCGGACAACGACTGATCGAGTCAACCATTTTTAAGACTGATCTAAAACTCACCTTTAAGCACTTCCTGCTTAGGCGAGCTAAAATTTGTCATTTTAACCGATATAAGCCTGGCTTGACTTGATCCATTAGAGCACACAGTAAAGACTTGTTTTAACAACATTTTTGAAAAATTCTTTCAAGAATACGATCAGAGTGTCTAACAGTTTGAATTCAGATCATGCCCGACATTTTGTCGGGCCTGATCTGGGTCCAAACTGTTTGCAAAAGTTATCAGCAGATGAAATTAGTTGGTAAAGAGTTAAGGAGATGTCATTAAAAGGAAAAGTTTATGGATGATTTTCAGCACGCAATGGACATCAGACAAAGACTGATCAAACCAGGCTCCAAGGTTATAAAACATTTTTCATGCTCAACTCAACTGAGCACAAAGTTTCAACTGCTCATAAAAACTAAAATACTGACAAATAAAGAAGTTTCTTGTTTAAAGTCTCTCAGATGCTAATAAATGTTAAAATGCCAACAATTGTTGGCATTTCAACATTTATGGGCAGGATAAATTTTGTGCTCAGCTGAGTTGAGTATGAAAAAAGTTTTATAACCTGGGGCCATACTTTTTAAGACTGATCACAAAAACTCAACTTTGAACACTTTGTGCTTATTTGCCCTAATAAGTGACTTATAAAATAAAAGTGCTGTATTGTTTACCTTATCTCCTGACTGTCTGAGCTTATAGAAAGGTACAATATAGAACCAGGACCCCTCATTCCCAGAACTGTCCAGTGTGACTCTCATCGCATTTCTCTCCAACTGAGCTGGCAGTCTCTTGTTCACCGTCAGGTACTTGTTACTCTTGAGATGAAGTAACTGAAAAATAGAATAGTATACAAGCTTGTCTGTTTAAGTTTGATTTATTGATTGATTAAGTTTTAACATCTATAGTGTAGATTCTATTTTCTTGTCCTTTGGGATCATGGATTTCATTGTGCGACTTTGAAACTATTAGAGGGTCACTGACGAGGCCTAAATGGCCGAAACTAGCTAGTCTGGCCCAGAAAATTTGCACACTCTAGTGTCAGTTCTTTGGTGCATTCTTTCCGAAGGATAACCTTTTTAAGAATATATTAAAATCCCAGCCAACAATGTGTCAGCCATGTAGGGACTCTTCCCAGAAAGAGGGAGAAGGAAATGAAGAATGGGATAGACTAAAAGGCTCTGACACCCACACAAATTTATTTGCCTCATGTGACTGCCAAAAATAACAGAGAATCATTTTTCTGAAAGTTGCAACTGAGAGTGCACCAGGCCCCCAGATAAGAGTACGTAACTGATTTTTTTTTATATTTCTCATCCAAAACATATGTTGTGGGTACTCAAAAGACATGTTTAAACTGATGGATAAGTAAATAATGGCGATTTTACGCTGAAAAATTTTGCTTAGCACCACCCTACCACCCATGTCTGTTTGAGTTGATGCCTAACTAAGGATACTAGGCATCAACTAATTTAAACTGCCAATCCTGACTTCTGCTGTCTGTCATCTGCTGGTTGTTTGTTTGATTTGATTCTTTACGTCCCATCAACAATCTTTCAGTTAAACAGGGACGGGTCTTCCTGGGTTGAACCAGTACTAAGCAAGGACCACAACACAGTGACGCCGGTGAGGCTCGAACCCGCGACCCCTCGGTCTCGAGTCAAGCACTCTACCACTGAGCCACTGCGCTCCCCATCTGCTGGTTGTAGTAATTTGGAAGCATCTAAATGTATAGCAAAAGGTGTTGACCAAGATCAGACTGCTAATGAAGCAGTCTCAGATCTGGGTCCGTACTGTTTGCATTATCTGCAAAGACTTGCAGTAGACATCAGCAGACCACATTTTCAGCCGTGTTTTCGGCTGGCAGTTTATCAAAGTGTTGAATGTTCAAAACTGTTTGATTTCCCAGGATAATGGTGGCCGCCTCACTTGCAGAATATATTGAAAGGATGCAAGAATTTAGACATAAGTTAAGCAAATTTAATCAAATAAGAAACTGATTAAAACATGAATGGTGCCAGGAATGTGCACATTTCAAAAACAAAAAATAAATTGATTTGTGCATGAATCGTGGATAAGATTAGCATTAGATATAATCGGGCCTCGACACGAGAAAACCTGTCTTCAGGGTTTTGTGAACAACAAAGGCCCAGAACAGCCTGCACATCCGCGCAGTCTGATAAGCAGCTTTGTAATTTGCTTATTGAAAAGTATCATATCTAGACTGCATTACTACGAGCGTAATTTCAATTTTCTAGCTTGTCTCTATAGCTGAGCAGGCTGGTTTGAGTCTCGCTTTGTCGGAAACCCCGTAGACAGGTTTTGTCACATGAAGGCTCAGATAATAATTGAGCTGTTTCATGAGAAGACAATTGACTTTGATGTATGCAAACAACACATCTGTGCAGTCTGGTCAGCATCACTGTTATTATTTTCCTATACAGTCTTATAATGCTATGTTTGGGGTCCATATGTAGGTCTGGAATAGGCTGTGTTACAAGAGCATCATGGTATAACGGGACAATTTTAAAAATTATAGGATGATGTAGCATTTCACCAGGGTCTCCACTGTTTATATGTGCAGACTCAAAAGAGCCTTAGCTGCTTGCATACATTAAGTAGGGATGTTGATGAAAGCTCAGACCAAAATAAGGAGTTTATTCAGGCCTTTTTAAGAGTGCATAACAGAAAAATAATTTTCTTATTTCCCAATCTAGCATATGTTGTGGTTACCCAAAACATAATGTTAAAAGTTATGGGCAAGAAAATATTTACAACTTTAAGCTAATTTTTTTGTTTATCTAAACCTGTGATTTATTTAGTAGCATTGCATGAGCATAATTATATGCAATATAAGTACCGAAATCTCATGGGCTGGACCATGATTGTCCTGGAAGGAAAAATGGCCATGTTTAACCCTTTGTATACTAATGGATTCTTCCTTCTGGTTTGACACAATAAACTTGGAATAGTCCAGTGAAAATATCTAGGGGTGTCAGGTTATAATCTTTAAAAACAAATATTGAATTATTTTGTCTTAAAGCTGCATACTCTGTAACTATGAACATTTTTCGAAAATTTTCATTTTCTTTTTAAATCATTTGTAAAAGTAGAATTAAGCTATGTTTTCACTATAAAAATGTTCAGTACAGCTGAAAACTGCATGGAAAAGTGAATTATCTTATCAAATAGGTGTTTTTTTCTCTTGTTGGTAATTATTTGCGTCCCTCCAATAATTCTAGACCGTTGAATTTTAACATAAATGCAGTTGTTTTGATAGTGATAACTTGTTAAGATTTACGAAAATGGTAAAATGTTTACCTAAATTTGAGTATTTTTACTGTGTTCTTGAAAATAAAAACATTATTTTTAAAATTAGAAGATCAAATGTTACAGACTATGCAGCTTTAAGATTTTTTTACCTTTACAAACAGTGTATATGGGTTTCCCTGCATACAAATGGTTAATACATCAAGAATACTTGTCAAATAAAACAAGTCTTATTGATATTGTTGAATACAGTTCCATGTTGGGACATCTTAGACGTCTCTATAATTCTAATTTTGTCATAATATCAGAATAGAATCACAGTAACAAATCATGTTACTTTAAGAAGCCTCACTGCATGATGCCTCAATAGTAATGGATTTTTTTATAAAGTTTGGCCGAAAAAGTGCTTCTTCATAAAGACTCTATTCCTTTTAAAAATGAAAACTTTACAGTAAGTGCTCACACACATATTAACTGCAATGGTTTTGCTTAAAATCTAGACATACATGTAAAAACCTACACTCGGGGGGCATTTCAAATCATCACCTTCAACACTGGATACCTGGGCATGCACAGGGGCGTACCTGAGGCATTTTATAGAATACACACTCTAGAGGGGGTCTGGGTGTACTCCCCCTAAGGGGGCAAAGCCCTGATGGAAGACAGAATGTCGGGCCTGATCTGGGTCCAAACTGTTTGCAAAGCAGACAACATTGGCATGTAAAGAATTAATCCTCCGAAAAGAAGAGCTCTCAGTTCTATTAATAATGTGAGAAACTCAGGTAATAATTAAAAGAGATTATTGAGGTAAGAATTTCATAAACAGGAAAATTAACCCTTTTCCTACTGCATATTTTTTTTGCATACATACCTAATTTCCAGTTGATTGGATGTATTATTCCATTTATTAGCATTGAATCAAAGGGTAAATTAGTATACAACTATTCCATATCTTTCTGTGCAACAGTCGAAACCAACTACCCCGAGATGCTGTGGATGAGCACAACTCAGAACAATATGAAAAATATCAGCAGCGCCATGCTTATACCGATGCACGTACAGTTCATTTACCTCGATAGATGTTCCTTAACAATGGCGAGTATAAGGTATGATTTGGCCACTTTAAACTCACAATAACTTCATTGTTTGTGGTCAGAAACATAAAGTGTGGTAACTCGTTTTCTAAATGAGACCCAAATTGAACAGATTAGGCAAAATTTTTCGTTTTGCAACAAAACCACATCTCCTACAGCAACTACATTTAAATGATGCTGCTAAGTTTGACATCATCAGTGATCAGCGTGTCACGTGACTGAGCAAAAGTAAAAAATGTGAGCACAGAAAACAGTTTATTGAAACAGGATCAAACTGGTAGCTACCGACAATTCAGTCAAAAATGCTTAAATACTCTTTATATAGTACGTTGGGTAATAAAAAATACTGTAGATCTTGATCTGTCTGGGAAAAAAAAGAAATGATATATCTAAATTCAGCAGGACAAGGTAAATATTTATAAGTTGTTTTCCCTGTATTTGTGCCTAATATTATAACATTTTAAACTTTTCCATTCAAAAAGCATGATTAATAAACTATTATTTTCACCATCTCAGACTGACAGGCTGTGCAGTACAGCCGCTCCTTTGTTGAGTGCTTGATTTGAGATTGAAGGGTTGCTGGTTCGAGCCTCACCAGAGGTACTCTTTTGTTGCCTTAAGCAAGACACTTTATCCTCTGCTTATAGTACTGGTTCAAGCAAAAATACAAACATGACTGAAAAATTGTTGACTGGGACTTAAAACAGTCTGATATGAGACAATTTTGCCAGAAAAAAAACTTTTCTGGTATGAGTAATTAGATTCCGCAGTTCTGTCAAACAACTTTTTCATATTATTTGTGGTCCTTCACCCAAATAAGCCTAGCGTCCGTTTTGTGGGACATAGGCAAACAGTGCGGCGTCTGATCAGGGTCTCCACTGTTTGTTTACATAATGTCCTTTTAAAATTTGAATAAAAATTTAAAAAAATACCACTCAACAACCCTTAAAACGGAAATAGACTGGTCCAGAAATCCCATGGGAATTAAATGGGTTAAGCAGATGATTGCTATCAATGCTCAGGTGTATGTTTAGAAGAAACTTCATCGCAGGAAGCATTACAAGATGCATTAATTTTGCTTTTATAAATTGGTACCATAAGAACACTGTATTTATCCAAAATATTTCATTTTAGTGAGATTTTGATCTTTTTTACCCTTGTCATGCTGAACCCAGATTTTTTTTTCTTCTTTGAAAAACACTGTAGATCCCTGATGAAGCCATCTGATCAGGATCCACATTGTTTTCAACTGTGTTTGAAAATTGCATGCTTAAATCTTGAAAGCTACAGGATAACAGGATAAAAATTGGGGAAGGAGTGCAAGTGTGGATCCAGAGGGGGGGACAGGGGGTCTGGTCACAAGTTATATGGGTTTCTATAGGGAATAAGCAATTGGACCCCCTCGAAAAAGTTGGACCCCCCTGGAAAATGTTGGACCCCCTCTGGAACCTTAAAAGATGATAGTTTTCTTCGAATTTTTTTGTTTGTCAGATTGACCAGGACCCCCCTTGACGAAAATTCCTGGATCAGCGCATGGAGTGACGTCCATGTAGTACATGACATTGCAGCATTAAAACACCCACAATATATATTCAGTCTGATTTTAAAACAATAAATCAGTTCTTGAATATATATATGAGCCGCCACATGAGATTTCCAACAATGTGGTATGTGTGACCAGCAGAGGCTCAGATCAGCTTGCACATATGCATACACACAGTCTGATCAGAGCCTTTGCTAAGTCGCTTGAATATTCTATTAGTGTTAACCTACTGACTGAACATCATTTGGAGTTTCTAAGCTTAAAAGGAGGCTGCACAGGCTCGTCTTAGAATGCCACATTATTGGAAATCATATGTCATGGCTAAATTATTATACAGATCTGACATATTACAAACATGCATGCACAACTATCAAGTGGGGCTACAGGTTCGCACCTTCTTCCTTAAACGATAATATACAGTAAAACCTGTTTAAAACAGCCACCGTCACAAAAGGGCCGAGAATTGGTTTCAAGACCAATAATCGCTTAATGCAGGTCAAAAGTATTGCAGAATGCTCCAAGGGGAGCATTCTGCAATACTTTCGACCTTCATTAAGCTACCATTTGTCATTAAGATCTTTGTTTTGTCTACTTTTGAGTGGCTGTTTTACACAGGTTTTACTATTATACTGAAACAATAAAGTAATGTCCGCTTGACGTATATGTCTGCCAATTCTTAGTGTATGAACGCATTTCATTCAGATTTTTACATTACAATCTGTTATCATTTAGAAACGTAATGCACCGAAACGAAATTCATTTGATAACCAGTTGAGCCGCTGACAACTCAGAGAACATGAGTACCCTTAAAATCAAAAGTCACAACATCAATAGCTTGTTTGTCCATCATAATTCCGAACCGTTCAAGAAAATTAAAACATCTCTGTGCAAACTCTCTAGTAAGGTGTTATGCATGTTAGCTGTATGTATTGCTTTTACGACCACAACCATTAATCTGTAACACACTCTGACATCACAAAAGAGCGTCAAGAGCGTGCATGAAGACACTCAGAAAATTCATTGTTGGTCCAGCATTTTCATAATCAACAGAGTCGGTCAAATTTGAATTTCTTTTTCGTCATCACAAGCATTTTAACATTAATTAAGACAAATCAGCATTAAAACAATCGATACTGGAAATTCACGTGTTTTTTCAGTAAGGGGTGGGGTATACAACACAAATTTAGTGAACATGTGATGGCCGACATCAGCCATGGTTTTTATTTTTATCTATTGTGAATCGTTGTCACACACAAGTATAACAAATTAAAACAAAAACAGTGTCAAAATGATGTTAGTTTAAGGAGAATCAGAGGTTCTTAAATTGTTATTTGTTTAATTCAAAGGGAGGTAATTTCAGTTAAATTCGTTAATAAAGGGTTCGGAATTGCAATGTCGCTCATTTAACAAGCACATTTGGGATTTTTAGATGTTTTTTCATCGTTTGATGTTCCTGGTTGCCATTTAACGTAAAATGTGTCACGTTTTGATGATCAATTTGCTGATGATAGTGGAATGAGCTGTTTTCACTTTAGGTTCAATAACTCTTCCAGTTAAGAAGATTAAATCAAATAATCACCAATTTTTGTTTGTCAGACGTTTGATTAACATTTTGGTTTATGTTTCTCTGAGACAACCTAATTGGATCAAAAGATACAGTGCCATGAAAATCGGATGTATCTTTTTTGTTTGAGTATATAATAATGTAAGCATGCAGCCAAGTTTCTGATGATATTGCCAAATTGCGCTCCTGCTGTGGCTAGTCTCTGGCCCAGCTTTATTTTGTTTGTTTGGCTTGATTTTTTACATCCCAATCAACAATCTTTCAGTTATGTTGGGACGGGTCTTCCTGGGTTGAACAAGTACTAAGCAAGGATTAATGTGTCTTACTCAAGGACACAATGCAGTGATGCCGGTGAGGCTCAAACCCCCAACCCATCGCTCTCCTGGCCCAGCATTTTTGCTGCTTGTCTATGGGATAAATGTCATGATGGCTGATACAATAGTATGTTTCATATCAATTAAACCATGCAGTAGAAGATATTCAGTCCAACTGATAATGTCAGGCATCATTGGTATAGATATGTTTTTCCACCATAAGAAATATTTGGTTAATATTCTTACCAGCCTTCAACAAATGAGCTTGAAAATTACTTGAACAATGAAACAGACACTCTTCATGAAAATGCATTACCTTTGTACATGTACTATAAAAAGAGCACAATAACTCAAGTTAAAGCTTAAAGAAGAGAAAACTTGTTTTGTTTTATCGGAGAGTCATCCAGCGATCACAAAAGCTGACTCAGGTGAGCTAAAAATAAAGTTTGAATCATCCCCTTTTACCCTGAGGCCTGGGTAAGAGATTTAGTGGAGCAAGATGATACGATGGTTGCTAGTGGTCTGCAAACCAACAACAAAATCGCAATCTACTAATTACATCATCAGTTTCTATAGTTTACCATGTTTATCTTGGAGAAGTTCTATCTTGTCTTATTATATACAGCACAATAGTGTTCTTTTCTGTTTACAATTATTTTCTGGTATCATTTATCTGATAGCTGTACCATTCTTATACTTTACTATATTCACAAGGTTAGCTTTTAAAAAAGCTTAGAACCATCTCATAGCATATATAAGTTACTAGAAAACGTTTTTAGGAATTTAAATTTGCATTTGCTGAGACCACTCTTTTTCATTTTTCAAGCATTTCAAACTCTGAGTATTTTTTGTTTTAGTTAACTATTTTTATGTACTTAGTTCTGAATCGATGACCCATACATATGTAACAGGAAATGTGAATCTACCAACTATTTGTGACACATTGAAAAGAGCAAGCGTTCACAAAAACACATTCTCACACCCCCTTTCCAACTTGTATCTTAAAGAAAATGATAAAGTGTCTGCCGATTTCCCCAGTACTTAAATGGAAACATTTTGACCAGTTCGGGGACATTAGATTTGGGGGTACTTTGACTTGGGGAAGTTTTGAAGAACACAGATTGAAGGCAGAACCGGAAGTACACCGCTGTGGGGAGTATGATTTCGTCACGCCAAGAATATCAGAATTAGCTACACTGGGGAATTTGGGTTCCGGCTCAGAGGAGTAGGTCTCTTTACGCCCTTTCATTTTTCAGAAGCAAGCTGGTATCCAGGGAAGCGTATTAACGTATATCACTATTGCTGACGCGATGGTGAATGAATGAACTGATATGGTGAATGGTCTAAAATTTTGAACACAAGTTGCCTAGCGAAAAGGCATAGACAAACAGTGCAGACCCAGATCAGAGTCTTCCCTGATTGCAATTTAGACAAGCATTTTGCAAATTTTAGCCCTGAAATATTCGAAATTTTCTAGCACTTTATCACACTTTCACAAGTATTATTGCATTTTATTGGGTTTTCAAAAATTAAACATTCAAAATGCGGACCGAATATTGACTTATTTTTTAAATTAAAATACAGAATTTTGTTATTCGGATTATTATAACTTTCTTATTTTAAATCAGAATTTGATCAGGTTTGAGGCAGATTGCATGGTTTAATTTGGTCTTGCATTTCAAATACACTTGCTTTCAATGTTGCTGTCCCCTTTAAAATGAATAGTCACTTTAAAAAATTATCACAGGCTGATATTGTGGGTTGGCACATTAAGCGCTTCATGTCACCGAATGATGAATGAGTAAATATATTAATCGTATGGACCAATATGGTTGTCAGTATGGCCAGACTAATAAGAATGTCTTTCGCAGACAATCAGCTCATTTCAATCCATCCAGATGCCAAGTTAGGAAAATAAAACAATCTGTGCCAAATCCATACCAGAGAGGCCCATATTAACTAGGCCTTGTCACGACAAAACCTGTCCCTGCAGGGTTTCTGACAAAGCCAGACTCAAACCAGTCTCCTCAGCTACAGAGACTAGCTAGAAAATTGAAATTTTGCTGGTAGCAAGTCTAAATATGATACTTTCCAAAGCGTGAATAACAAGGGCATTGATCAGACTGTGCGGATGCGCAGGCTGGTCTGCGCCTTTGTTGTTCGCAAACCCCGAAGACAGGTTTTCTTACGTCGAGGCCCAACTATTTGCCAGCTAGTCAGGACTTTGTCATCTGGTCTCTCTTCTGTTTAGGTTTTTAGGCGCTGCCTACATTGCAAACAGTATGGACCCAGATCAGACTGCTCCCTAGTCGGATCTTGCCAAATTTCGAACCCAATCAAGATTTTATGGTTGTCCTCATAACCTGTAAGAATGACAAAGATCCAATTAAAAAAGAAAGGGCTAGAGTGTTGACAAGATTTTCCCCATTTTAACCCTACGGGAGCTATCTGTTGCCATGGAAACCAGAGTTCTGATTCAATCTGGCCCAAAACCTAATGCAGCCTTTCCCCCATATTGACGTTTGAAAGTGTGAACGGAGGCAGAGTCCCATCCTATAAGTTCACCGGGAGCCTTAGGCTCAGGTGAGCTAATAAAAAAAAAAACAATTAATTCTTACTTTGCCTACTGAGTAATTTGGCATGTTTTTTTATCAACTACTGATTTTTTTCTCAAAATCAAACTTTTTCGGAAAATTCTTTTAGGAATACCATCAGTGTCAAACAAGTTAGACCAGATTAGGCCCAACGTTCTGCCCGACCTGATCTGGGTCCAAACTGTTTGCAAAGGTTATCATAATACAACACTAGTAGTCAAAGATTTAATTAACAAGTGTATTTGCATGGACATTTCATAAAGAATTATTTCTCAGTTGTGTCCCCAAGGCAGCTTAACTGAAGCATAAGGTCTTTGAAATGATATTATAAACGGCACAAAAAATATTCCAAGTTGCAAAAGAGCCCTTCAGCCCTTGACTCTCTTCTGAATATCCAAGCTTTTCCTGATTCAGTGAGCATACTTCTGCATAACAAATAAAACGCCCACTGGGAAATTTGGCATGTTTTTTGTCATCTGCTGATTTTTTTCAAAATCAACTTTTTTTGAAAATTGCTTTCAGGAATACCACCAGAGTGTCAATTAATTTAGTTTAGATCCAGATCAGAATCTATGTTGTGTCTGGCCTGATCTGGGCCAAAACTGTTTGCAAAGGTTATCAGCTAGGCAAAGAGTTAACCCTACAACTTTTGTCGTCTGCTCTCGTCTGCTTATGTTCTTAGGTAGCCTATATAATTGCAAACTATATGCATGCACGGATCCAGAGGGAGGGGGGGGGGGGCAGGGGGTCCCTCCCCTCCCCCTCTGAAACATCACAAACATATAGGTTTTCTTAGCAATACTGGTCTGGTTCTACTGAAAATTCACAAAGCTGCCGAGCCATTATCGACAGGCCAGCCGAACGCCATTTAAATAGTGTTTCGCTGGAGGGTCGATGATGGCCTGCTTTTTAGTGGTATTTGGATCCTCTTTCCCCTCATCAACTAAAAACAAACCATAAAAAAAAACAAAAAAACAAAACAAAACTAGAGGACCTGAAGGTCCTGCAGCGCTCACCTGATCTCCTTAATAATGTTAAAATAGGTCAAGGTCAACTACAGCTTATAATAAAACATATTTATTTTACCATATATGGGGGTTGCAGCTATTTTGGTCAAGTGACCTAAAACAGTCCCAGTGTTTTCTAAGAAAAAGGTGTTTAAATATATAGGTTTGTGGCAGTCCAAATGAGTGGCCTTGGATAAAAGGTCATAGGTTAGCTTGACATTTAACCATTGTCTCATTAGGTTTAACATTTCTCGCAAGCATTATGATTTTGGCTTAAACAGTTATAGAAAAATGAACATTTCAAGATTTTTCACATATAAATGCATTAGGAAATGTGACCTGCCATAAAGTAGGTAAATGTCAACCCAGAATAGTCATTGGTGAAAACCTGGTAGGGCCGCATCTCCAATGCTACATACAAAGTCCCAAGGTCATTGGCCTTTTGGTTCCAGAGAAGAAGAGATTTAAAAGGTTAACATACATGGGCGTATGGCCATCTAGGTCATGTGACCAGAAAAATTTGTATAAATGTTGGCTTACCCATCATAAGGAGACTTCATATAATATTGAGTTCAAATGGCCTAATTGTTTCTGAAAAAATATTTTTTAACATGTTGAAGGGTCTCCAATATAAGAAACCTTGGCAGAAAGGTCAACCTTGACCTTTCAAACTTAATTATAGCCACTGTCTCATAAGGTTTAACATATCAAGTGAGAATAATGACTTTGGCTTTAACAGCATTCAAAATAATCAACTTTTCAAAAAAAAATCCCATTTAAATGCGTTAAGAAGCGAATTTGACCTTGACGTTAAGTCAGTCAAGGTCAACCTAGGATCATCATTTGAACAAACTTGGTAGGCCCCATATCCTCAATGTTACATACCAAATCCCAAGGTCATAGGCCTTCTAGTTCTGGGGTAGAAGTTTTTTAAAAGGTTTTTACCATATATTGGCGTGGTGGCCATCTTTGTCATGTGACCAATATATTTTGTATAAATTTTTGCAAACTTGTCATAAGGAGTCTTCACAGAAAATTTGAGTTCAATTTGGCCAATGGTTTGTGAGAAAACTATATTGATGGGTCCGCAATATGAGTGACCCTGGCTAAAAGGGCAAAGGTCAACCTTGACCTTTGAAACTTATTTATAGCCATTGTCTCATTAGTTTTAACATATCAAGTAAGAATAATGACTTTGGCTTCAACAGTATTCAAAAAATCAACTTTTCAAAAAATTTCCCATTTAAATGCATTGGGAAGCAAATTTGACCTTGACGTTAAGTAGGTCAAGGTCAACCTAGGATCATTATTTGAACAAACTTGGTAGGCCCAACACCCTCAATGCTACATACCAAGTCCCAAGATCATCTGCCATCTGGTTCTGGAGAAGAAGATTTTTAAAGGGTTTTTACCATATATGGGCGTGGCGGCCATCTTCGTCATGTGACTAAAATATTTTTAATAAATTTTGGCTAACTTATCATAAGGAGTCTTAACATGGAATTTAAGTTAAATTGGCCATGTGGTTTCTGAGAAAACTATGTTTTAACATGTTGATGGGACTCCAATATGAGCGACTTTGGCTGAAAGGTCAAAGGTCAACCTTGACCTTTGAAACTTATTAATAGCAATTGTCTCATTAAGTTTAACATATCAAGTGAGAATAATGACTTTGGCTTCAACAGTATTCAAAAAATCATCTTTTCAAAAAATTTCCCATTTAAACGCATTAGGAAGCAAACTTGACCTTGACGTTAAGTAGGTCAAGGTCAACCTAGGATCATGATTTGAATAAACTTAGTAGGCCCCACATCCCCAATGCTACATACCAAGTCCCAAGGTCATCGGCCTTCTGGTTCTGGAGAAGAAGATTTTTAAAGTTTTTTACCATATATGGGCATGGCGGCCATCTTGGTCATGTGACCAGGACCATTTGAACAAACTTTCATTCCCGCATCCTAAGGAGTCTCCATATGAAATTTGAGTTTAATTGGCCCAGTGGTTTCAGAGGAGAAGATGTTTGAAAATGTTGATGGACGGACGGACAGACGGACGGACGGACGGACGACGGAGTGACTGGTATACTATTAGCTCACCCATGAGCCTTCGGCTCAGGTGAGCTAAAAACGTCAAGAGTTGCAGAGTTCATGGACCCCCTCTGACAAAACTTTCTAGATCCTTGCATGAATATGGACCAACATTATTGGGAAGTCTTGAGAATAAAAACTTTGGAGTTTTAACCATTTCAAGTTCAATGAGTTTGAAATGTTTCTGATTTTCTGTATGTCATGCTAACGGATTCACACATTTTTTTCACAACCGTCTTGAAGTGTTGATTAGATAGTTTATTCGGAACTACAGTATCACATTTTAACACTTTTCACATCCAGACATGACTTAAGCTGTCTGCTTTGGTATTTGCTGTTGTATTTCAGATGCTTTGCTAGCAAACACAGGGTTCATACAGACAAGATTGTGTAAAATTCAAGGACTTTTCAAGGACTTCTCAAAGACTTTCATACCATTTTCAAGGACTGAAAACTTATGAAAAATATTGATTTACACTTTAAAATTCTACTTCTGAAATGCTAGAGCCCATAACTAAAGATATTAGTTTAAGAAAATCAGTGTAAAATTATGGTGCCTTTATTTGGTGCAGCATTTGCTGCACCAAATAAAGGCACCGCAATTTTATTCTGATTTAGGCCTAAAAAAACAGTATTGAATCCTCTTGCAAATGGTAAAATTCAAGGACTTTTCAAGGCCTTTGAGCATTTTTCAAGAACTTTTCAAGGCAAATTATCTGTCAATTTGTTCTCAAGATATTGAGCGGAAACAAAATTTTTGAGTAAATAAAGGGCCATTACTCTAGTACAAATATCAAAAAAATGTTGTCTAACAATCCAAAGCTAGATCTTGTCAATATGAATGCATATATAAAATTTGTTGAAATTCTACCAGTTGGTTCTCAAAATATTGACCGGAAACAAAATTTCGTCATAAATCAAGGGCCAAAACTCTAGTACAAATATCAAAAAAATGTTGTGTAACTATCCCAAGCTAGATTGTGTCAATATCAATGCATATATAACATTTGGTGAATATATGTCTAGTAGTTCAGAAGATACTGAGCGGAAACGAAATTTTGGCGAAAATAAAGGGCCATAACTCTGGTAAAATTTTGGGAAAAGGATGTGTAACAATACCAAGCTAGATCATGTCAATATCAATGCACATACAAAAATTGGATAAACTCTATAAAAGAGTTCTGAAGATATTGAGCGGAAACAAAAAAATATGACGAACAAACGGACGGAGGGAAGGACGAACGAATGGAATGACAGACAAATCAAATCCTATATAGCCCCCCTTTTTCAAAGCAGGGCTATAATAATAGAAAAATCATGTGACCAGACTTTGTTCAAATACACAAATTCCAAATTGCAGTTCAATATACATAGGACCAGTCATAAGCAAACTTTTAATGAGTAAATCATTAGTGGGTGCTAAAAAGAACTGTCTCCTTGAGACAGTTCTTTTGAGTATCCACAACATATATAGTGGTTGAGAAATAACAAAATTATTTATCAATTATGCACTCTTATCTGGAGGCCTGATATTTGGTTAGATTACCAATGAAACTTGCTTCTTACTGTGCTAAGCTCAGACTAGCAACGTGGCCATTTTTTCTGTAAATTTTAACACTAATACAGTAAAACCTTACTTAAGCAGCCACTCAAAAATAAACAAAACAAGACCAAACTCTGCTCTGGACCTGCATCGCGGGAGCCTATCGTCAATGTGTAAACAGTCGATATGCAAAGTTCAAATAAACAGGAATGAAATCAGAATACACCCAAATTTCGCAATGTAATCTACAGTAAGCATTTCAGATGGAAAAATGTCTAAATTCATCACCCGTCAAAAATGATTTTTTTTTTCTTGAAAGGTGCACAATATAGGAGGTGCACATCTTCAATATGTGAACAATCATTAGGAAAAGTTTGAATAAAAAGGAATGAAAACTTTTGGAGTTACAGATTACACAAACTTGGCACCCCTAAAATGTTGCGGAAGGACGGACAGATGGGGAAAATGTCTAGGTTCAACACCCATCAAAAATGAGAAAAAATAATGAAATGTTTCACAAAATAGAAGGTGCACATCTTCAATGTGTGAACAATCATTATGCAAAGTTTGAATATAAAGGAATGAATACTGTAGGAGTTGCAGATTACACAAACTAGGCACCCCCTAAGCATTTCAGATGGAAAAAATGTCTAAGTTCAACACCCGTAAAAATGAGAAAAAAAATTTGAAACGTGTACAAAATAGAAGGTGCACATCTTCAATGTGTGAACAATCATTGTGAAAAGTTTGAATATAAAGGAATGAATACTGTTGGAGTTACAGATTACACAAACTAGGCACCCCCTAATTATTGCGGATGGAAAAAATGTCTAAGTTCAACACCCCTCAAAAATGAGAAAAAAATTATGAAATGTGCACAAAATAGAAGGTGCACATCTTCAATGTGTGAACAACCATTGTGAAAAGTTTGAATATAAAGGAATGAATACTGTTGGAGTTACAGATTACACAAACTAGGCGCCCCCTAAGCATTGCGGATGGAAAAAATGTCTAAGTTCAACACCCCTCAAAAATGAGAAAAAAATTATGAAACGTGCACAAAATAGGAGGTGCACATCTTCAATATGTGAACAATCATTAGGCAAAGGTGAACAATCATTAGGCAAAGTTTGAATAAAAAAGAATGAAAACTTTTGGAGTTACAGATTACACAAACTAGGCACCCCCTAAGCATTGTTGATGGAAAAAATGTCTAAGTTCAACACCCCTCAAAAATGAGAAAAAAATTATGAAACGTGCACAAAATAGAAGGTGCACATCTTCAATATGTGAACAACCATTAGGTAAAGTTTGAATAAAAAAGAATGAAAACTTTTGGAGTTACAGATTACACAAACTTGGAACCCTAAAGTGTTTCGGACGGACGGACAGACGGAGTGGACCCACTACTAGACCTGCTTTCGCTAAAGCGACGCAGGTAAAAAAAGGTCTTAGCTTAATGAAGGTCAAAAGTATTGCAGAATGCTCCCCTTGGAACATTCTGCAATATTTTTGACCTGCATTAAGCCATAATTTGTCTTGAAAACCAATTTTTGTGTTCTGTTTGAGTAGCCGTTTAAGACAGGTTTTACTGTATCTGTACCTGTATGACACTGCCATACTGCACCTCCTTGCCAAGTTCTTTCCTGTTTTCATTCTCATTCTGTTTCTTCTCCAACTCTGCTGCATGCTGAAAAAGACAGAAATCAAAACTCTTTACAGTATATATAAGTCTGCTTATGTCATCTTCTGATGACTTTTGCAAACAGTTTAACATTTTGATGGTATTCATGAAATAATTTTTTGAAAAAAATTAATTCTGAAAAAAAAAGAAGAAATGTGTCCAGGGGACAGATGCCCCTGCTGTTGCAAAAATTGCACAAACAAAGCCAAAAATGACATATTTTGATGGACAAAGGGCAATAACTCTTGGAGCCATGGGATGATATGGATCATTTTAGAACATGAGCAAGACATTTCGGTGTTAAGCATTGTGTCTAAGTTTTGTAAAGTTGGATTTGAAACTACTTGAGTTAGAGACCCTACTTACATCACAAAAATGACAACATTTCACAAGGGGCAATAACTCCTGAAGGAATATTGCGATATAGACCATGTTAAAACTCGGGAAAGACATTTTGGTACTTAACATTGTCAATAAGTTTGATAAAGTTCTGATTAAAATTGCTTGATTAAGAGAAAGTACACCACAGAAATTGTCATTTTTTATCAGCAATTGGCAATAACTCATGATGGCATACGGTGATATAGACCATTGTTATATGACTGGAGAGGATCCTGTCTCCTGATTGGCTCAATTTGTCTTCATAAATCTCTATGTCAACCTGAAAACTGGTCTAAACTTACCTACAAGTTAATATTGCATGAAGACCAGCTCAAACTGATATATTAAATCGCTAGTTTGAAGAGTTAGTCAACTTGTAAACTGATAAATAGAATACCATGGTTTGCGTCTTTTGATATCAAGTTTACCAGGCTCTATTTCGAGAACACATGTTGAATAAGCCTCGCTATTTCAAAGAGTTCTTGAAGCCTTGCCTGGTAAACTTGATATCAAAAGACACTTGCCTAGTATTCTCTATTTATTAGTACTCATTAGAATTACAGCCATCAACTTTCATTTTCACAATTTTTAATTTTCAAGTTCTGTTACAGTGAAAAAAATATGATTTTAAATACCCACAGGCTTAAGTAAATAGTGTACTGCTGGTCATAACGGCTCCCAAAGGAGCTGTCTGATCATAGTTCACACTTTTTGCTATTCCATCACTAACTCAAATTATACAGGGGACAAAAATTCCACTCTTCTGCTCGTAATTACGAGTGAAATCTAGAAAAGACTCATGTGTTTGCAGTACGAGCGAAAATTGTAAGTCACTCGTCCTGCAGGACAAGTGCAATATTTAAATATTTTTGTCCCCTGTTATAATATGTATACCTGATGATTAGGAGACTCCAGGTTCAAATTCTTTTAGTTTGGTAAGATTTGGGGTCAGAATATAGGGTAAATATGGTATTTGAAATCCAGTGATTTTTATACATAAAATGTTTTTTTTCAATCTAGAGTTTTATCACCCGTGCGCATACAGTGCATAAGAGATAGTATCACCCATGCAAAATCTCTGAAATATCTTTAACTTGCAGATACTGCTATAAAACCAGAGACATAAAGTGTGTAAGAAGCCAAATATTATCAGTAGTGACATCATTAGAACATTTATGTAAGAAAACAATAATGCTTCTTCCGCTGTTGAAACCTCACCAACTGAAGTTTATGGTTCCTATTAGCACCAAGCAGCCAAAATAGTCCAACAAAAAATAACACCTGTTTCAGAATAACATTCTGATATACAGCTGAATGTTCTTAATAAGAATGTTTAGAAACAGATTGGTAGATGTTCTAAAATTTCGAACACTCCTTGCCAAAAAAGGTTTAGACATTGAACAGTGCAGACCAAGATCAGACTGCTTTTGAAGAAGCAGTCTGATCAGGGTATTCCCTGTTTGCTATTCTGACAAGCATTTTGTAAATCCCAGCCCTGATAAACAGAAAAAAAGAAGTGTTTGAAAATTATATCAACTCTTAAACAATATGTATCAACTCTTTTACAATATGTATCAACTCTTTTACAATATGTAATTTGACTCTTATACAATATTTACCAACTCTTATTCAATATGTATATTGTCTCTTATACAATATTAACCAACTCTTATATAATATGTATAAATTCTTAAACAATATGTATCAACTATTATAAATATGATCAACTCTTATAAAATATGTATATTCTCTGTTATACAATATTTACCAACCCTTACACAATATGTATCAACTCTTATACAATATGTATATTGACTCTTATGCAATATGTATCAATTCTTATACAATATGTATATTGACTTATACAATATGTATCAACTCTTATACAATATGTTTATTGACTCTTATACAACATTTAGCAACTCTCATACAACATGTATATTGACACTTATACAATATTTACCAACTCTAATGCAATATGTATCATCTCTTATACCAACTCTTCTATAGAATGTATCAATTCTTATACAATATTTACCAACTCTTATACAGTATGTACCAACTCTTATACAATATATATCAACTCTTATACAATATGTATATTGACTCTTATACAATATTTGCCAACTCTTATCCAATATGTATAATGTCTCTTATACAATATTTACCAACTGCCATACAATATGTATCATCTCTTATACAATATCCATCAACTCTTATACAATATGTATTTTTGTTGACTCTTATACATTTGCCAACTCTTATCCAATATGTATATTGACTCTTATACAATATTTACCAACTCTTATACAATATGTATCATCTCTTATACTCTATGTATCAACTCTTATACAATATGTATCAATTCTTATACAATATGTATCAACTCTTATACAATATGTATCAACTCTTATACAATATGCATCAGCTCTTATACAATATGCATCAACTCTTATACATACAGTTGACTCTAGCTAACTCAACCATGCATAACTCAATACTATCACTTATCTCGACCTGACGGCCTGGTCCCGGTATTTTCCCCTATATATTATTGCAATTCCACAACGTTTATCTTGACAACGGCTAAGTCAATAAAACTGATAACTAGTTAAGACTAGAGGACCTGAAGGTCCTGGGGCGCTCACCTGATCTCCTTAATATTGTTAAAATAGGTCAAGGTCAACTACAGCTTATAATGGAACAAATTTTGTTTTTACCATTTACATTTTGGTCAAGTGACCTCAACAATCTAATAAATAATCCAACAAACAGCCCAGTGATTTCTGAGTTTAGATAGGTATGTAGCAGTCCAAATGAGTGGCCTTGGATAAAAGGTCACAGGTCAGCTTGACATTTGGTACTTAATAAACCATTGTCTCAATAGGTTTAACTATTATGAATTCGGATCAGTTATAGAAAATGAACATTTTAAGATTTTCTCCATATAAATGCATTAGGAATCAAATTTGACCTTGCCATAAAGAAGGTCAAGGTCAACCTAGATTCATCATTTGTGCTAACCTGGTAGGTTAACTGGGCCCACATCCCTGATCCTACATACCAAGTCCCAAAGCTAATGGCCTTTTAGTTTCGGAGAAGAAGAGATTTAAAGAGTTTTTACCATATATGGGCATGGTGGCCATGTTAGTCATGTGACCATAACAATATGTATAAGTTTTGGCTAACCAAGCTGTCTTATGAAATTTGGTTTCAATTGGCCAAGAATTGTCTGAGAAAACTATGTTTTAATATGTTGATGGGACTCCAATATAAGCGACCTTGGCTGAAAGGTCAAAGATCAACCTTGACCTTTGAAACTTATTTATAGACACTAGATTGAACATATCAAGTGAGAATAATGACTTTGGCTTCCTCAGTAGTCAAAAAATCAACTTTTCAAAAAATTTCCCATTCAAATGCATTAGGAGGCAAACTTGACCTTGGCGTTAAGTAGATCAAGGTCACCCTAGAATCATTATTTGAACAAACTTGGTAGGCCCCACATCCCAAATACTACATACCAAGTCTCAAGGTCACTGGCCTTCTGGTTCTGGAGAAGAAGATTTTTAAAAGGTTTTTACCATATATGGGCGTGGCGGCCATTTTTGTCATGTGACCAAAATATTTTGTATAAATTTTGGCTGACTTATCATTAGGAGTCTTCACATGAAATTTGAGCTCAATTGGGCAAATCGTTTGTGAGAAAACTATGTTTTAATATATTGATGGGACCACAAAATGAGCGACCTTGGCTGAAAGGGCAAAGGTCAACCTTGACCTTTGAAACTTATTCATAGCCATTGTCTCATTAGTTTCAACATATCAAGTAAGAATAATCACTTTGGCTTTAACAGTATTCAAAAAATCAACTTTTCAAAAAAAATCCCATTTAAATCTATTAGGAAGCAAATTTAACCTTGACGTTAAGTAGGTCAAGGTCAACCTAGGATCATTATTTGAGCAAACTTGGTAGGCCCCACATCACCGATGCTACATACCAAGTCCCAAGGTAATCGGCTCTCTGGTTCTGGAGAAGAAGATTTTTAAAGGGTTTTTACCATATATGGGCATGGCAGCCATCTTGGTCATGTGACCAGGAACATTTGAACAAACTTTCTTTCCCCCATCCTAAGGAGTCTCCATATGAAATTTGAGTTTAATTGGCCCAGTGGTTTCAGAGGAGAAGATGTTTGAAAATGTTGACGGACGGACGGACGGACGACGGAGTCACTGGTATACTAATAGCTCACCTCGGAGCCTTCGGCTCAGGTGAGCTAAAAAACTGGTCCCGCTGATCAATTTTAGTGTATTTTACAATGCCTAACTCGATTCCATTTCATAAGAAATTACCTTTTTATCTGAATGTGTCTCCAATTAATCCGCCGCTTTCAACGTTAATTATCCCCATTAAAACCGCCAATTGTTTGATCACTTGGTCCACGTGTGAGACACATGCAGTGTTGTACATGTATAATTACATAATTGACCGCGGTCGCCGATTTCTATTGATCTATTGTGTACAACTTCAAAGCGGGTACATGAGCTAATGTGTCATATTTGAGCAATCTCTGTCCGATGCAGCTTGATTTAAATTAGGCCAAAGTACAATTTAATTGTTTATCGGGCCAATTTTTAATTATGAAAACAGACTAGGCACTGGACAGTTGTAGGTGTAAGGCTAATTTCAGACATTGGTCAAGTCATGACAAAAAAGATTGGGAAGGCATATGCACATAAAGCCGACGAAAATTAAAACATGCATGTACAATGTACTCTGTTGGGGCCTTACGGAAGGGTAAAACCTTCGACCACGGGAACAGTTGCGGATACTTATTTAGAGCTGAAAATGCTGTTTATTTTATTTTGTCTTCAAAAGTGAAAAAATAGTCATAAAAGCGGGACTGTAGCGGTACCTGAGAAATGATTCTATACTTTCTTTTTTATTGTTTTAATTCCAAATGTCAATTGATTCTTGGGTCAAATCATTCCGTATTTTATCAATGTAATAGCTCCCAAAAACGATCTATTAATGGACGAGATGAACGTGAATTATTTTGCCCCAAAATTGTGGCTATACGTCATGATTTGGTTACCTCGAACTGCTGATAACTCGACATATTTTGCCCAGTCCCTTGAAATTGGAGGTATCGAGAGAAGACTGTAATTAAATTAATTGTGTACAGTATTTATCAAATCTTATACAACATGACTGTATCAACTGATATACAATTTGTATCAGCTCCCATACAATGTATATCAACTCTTATAGAATTTATATCAACTCTAATATACATAAACTCTAATACAATATGTATCAACTTCTATACAATATGTATCAACTCTTATGTATACAATATGTATCACCTTTTGCAAACTTAAAGTCCATGTGACCAGAGTTGTCACTTTCAGCCATCAGCAGTTTGAGTGAACAGACTGGAGTTGAACAAAAGAATATACACTAATTTTTTATATTTTTATTGTATGTTGTGTGTCAGGAAAAAGAACTCTCAAGTAAGAGCACATTTAAACTATCTTAAATGCTTTTTGAGCCCTCAGCATGGCCAAAACTTTGATTCAGTATAATTTGTACTTGTTACATCTTAAGATTCTAATCCCTAAGGCTGATCAGGCTAGTGTCAGTCACGTACCTTGTGGAAAATCTTGAAGACAGATTTTCTCATTAATAGGTTTGAGAAGCTCTTAAATTATACCACCTTGATAATGTTAATTAACATAGTTATTATATCATATCACCACCTTGGCAAAAAAGTCAATCATAGGTTCAGAGAGTATAAAAGTGTTAAAATTTTCTTATCCATTACACGCTTTGCAAACGATCCAATGCTCAACATCTGGTTGAATATTAAAAACAATTCCTCCAGGGAGAGAATAAAAAATCGGGGAATGACTTTCAACAGCCTATGCAGTCCTATGTTTGTGGTATAAATTTGAAGTCAGAAAGTTCTCTCGTTTTGTCAGATTTACTTTTCACATAAAATAGGTGTACCAGATTTCGACAGGAACATGTTTATCGCACAAAACAAAGGAATCCATAGGCTGTTGCATGACATGATTTTTTTTATTTTCTTCATAGAACAGTTGTTTTTCATATTCAACCAGATGCTGAGCTTTAGATTGTTTGGTAGACGTGCATTAGATTTAACATCTGTTTTGGGGACTCATAAAACTGTCTCAATGAGACAATAAGTACCAACAACACATATTTTGATTGAGAAATATGAAAATGAATTCTTTAGAGGCCTATTCAATTATCTGTGATTTTTGCTCCATTGATAAATGGGCCTCAGTGCGACAAAACCTGGCTTTGGAGGTTTAATTGCGAACAACAAAGGTGCAGACATTTGTTGGGCCTGATCTGGGTCCAAACTGTTTGCAAAGGTTATCAGCAGACAACAAAAGTCGCCCCTAGCAGGCAAAGAGTTAAATACAAAACAACTTGTTGATTCTTATACTTTCTGGCTATAACCTCGGCTTAATAGCTAGACGGCTAAGAGCCAAGATTGTGCTATTCCGGATACAACATGAAACTTTCAACATTTGTTAAGGTTAGTAAGCTGATGATTTTTAGATATAGAACCACTTCGACAGATTTCAATTGCGCATGCGCAAGGCAAAATGCACTTCCGCTATAGAAGATTTGGTCTTATTTGACTACACAGACCAGTATTTCCGTTAAACATGGCAAAATCCACCCACTATATCTCTAGATATCCTTCAAGACATAAAGAGATATATTTCAAAATATTTTCCATAATTACGCATGCGCAAACTAACTAATACCTCCCCCTATCCCGTTCAATGATTTCAAAATGGCAGACGCCATTGAATAAATGGATACTTATATATTGTGACTGGAAAATAAATGTGTTTTTGTACGAGCGTTTTGCTGCGCATGCCTTAACGCTAGAGAACCACTGTACTAGAACAGTGCAGTCATCAGGGTTGGATGCAGTCGATGAGGGCACATAAAAAGCTATTTTGGTTTACTGTGATCCATTCTATGAACTAGTTCTTTAAAGCTATTAATCTTCACGATGATGTTTTTATTTGTAATTATGGCTAGGTATTGCAGTCCATTCTTGCTCAATTGGAGCCTTTAAGCTCTAAAACTAGCTAAGTACCAGCCAATTTCTGGATAGCCAGTGGGATTTTTATGTGTCTGAAATATGTTCACAGACTAATGAGTGCGATATTTAAGTCATTAGTGATGATTATCACATAATTAAGAATACAAATAAGTGAATTAATAGAAAGTTTTGCATATTTCTGTTTTTTTTTGTTAAGTTGCAATGCATTTTTAGCTGCACTCGAAATTTGATTAGTCAAGGGCATTGTACCAGTAGTCGAGGGTCTAAATATAATCAGTTTGTATGCAATATATGGCCCGGTCACTAGGCCAGAACAGCCGATATACCCTTGCGAAAAATTGTTCCATATAATCCCAAATAATTGGTATGTTCTAGAATGTTCTAGAAAGTCTCAGTCCAGTTCCAATTCTGCTTGAATAGAACTTTCTGGGATTTTGTGGTACTTCATTTTATATGGTATTTAATGGAATTCCATTAAATCCCAAAAGTTGGAACAATTGGTATTTTCTGTCACTATCTGGAACTGGAAAATCCCAAATAGTCTCAAATAATTCTGCTAAAAATATAAGTGGGATTTTATGTTACTTTCTGAGATAAATATTCCATTTAATCCCAGAAAGTCCCAGTAGGTATTTTAAATGGGATTTATTAAGATTTTCTGGGACTTCATCAACTACTAGTAAATACCTTGGTTCCATTTAATACCAAATAATCCCAACCTAGATTTGCATAGGACCATTATATTCTGAACTCAGTCTGACCTTGAAATATGATATAACTGTGTTAACCTGGTTCTCTCATTTTAATGACTCAAGCTGAAATTCTTTAATCTTGCAGGAAACCAGAAAAAGATTCAAATAAACCTCATGGTTTGCAAGGCTCTAACTATTTGATAAATTCTGTGTTAATTTTGGATATATACTGCATAAACTGCACAAAATAAATCCTACAAGAGACAATGTGAGTAAATAGAACATATTTCTATGCTTATAAATTATACTTGCATGAGACTTTTCATCATATAATTTAGTTTCTCAGATACAAAGTCATTTGTAGTTGTTTCTTTCTTTGAATGCTGATGAAAGACACTTATTACTGAATTGTGTTCATTATGGTTATGCAATTTTACCATTATCATTATTATTTACAGCAGCATTTGTGGCAGTACAACACTTAGTTAGTTTGGTACTTGTAAGCATACATTAGTGAATAGGTTAATTACTGAATTTACAGGATAATCAGGCTGATCATTGGGGCTTATTTTTATTTGATTTTTTTTTTTATCACCATGCTCTTTTTAAAAGGTGTTGGGAGATATTGTGATTGCCTTCGTCTGTATATCAGGTTTTTGTTTGTTATGCTATGTTCTATACAACTGGACAGATTATCCAACCAAATTTGTTGAGCAACTGGTGTATGCAACAGCAAATTCCAATACCCCAATGATCTGGGATGTGGGTCAAAAGTGTCCTCGGTCTGCCCATTTGCCTGCAATACTATCACCTTGCAAACGGTTTGTTTGTTTGTTTTGTTGCTTTACCTCCCAAGTCAACAGCTATGGTCATGGCAGGACGTTCAGTTCACCTAACCACACTTTTTCCTGGGCAAGCTTTAACAAGCAGTTAACTAGTACTTTTTGCACATACTTTCGCTTGTAACTGACAACAACCCTTCTTGAATGATTCAGCGGAAAGGAGGAGAATGACCATAGAAATTATTTCATGATCAATCTCCACGAAAGTATGGGACCGGGTCGGGATCAAACTCGCGACCCCTGGATCTGCATTCAGACTCACATCTGTTGCCAGACACGTTACCGACTGCGCAAATGGTCATACTGAATCTAACCAAATTTGTTTGGTGACTTACTTACACATGTGGGTGAGCAGGAGCATTACCGTTTTTTGTTTTTTTTTGGATCCCCCTTGCATGGGCCCCAGTGAGTGTGCATTTTCTGGCTTTGCTGTCTCTTTCTGAATTGCTGGGTAGAACTCAACCAAATTTGTGAGCAACTTAAACAAATTATGTATACAAGAGCTTATAAGGGAGCGCAGTGGCTCAGTGGTAAAGTGCTTGACTCGTGACCGAAGGGCCGCGGGTTCGAGCCTCACCGGCGTCACTTCGTTGTGTCCTTGAACAAGAACATTAATCCTAGCTTAGTACTGGTTCAACCCAGGAAGACCCCTGTTGATGGGGCATAAAGAATCAAATCAAACAAAACAAACAAACAAGAGCTTATTTTTGGGTAACCCACTCAGAGGCGACCTGTCAAGGGGTCAAAAGTGTCTGCCCATTCTTCTTTTATGCTAATCCAAACATGCTGGGCTGAATTCAACCTAATTTGTTGAAAGGTTGACTTTCTCACAAGTGGGGAGTGCTAAAGAACATTTATTTTTTATCCTTTCAGCAAATTGACCTTGCAAGTTACTAGTTAAAAGTGTCTGTTTATCTGTCCATTTACTAATTATGCTATCCCCATATCTGCTTAATTTTGGATATATTGAACCCACAGGGAATTAATACAGGAAAGTTATATAAGTGGACCTGTGATCAACCAATTATCAACGCTTGATCAGAAATTGGGCACACTGAAGGTGCTAGCCAGGTCTTCTGGGTGCCAATATAAGTATAAAATAATTCAATTAAGTAAGTATTTTTTAGCATCAGTACTAAGTACTATCAGATTTTAGCATTGGTGGTACTTTCAGATTTTGGTTTCATTACTATTTGGTATTATCTGGTACTTTCATTTTTTTGCATTGGTACTATTTGGTATTTTGTGGTACTTACAAATTTTGGTATTGGTACTATTTGGTATTATATGGTACTTTCAGATTTCGGTATGGGCACTCTTTAGTATTTGGTGGTACTTTCTGATTTTGGTATTTATACTATTTGGTATTTTATGGTACTTTAAGGTTTGGTATTGGTACTATTCAGTATTTTCTGGTTTTAGTATTGGTACTATTTGGTATTTTGTGGTACTTTCAGATTTCAGTATTGGTACTATTTGGTATTTAATGGTACTTTCAGATTTCGGTATTGGTACTATTTGGTATTTTATGGTACTTTCAGATTTTTGTATTGGTACTATTTGGTATTTTGTGGTACTTTCTGATTTTTGCATTGGTACTATTTGGTATTTTGTGGTACTCATATATTTTGGCAGTTTTTGGTATTTTATGTTACTTTCAGATTTTTAGTAGGCAATGGTACTATATGGTATTTTATGGTACTTTCAGGTTTGGGTACTGGTACTTTTTGGTACTTTATGGTACTTTTCCGTGAAAACTATTTATTAGCTAGAAAAGAAATGGAATTATCTGTTACTATTTAGAACTTCTAAATTGCTGAATTGGGATTTTGTGGAAATATTTGGGACTCTTGTCAATACAGAATTGAGATTTTCTGGGATTAAATGGTATTTTAATAAATGAACAGGTTGGGATTATTTAGGATTTAGTGGAACCTGATCAAATGGAACTTTCTGGGATTCAATGGTATTTTCAGTACCAGAAAATACCATAAAATCCCATATGCCATTTAACATTCCATTTAATACCAAATAATCCCAATGTTGGGATTTATTGGGATTAAATGGTTATCCCAGAAAGTACCATTAAAGTGAGTTCCAGAAAGTTCTAGAACAGTACCAATAAATCCCACTTCATTTTCGCAAGGGTAGGTTGAACTATGCAAACAGTATGAAAAGCTTGAATAATTGTCAAAATGCTCTGCCCTCAGATTTTGATCTTTTGCATATTAAAGTACTAATATTTTGCATTGTTTCTAAACTAACTAAAGTAAGCATACATTCCAGAACATAAACAAAATACCTTCCACCTTTTTTTCCAGGAAAACAATGACCCTTTTTGTGCATATCTAATAACGCTTAACTCACATAAATCTTTACACATCTGGGTATATAAGTGACAATAATAAGCACAGAATATTTTCAGAAGTAAAATACTAACAAAACTATTACATTTTTACCAGGCAGGTACACTTAAAAGGTATATATTGTGCCCTAGTTGACAGCAGCAAACCAGCGATGACCATGGTGTTCGAGTACAGTGGTTATCTAGCACAGCATTTGACATGAATGGGCTGGAGACACGCATGGTTTACCCATCATGTTGTTGAATGACTACATACCATAATGTAACTTTTACTGTCTTTTGGATCCATATCCATGCACTGTTATGCGTTTTTTTGTTATATGACACTGGGCTTAGATGACAAGATCATGTCAATCTTACAATTTCAAAGTGGCATTTAACCAAGAGAGCTGGCAATATGTCAATGTGTGATAATCCGTATGTATGCAAATATGCCACAGCCTTCTCAAAGGATTTTCGGTCCTTAAACATTACCTATTTTACAAACAATCATCAATTTACAGAAATTTAGTGTTCAAAGTTGCCATCACAGGCACAAAGGGTCGAACACTGGAGAGCTTCATTGTCTACGTCTGCAACCTTGGAGACAGCCATATCTCACAAGGTCAAGAGAAGATATTGATGCTTGTGGTATGGTGGTCCACAGTGGACTGTACATTCCAATGTCTAACTAGTTCTATCCATCACAGTTTGCTGGACTTGGTAATCGTTTCCTCTTCTTATGCACTAACCCACACACATGAGCATTGATATGCTGCCTTTACAATGTGCTGGTACAAAGCAACATTCGGTAAGGGCTGTCATTTCATCGAACAAACCTTTTTGGTAAAAAATGTTTTCTTGCCATGTCTAAGTTCGTGTAGGTGCTTGCTTGTTCTACCATACAGTACTGTGATGAATCTTTCAATGGTGCAAATGTAATCTGTAGGTGGTTTTTCAGGGAGAGGGTTCATTTTTACAAAATACCCAGTTACAGCTGGAAGGCTTAATCGCCGTTTTCCACGACCAAGGAGAGAATGTTTTATCGCACTCAAAACAAGACAATTTGATTTCATACCAACGATAGCCAGCAATTTTTGCCAACCCCGCAGTTCATCCACTCACAGCTGTTGCACCACATGTATGACCAGAACTACTTCATCAGTATCAACAGTGCAACTGCTTTTTTTCTTGTTAGGCCTTTTAGTTGCTTCCGTAGCATGAGCAATAATTCTTTTATCTGCCTCCCCATGCAAACAAGGCGCAAGTGACCGCATATCGCAAGATGGACACACTAAAACCAAGCTTTTATTCCCCCAAAAAATGCAGGGTTCTCTTTTAGAGTATTGTCACACTCTCATCGTGCAAGACCTGATCTCCATCAGTGGTAACTGTTCCTTTGTTGGCATATCTTTTGTCCAAGAAACACAGCAGTTGGAACGGTAATGAAATAGTTTATTGACATCTACTCACAAGAAATCTTGCAGTTTTTCAGTACCCCAGTCAATTTAAAGACCGAACCGCAGGTGGATGTCGTTTCACCGTTTTCCCCTTGCTGATGCTTTTAAACTGTCCGCCTTACATGTGTCCCACACTAAATCCACTCCATCAACTGTACAAAAAGTGGATATTACGTATTGTTATAAAAACATCGTTCGTATACTGCTCAATGAATAGTGTTAACCCCTGCACCTTTACGCAACTGAACAATGGTGGCTCCATCCAAAATGACAACACTGACTCAAAGTGTGAAACCTTTTACAGGAGGAACAAATGCCTCGAAGCCAGTCAGTAGCTTTACAAACAAAACTATGAGGCATATAAGGCACCCCCCTAAAAAACTTGAAATGTTGTCATACCCACATAAAATAGACTGGCGTATACAAACTAGTGTTTGCTATGGTTCGTTTACGGGAAGTGAGACACTGGAAAGATACATTTTAAGACAGTTCATGACAGTCCACCGACAGACAGTGAAATGAGGTCTGAAAGCTTGAGCAAGGCAAGATATATCTGTCTGCCTGCCTGTTTGCCTGTCTGTGAGTCTGTCAGTCAGTCTATCACAAAGGTATATTGGCCTTGACAAAGTGACCTATATAAGAATAAGATACGTCACTGCCTTGGCGTAAAACATAATTTTTCAGACAGAGACGTCCCCAAGTCAAAACACTGCAAATTGGTCAACACAAATAAAATATGTGGTGGTGACTTTGGATTACACTGGTAACTCCGGTAGTGAGCGCCTCTGTCCAGTGTTCCAATGGCTTTGAAAACAAGCAACACAATCTGATTGCATGTATGCCTGTGTACCACAAGCCTTCTACCCTTGTTGCTTAAAACTTGACTTTTCAGTCTAATAACAATTTTATAAATGCTTAGTGAAGACAGCACTTTTTGTAAAAGCTTGTACTTGTTATTAAATGGGACTTTATTCATCATCTAAACAACATCCGGTTAAAAGAAACCAGCTGCGCATGCGCATCTAAACATGTCTGTAGGCCTCCCTATATTGAAGACATGCTTCTGTCCTTTGATCATGTTGATAGGGGCATCCGGTTTTGCGCAGTTTACAATAAAAGAGAAATTCCTACAATGTTCAAATTTTATGCGCATGCGCAGCAATTAAAGAACGAAGAGGACTAAACGCCAAGCAATTAACACCAGTTATGTCACAATTTATCATTCTATAGCCAACATGACCCCTTCTTTAAAGTCAAACTGTATGAAAGATCTATGATAACAGCCTAAAATCAGAAAATGCTTTGCGCATGCGCAGTAGGCATTTCCCAATGTGGTTCTATATCCTATTCTGTTTAGTCAGTCATGGTCTACAACTGTGCCAAATTTCAAGCTTGTATCCGGAATAGCACAATCAGGCCAAAATTTGGCTCTAAGCCGCTCAGCTATAAGAGTTAATTTCGTTTAGCTCCAACTTTTTCCATTTGGCTAAAGTGTTGGCTACAACAAATTCTGAGCGAGGGTAAGCCCTGCAACATTTTTTATTGACACCTATGCATGACTATAATCAAGGGGCTCTTTTCTTTCCTCTAAAGTCCAATGATAATAACATGCACCAATTAGACAGAAAATCACTCTCATATTGTATTTTGGCTACTCTCCACTTGGAGGCCAGAAAAGATATGGATGTATACAATTAATCTGTCAGATCTGAAACCAACCAGGCACTTGTTCTTTATACAATTTTCACACAGCTTTTAGTTACACTGTTAAAAAACCTTTTATAATCTCATGCGCGTACCCAGTAAGTTTTGTCAGAGGGGGTCCATTACTCTGATAATGTTTTTTTTTTAAATGGTGAGGGGAAAGAGGATCCGAATACAACTATAAGTGGCCATCATCGGCCCACCAGCCAAATGCCATTTAAATGGTGTTTGGCTGGTGTGCCGATGACAGCCCAAAATTGAATCTGACTTGGTAGCTTTATGATTTTTCAAGGAATCTGGGCCACTATTGCTAAGAAACCCTATATTTTTGTGATTTTTCAGGGAATTGTAGGGGTCCGGACCCCATGTTCCCCTCTGCATCCGCGCATGAATCTTTTTATAGTAGTTCATAAGCTTATAGGAAGACTGGTTTTTGTGTATGCTGGCTGACATGATCTTTAACTATGATTATAATAAAAGTACAAAGTCTTCAAGACTTCTGAGTACCAGGTAATATTATCTACTTGGAAGTGGTTGAAAACTTCAAAAAAAGTGTAAAAAGTCTATATGATACATAATTAAATCATATTCATATCAATCCAGATAGACAGACAGCAATCAGCTGTGAAATAAATCAACAGAGCTAAGCCAATGAAAAAACAATTTCTTCTCTACATCAGCAGCTTTGCTTTTTCTAAGAATCTCTCATTCCTTCTTTCCAAAATATGGTTTGTTTCACTTCTATATCTATAGTTATTTTTCAAGATTATTTGTATTACCCTTCCAAGCTACTCACTATTATAGATATAGTTGATAAAAATAACAAAATTAATACATGTAGCACTTTGAACTAAAAATGCAGACTATACATCTGCCATTGAAGTTTCAAAAGGATAATTGATAAAACCAGTGTCAACTGGGGCCTAGGGGACAAAAATTTCATTTGTCCACTCGTAATTATGAGTAAAATCTAGAAAGGACTAGTAATTCTTCCCAAAGCACTCATCCTATAGGATGAGTGCTTTGGAAAGAATTACTCGAAGGTGAGGGTGAAAATCTGAGGGTGAAACTAGCATTTTCTGAGTATTCACTGTGATATACAATGCAGCTAAAAAAAAGAACTGTGTGGTCACTAATTAGGTTAAATAAGGTATTCTAATCTTAAAGACCCTCTTATCTAGAGCTCTGATTGAGCTTACTTCTTTGAATTAAAGTGTTTGTTTCTCCAAGATAAACCTAAAATTTATGGAAGTTTTAATAGGTAACTTTTATTACATTCATAAATCAAAAAGATGAGTTAAGTCTACACTAAACAGATCTTCTTCCTCACACAGCACCTGATAGGAATTTAAGACAATATTTATTTTTAACCCATTTCAGGGGACAAAAATTCCACTCGTCCACTTGTAATTACCAGTAAATTCTAGAAAGGACGAGTAACTCTTCCCAAAGCACTCGTCCTGTAGGACGAGTGCTTTGGGAAAAATAACTCAAGGGAGTCATATTATATATAAAAGTAAGTAAGGGTGCAAAGATCAGGAATCGATACAATCAAGTACCACACCTGACACCTAACTCCCTTATGTTCTTTATTGCATACACTTTTAAAGGGCAAGTGCATGTGTTTGCAGGACGAGTGAAAATTGTAAGTCCATCAACACTTTGGACAAATAGGTTAAAATTAAAGTTAACCCTTAAAGCTCCAATCACGACTGCAGCAGATGACAACTTTTGCGACATCTTTCATAGTTTTTGACAAAAATAAGGTATGATATTTCATGAAAATTGTCTGCCAGCAGAAATACATTGTATCATGCCTTATTTGTTATTGTTGAAAAAGTGGTTAAATTTGAAATTGATGTCTGCTGCAAATTCTAGGCAGTGTTTTATGGGTTAAATAATGGGCCTCTCATACTGAGCTTAGTTAATCTCATCTACATCTGAAAGTGCACTGTTTGCTTTATCAATAATTTTAATTTTTCTTCTGTCTAAATTTTCCTTTTTTCTCCTCAATTTGATTCAATTTTGGTTTTAAGTAAAAAAATCCTTGTCTGGCTTCATGCTTATTCAAGTATCTGCACCGCTGCATCAAGTAAGGCAGGTGTCGCCTACTTATGAAAGTATGAATATATCAAGTATTATTTCACCACTTATGCCCCGTTGCATTACTAGACTGATCAACTTCATCATCACAATTGCCTAAATTTCAAGAAACAGCTTGATCAATTGCTTTTACTTGTCACTTGACCATTACTCAACCTACTTGACCATACAAGACCTCCACCTCCGCATCACAATTAGATCTAAGAAGCTAGCCAGGAAATATTAGGCCTTCTGGCCTAAAATACAGAGTTTAGCAGTAATTTTGACCCATATAGGATTCCCACACCATCTTTCATGACCAGCTACTCTATCTCATAACAAATTCAACCTGCTTACAAGAGATTTTATCACAAAGGCTTCAAAAACTATTATTCAAACAGAACTAGATCTACTGGTATACACAATTGTTTCAAGACCAATAATTAAGTGAATATATACCTACCTCCACCCCCCCCCCCCCACCCCACCAAACCAGAGCTCTGTGACAGTGAGGCTTGTATATGGGATATAGGGATGCAGGATATTTGCCATTTTACTTTCAGGGATATAGGATACTATCCATTTTAGTTCCAGGGATATAGGATACTCTATTCAATTTCAGGGATACTGTGTTTTTTTGCCGAAAAATAAAAAAAACAAAACAGTAAAAGTCCCTTTGAAAGACGAGAGCTTGAAAAGAAAACGTTCATCAGAAAGATGGTTTTGACCTTAACAACCTTACTGTTTTGATGGCGAGTTTTTAGAAACAGCAAGAAGAAGGCTTTCAGAAATTTTAGAGAAATCACAGCCTGTATCTATCGTAAGGGTGTTGAAAAACCTGTTGCGAAGTGGAGCTTTATGAGCAACATTCCCAGTATACAAAAAGACCAGCCCGAGCCTAGCCTAAAGACATTCATTTGCGAATTAAAAACCAAGCATGGCCTCTCATCAAGATGTCAAGATTTGGGAAAAAATACGTACTTAAGTTTCAGTCAATTACAATCGAACAACAGCAGAACCAGACTATCCAAAGGGCAGGGTATTTGCTGTTGACACCCAAGAACAATTCTTCATAGCCCTTACTCAGTTTTTCCTAGTTTTCCTACTTTTTCCTAGTTTTTTTAAATGTGCTCCTAGTTTTTCTTAGTTTTGTCTAAAACCTCCTGGTATTCCTAGTTTTTCAGAAATTTTGCACTTTTTGGATGGAGAAAACCTGTCTTTTTATGTGTTTTGGAGATTTTGTTTCAGAATAAGAACTTCAAGGTGTTGCCCTGACAGTATTTGGTGTCTAGTGTCACTGGTGCATAGTCTAGCCTTCTCTGGTGATGACTACAATTGACACCAGTCCCTAAGCGGAACCTTAAATAACCTTCAATTTGGTTGAAATCCTTTAAAATATTTAACATGGCTGAAAAACCTTTAAAACCTATAAAGACATTTAAGGTTGTACAATTTTAACAGTGGTATCTACATCCAAGCCTAATACAGACATATGCCTATCAGTCTAAATCTTATATCTAAAAAGAGCATACATTAAATTGGAGCATTTTCCTCTGAAAATCCTCATTTTCTTAAGGTAAAATTGCCCCTGCAAAATGACCAGAGATGGCTTCTCCTGCTTTCTTGGTTTTCAAAATTTTTCGGGGGAGGACCCCCAAACCCCCTTTCAGACTGTTTTAAATTTTCAATCCAACAATATTCAGTCAAGACACCACCTGGTTAGAAGTGAGGTATTCAAGTCGGGGAGTGAAACGATGTGCGGGGAAAAGAGAGAAGTTCTACTAACATAATTTGTGATTAGGTTGGCTAAGGATTTGCTGTACCCCTACCATACCATCATCTATCAGTCATAGCCGAGATTTTTTAGGCCAGGATCCAGTAAAAATGCTAGAAAATTTAATGCTAATTTGCTCTTTATTTTTGTTAGATTATCAGTGAAACAACCTTTTTTGTGCCTAAAATATCCTTTATAAAAACCTTTAATTTCATGAGTCTGCTAGGGTGCCTGTTAAGAGCAGAAGAAAACTTAGTTGTACTTGTAGAATGAAATGTGTTCATTTACTGTGGTAATCCGGTAAGGAAAAATAAAAAAGGTAAACAAATAACTCCTAGTTTTTGCGTTAAACTTCCTAGATTTTCCTAGTTTTTTTCCTAGTTTTTTTGTAAATAATTTTCCTGGTTTTCTCCTAGTTTTTTTCAAAGATGCTGCTGGAAAGCGTGCTTACCCATCTGGTATCTAAAGACTATGAACTAATGGGTAGGTTGGTTATGCACCAGTGATTTGTATCCACGCCTCCCCAACCTACGGGGATAGCAGTGGAATAGCCAGGCTATGGTGCAGTGCAAGTACTTTTTGATTCAGTTAGGTAACAAATTCATTCATTAGCAGCATACCTGCTACCTTGTTAATAGGTAGGTTGAGTCTTGCTTGATTTATGACCAAAAGTATTTAGAGACATATCTCACTAAAGTTTCATTCACCAAAACAAAGCATAACCATTGGTAAAAAGTTTCAAAAATCTCTCAAGAACCTCCAAAGGTCCTGATTATAAAGTTTCATGCAAAAAATGTGAATATTTTGCTATCATTCAGTTTGAACATGTCTATTTCAATGCTCAAAGTAATCGTCTTGTTGAGACAGTCATAACAAGTGACCCGGTTGAGAGATATTAGAAACTTTTTTTTTGAGAGATATTAGAAACTTTTTTTTAATTATGCAGTCTTAGCTAGAGGTCGGACCTCTAGTACATGAGATTTAGTTATTTATCTCATATTTGCACTAAACTTCAATAACAATTAAAACGCCCATTCTTTTTCTACATCCATAATTTGTATATGTGAGCAATGAAGGTATTGTGTATCTATGCATTTGCCCAAGTTCACCTGAGCCTTCATAGCTTGACTATATGATAAGTACCAAATCTCAAGTGCTGGCTCATATGATTTTATTGGAAGTTTACCTTGATTGAAATGTTTTCATGGTGCATTGTATACATGGGTTTGTGCCAGATAAATGACTGTTAAAAGGGTGTGACACAGGTTTTATGCAATAATAACAATTATTGCACATGTTTAGATTATGTTTGCATAAAGTTGTGGAATACATACCATTACAGATCATTACATGCACTTAACATAAGTATTTTTTTCATATTTTGCGTTAATAATTTCAGGGATATTTGTGTTTACTTCCAGGGATATGGGATATTTAGAAAAATTAATTATAGGGATATTTGCCACTTTACTTAAAGGGATATGGGATACTTCCCTATTTACTTAAAGGGATATAGGATATTGGTACCCCCCCCCCCCCCCCCCCCCCCCTATACAAGCCTCGACAGTGTAGGATATTTCACAATGCTGGGTAATTTGCAAGCTTTTTGTTGTCTTTAAATTAACTTTTTCAAAAAATTCTTTCAGGAACACTACCAGAGTGTCAAACAGTTTGGATCCAGATCAGAAGCTGATCTGGGTCCAAACTGTTTGCAAAGCTTATCAGCAGACAACAAAAGTCGCCTTTAGCATGACCATCAAATACCTCCTGGGCTTTACCTGCCAGTCAACAAATTTTCAGTCAAGTCTGGAGGATTTTGCGTTTTCCCGGGATGAACCAGTACTAAGCAGTAGATTCAAGGTCTTGCTATATTTGGAGATTGGACAAAGATATTATTTTAGGGACTTGATCTAAAACCAATTCATTCTGTAGAGCAGTGACAAGTGATATTTATGTAGAGACCAGATATAGCTTATCAAGTCTAGACTGTCCTCAGTCCTTTCAATAATTGAGTTGTGACATGTGATTTCCAACAATGTGGCATTTTGACATGTGTAGACTCAGACAAGCCTGTGCAGCCTCCTTTTAAGCTTAGAAACTCCAAATAATGTGCAATCAGTTGCCTAACAGTTATAGAATAATCAAGCAACTAGCAAAGGCTCTGATCAGACTGTCCATATGCGCAGGCTGATCTGAGTCTTTGCTGGTCGCACATACCACATTGTTGGAAATCTCATGTCACAGCTCAATTATTAACTCACATCTGCTGATAACCTTTGCAAACAGTCAGGACTCAGTTCAGGCTTATGAAGTTTTGGTCAGTCTGTGTGCAATAAGGTTAATAGGGTTACCTGTAATGCATCCACAAGTATAATCTTTCACAAAAAGCTTGGTCTCAGCTAAGCATATAAAAAATTGTTGTTCTGAACAGGCTATGCATGTTTTAAGCAAAGGGAAGCGTAATGTAGGTTTGCAATATGCAGGCGGATGTGCCAGCGGGCAGGCATGCAGGCACTCAAGCTCACAGCCCTCGGAACACTGGTCAGACCGGGCTACCCGGGTGGTCCAAATCACCACCATCTACTTTCTTTGTATTGACCAATTTTTGGGTGTTTTGTACTAGCGACGTCTCTGCTTCAGACCATAGCTGGGTGACTGTCCAACAACGGGGGAACTTCATGCGCGGATCCAGAGGGGGTGGGGGGACAGGGGGTCCGACCCCCCTCTGAAAAATCACAAAAATAGGGTTTCTAAGCAATGCTTAAAATCACAAAGCTACCAAGCCAGCATTCAATGTTTAAATGGCATTTCACTGGCAGGCTGATGATGGCCCGCTTTTAGTGGTATTTGGATCCCCTCATCAATTAAATAAAAACTGGGTCATGCACGAGTTCGAATGCTTGCCCGGGGCACTTGACCTTTGCTTTCTGTTTTTAGTTAGACTACATGTAAATATTCCAGACAAAATAATGCCCAGTTTCTTAATAGGTACCTAGTCATCTATATATATCAATTCATGTGATTCTTACTGTAGATAAAGAAATATATTACAACTGATGATGTTCTGTCTATGAGTGCTAAGTAAATCAGGTGGAAATAACATAATCATGTAAAGCATATCAAGAGAAAAACTCCCTCAGATCAGCTTGATAATGCATGATATGGGCCTCCTCGTGAGAAAACCTGTCTTCGGAGTTTCCGACAAAGTGAGACTAAAACCATTCTCCTCTGGCAGCTACAGAGACTAGCTAGAAAGTTGAAATTTCGCTCGAAGCAAGTCTAGATATAATACTTTCCAATGAGCGAATAACGAAGGCACTGATCAGAGGCTGGTCTGCGCTTTTGTTGTTCGCAAACCTACGAAGACAGGTTTTCTCGTGTCAAGGCCCATAAATTCCAGTTATATAACAGCTACTTTGCATTATTGAGTGAGTCAAAGTGTGTCTAACGTTTTCCTTGCCAGCAGCTACTTTTGTCGGTCCTGATCTGGATCCACACGGTTTGACACTCTGAAATTACTCCTTAAAGAATGCAAAGAGTTTAAAACTAACTGTTTACAAGTCAATACATGGATTTATCAAATGTTCATCAGAAGTCCAGTGGCGGACCCAGAGCCCCCCCTCCCCGCCTGTTTTTAAATGAAAATGAAATACTTTGGTCTCAATCAGACCAAATGACTTGACATTTTCATAGGATATTTAAGAAAACTGAGATAAAATCATCAAAGCGAACCCCTCCATACCTTTATAAATACAAACCCCCTTTCCAGAAATCCTGGATCGGCCCTTGATGTCAGTTAAACTGGGTCTCCAATGTTTCCAAAAAAGCGATTAAATTCTGAAAAAGTTATCTTTATGATGAGGTCTAATAACTTTTATTTGCAAATGGAATCTTGTCACATGCCTTAGTCATGTGATAGTAAATTGTGTATGTTCAGCAAAATGAATTGTAATGAATTGTTTACAATATTATATAACAAGCAATCATCCAGAGAAGTTGTTTACAATGGATCTTGGCGCTCTATAAGTGGAATGCCATAACAATGGCTTATGGAATTCAAAGCTAAACAGTGAGACCAAATTATTTGATTTTCATGGGATATTTAGGGAAAATGAGATAAAATCAGCAAAGATAAACCCCCACACCTTTATATACATGTACCCCTTTCCAGAAATCCTGGATCCGCCTCCGATTGGTGCATGTGTGATTGATCTGGTCGATTGATTCTGTATGAATATAATGTAATAAAATATTGTTTAAATAAAATTGGATACACAAACTGTTTTGGGATTAAATTAAGTCAACAGGTCAGCTTGTTTTTACTTGGGAAAGTCCAATTATGGTATTGAAAACAGTTACAGTAGATGAATTAAAATTCAGAACACTAAGTTGCCTGCCAAAATGGCCTATTAACAAACTCAGACCTTTTCACACAGATCAGGGTATGGCCTGTTTGTTATTCTAGCTGAGAAGCATTTTGTCACTTCCTGGGCCCTGAAAACAAACATTTTCTTTGAGAACAGATAGAGAAAAGTGTTTGAAATTTAAGTGCATTTACTGTATACACAGGGTTCAAGCTGGGCCAGATGGGCCCTGACAGTAAAATTAGGGAGAAGTGACAGGCAGATAGGACATGTTATAGGCAAAATTACAGCATTTTCTGTCAGTTTAGAAGCAATTAAATTAGCCATTACACATACTATTGCCATTAAATGGAAGGAGTAATACGATGCAGTGGTAGTAGATTGGTAGTAGATTGTCACCACCATTTTGTGTGGTGACAGAATGAAAATGAGTCTCCCTAAAAAAAATTAGGGAGACCCCCACTTCTACCTGGGTCCCATTTAGGGCAAGATTTTGCCCCCTAGCATATTCCCTGATACATACATGTAATTTCTTCAAGAGAACAGCATCAGTGGCAGTAGTTGTGGAATTCTGTCTTGCTGCCTTCCAGAACTGCTTCTGAGCTGAATAGCGGCTGTTTGGGCAGATCTTAAACAAGCAATCTGAAATAGAATGTAAAGATTTCAACAAGCTGCCTTAGAACACGGTCCAAGTGGATGCAACACGAAACCACACAGTGACACACCCAACAAATAAGGTGGCATGACAGCCACTTGCAAGTTGTCCTCAGTTTGATACATTTGTACAGTAAAACCTGTGTCAAACGGCCACTCTCAAATTTAAGACCAAAATTGGTTTTCAAGACCAATTATTACTTAATGCAGGTCAAAAGTATTACAGAATGCTCCAAGGGGAGCATTCTGCAATACTTTCTACCTTCATTAAGCTACAATTTTGTCATTAAGATCTTTGTTTTGTCTACTTTTGAGTGGCCATTTTACACAGGTTTTACTGTATGCAACACCACCTTTTTCTAATAAACTTGATTTCTTGGCCCCTTCAGCCCCACTACTTCTAAGTTCTTGCTAACTCTTATTTGCAAATATTTTTTCTAGCCCGAAACTGCTGTCTGCTTATTACAGTCTACACAGGACTTGAGTTAAGAGTGCATGTAACATAAAAATAACTTTCTTATTTTTTAACCAAAACATATGTTGTGGGTACTCAAAAGAACCGTCTCAATGAGACGGTTCTTTTGAGCACCCAAAACATATGCTAAAAACTATGGGTAAGAACATATTTACAATTTTATGCTGAAAGTTTTTGTTTATCTAAACCAGTGTGCTACATATATGTACTTATTTTTATGTACACTTCAGACTACTAATATCATGGAAGCAAACATGATCAGACTGCTCCTGATCTCAGGGGATATATTGTTTGCAATATATAGGCTCTGCAGATTTTTCAAAAAGATTAATGTTTTTGAAAAACCTTTCAGGATATGCACGGATCCAAAAAAATTCATCAGGGGAAGTCGAAGGTCCAACTTAAGACAATTCTTTTGACCAATTGCTTCAAGTGGCAGTCCATACCAGTATTCCTATGAAAATCTATTATAGCCCGTAGCCACTTATGATTTTCCCTCACTGATTGGGACCACCACCGAAACCCCTTTCGGATCCGCACATGCAGGAAACAGATTGGATCCACTGATTAGGCCAGACGTTACATTTGTGTATGATCTGGGTATATACTGTTGCAGATAACAAAAGTGGCCACTGATGAAGATAGAGCTTTTACACTTTGTATACTAATTGATTCTTCCATCTGGTTTGATACAATAAAGTTGGGATAGTCCATTGTACATATTTAGGGGTGTCAGGTTAGAATGTGTTTTTTTTAAATTGTTATTTGTTTTCTTTTTCCTGAAGATCTCTTTTACCTTTACAAACAGTGTAGACCCTAATGAAATGCAACATAATGCAGCATTTCAATCTGGGTCTTCACTGTTTGTAAAAGTACAGGTTTAGGGGTAAGGATTAGTAACCGAACTTCACAGCTCTCAAACCTGTTAACCTAGGAAACTGAATTTGTAATTGGGAATTAGATTCTCTCTTAAAAATGCCTACATTTCCAAGTTTTATGCCATTAGACTTTCATTTGTATTGATTTTCCTGCAAAAGACTTTAACGAAGTATTAATATAGTAATTGCTTTGACAGAAATGAAACAGTCAGCACGCAAAAATGGGCCTCCAGCATCGATTTCCCCCCCTATGGAATAATTACAAATTCACCCTTAGCAAAGATACATGTACTGGTATACCTGTGTGGTTTATTTCTAAAAAAAAAATAAAATGACATGAAAGAAGCTGCTTATAATTAAACTCTTTGCATGCTGGGTAATTTTTCATGTTTTTGTTGTTATTTGCTGACTTTTCAAAATTAACTTTTCCTAAAAATACATGTAATTTCAATAACACTATCAGAGTGTCAAACAGCTTGGCTCCCGATCAGGACCGACATTTCGTCGGTCCTGATCTGGGTCTAAACTGTTTGCAAAGGTTATCAGCAGCTGACAATATTGGCGACTAGCAAGGGGAGAGTTAAAGTGATTGTTCGGATCCAATGGAAGTTTATTTTGATCAAAAATAAATTCCTCAGTAATTACTAATTTGTTTTCACTGCTCTGAACCTTCATTAGCTATGGTGATTAAAGCCCTGTTTATTGCTCTGAAAACCAATAACTGTCTGCAGACATCTTTTTCATCTGGTACACTTAACAGCATGCGATCAAGCATCTATTTACCTCAGTTGTGACTAAATGGGATCAGCTCCCAGAAGAGGGGCCTATAATTAGCTATGATTCCATTCAATTATTTCATTGAGTAATAATGGCTTCAGAAGATGAGAATGAGAGTTAAGGATACGCAGGATATATGTGGGAACCCGAATATTCTGAAGAAGAGCTATTTGAAAGACTTTCTGATACAGATGATGGTGGTGATATAGGGCATGCCAGAAGTGCAGACCTTACATGGTGCACTTGCAGTTTTTGCGCATCGATGCCAAGCCTCAAAGAAAGTACATGCTGCCAAGAATTTGAGCATTATGCAGGAAAAATGGGCACATTTCATATTCTGTACATTTTACGGGATTGTATACATGTAACACTTTGCCTGCCAGTCTCTTTTGATGACAAGCATTAAAACAGTTTGGAGCCAGATCAGGTGCCACAAATGTCGGGCCTGGTCTTATTCAAACAGGTCACAGTAAACACACTGATGACATTCATAAATAGTTTTTAGATCTCTAGAGTTTATTTTGAAGAAAAAAAATCAGCAGACGAAAAGAGCCTTGAAAATTTAAGCAGCTTTGCTGTCTGAATGCTATAAATTCTAGCCCACACAAAAAAGGACCACAGGGTAGAATTGTTTTATAGAAATATGTATTTCGGTATGTGCGCACATTGAAGTATCTGATAAGCCTGGGCATGTGTCCAGGCTTACCAGTATCTTTGCTATGCACACTGAATAACTGAGGGTCCAAGCTACCTTCATGCCCATAGGGAACCCTGATCAGTCTGAAAAGATGTCTGTATCCGATGGCTTACTGTTTAATTACATGGAGAGAGAGAGAGTAACCTGTTTATCATTTTTGAAACAACCTTCTTCGAAGTGTTTCTCACGATTTATGTTTTGTTTTGAATATTTATATGTTTTAAAGCTGCATAGTCGGTAACTTTTGATCTTCTTATTTTAAAAATAATGTTTTTGTTTTTCAAGAACACAGTAAAATACTCAAATTCAGGTAAATATTTTACCATTTTCGTAAATCTTAACAAGTTATCACTATCACAACAACTGAATTGTTGTTAAAATTCAACGGTCTAGAATTATTGGAGGGACGCAAATAATTACCAACAAGAGAAAAATACATCTATTTGATAAGATAATTCACTTTTCCATGCAGTTTTTAGCTGTACTGAACATTTTTATTGTGAAAACATAGCTTAATTATACTTTTACAAATGATTTAAAAAGAAAATAAAAATTTTCGAAAAATGTTCATAGTTACAGAGTATGCAGCTTTAATGTCCAGATTTTTTGTCCCGAGATTGTGGATCCACTGTTGACAGAGTTGTCTGTTCTTCTTTGGATCTGGTATGGCAAAGGCACTTATTCCGTGACCCCCCCCCCCCCCCCCCCCCCCCCCCCGCTTCACTTTAAAAAATTTAGCTTTACACTGTGGCACTCTGACCTGCTGACTGCAGCTGTAGCACCTGTTGTGATGCCTGTGGAAATTTTATTGGTGTATTGAAGAGATTAATGGCGACCTCCTGTGGCAGGCCCAAGTAATCAAATTATGGACTAATTAGAGTAGCTTTATCAAAATAAATGGGCATATGGTTCTCAACATAACTTAAACCTTGATAATAATGATAAAAAATATAGACCGGAATAATCCCTTTAAGAGTAATGGCGATATCTGTCATATTAAAGATTATTGGTGTGATGGTAACATTGCATGACTCCGATCATCAGCAGACGACAAAATTGATCACTAGCAAGGAAAGAGTTAATGCAATGAGAGTAGCAACCATCCAGAAAGATGGATGGATGGATGGACAGATAGACAGAAAGATGGGTGGCCAGATGACGACAAAACTATATCCCTCCGACCATGTCACGAGATAATAATAGACCATCAAAACCTGAGTTTTTATCAAGCCCTTGAAATATTAAAACAAATGTAAGGAAGGACATTCCATTTGTCAAGAAAGGTTAAGAGGTAAAGCGCCAAGAAAATATTCATCTGAAAAATGACGTCTGCTGAAGTCGTCTGCTGCAAATAATTGCCAAACATTACTGACAAATTTAAGTATAGAAGCAAACAGAGTGGACCCAGATCAGACTGCTCCTATAGGATTAGTCTGATCTGGGTCCACACTGTTTGCCATAGAGGCTTCTCATACATTTCAGCAGACGAGAAAAGCAGACGACTTTTGTTGTGATTGGCGCATTAAGGGTTAAGAGGTAAGGACAACCACAGGTTTAGATAACAACATTTTTGAGCATAAAATTGTAAATATTTTCTTTAACCATCAGTTTTAACATAATATATATGTTTTGTGTGCTCAAAAGACTCGTCTCAATGAGACAGTTCTTCTGAGTACCAACAACATATGTTTTAGTTAAGAAATACGAAAAATATTTTTTGCTGCAAAGGCCTGACAATTTTTTATGCTTCAAATTGTGACATTAACTCTGCATGTTGGATAATTTTTAATGTCTGCTGACTTTTTTCAAAACTGACTCTTTCAAGAACACTATCAGAGTGTCAAGCAGTTTTGATTCATATCAGGACCGACATTTTGTTGGTTATGATGGAAAGCAGACGACAAAAGTCGCCACTAGCAAGTTAAAGAGTTTTGTTTGTTTTGTTGCTTTACATCCCAAGTCAACAGCTATGGTCATTGCGGGACGGTCAGTTCACCTAACCACACTTTTTCCTGGGCAGGCTTGAACAAGTGGTTAACCAGTAATTCGTGCACATTCTTTCGCTTGTAACTGACAACAACCCTTCTTGAATGAATCAGCGGAAGGGAGGAGAATGACCGTAGAAATCATTTCATGATCAATCTCCACGAAAGTATGGGACCGGACCGGGATCGAACTCGCGACCCCTAGATCTGCAGTCAGACACGCATCTGTAGCCAGACACGTTACCGACTGCGCTACGCGGCCAAGTTAAAGAGTAAAAATAAATACTACTAGTCAGGCCTTCAGATAAGAGTGCGTATTCAAAAATTATTTTTCTTATCTCTCAACCAAAAACATGTGTTGTGGGTTACCCGTCTCAATGAGACAGTTCTTTTTAGCACCCAGAATACATGTTTATACTGACAGCTAAGAAACAATTCACAATTGTATGCTGAAAAATGATTGCCTATCTGGACCTATGTATGTATTCACCTGCAATCCATTTTAGGGAAGCACCTGTATTAACCCTTTTCCCAACAGTATCAACAATTACCGCCTGCACTCTCATCTGCTTATGCACATGCTCTTTGATACATGGCGTAGCCTATATTGCTAGATTTAATAGGCCATCAGTGCAGAGGCCACATACACATTCAATAGGACAATGGCTAAAATAAACTGAAAAGTTATGGCTAAATTTATGTTTTTATGATGTCAGAATTAGCATTAGTTTAGTTATAGATCCATAAAATATATTTACCCAGCACAGACGTAACAATGACAATGACATGTTTGTAAAGACTGTTTTCATTCTAGCAGACTGAGCTGGTCTTCACAGGGGCGAGATGACCTGTTAACTGTCAGCCCCAGATCAGGTACAAACTTATATACCCTGGCAGTAACCCTGATGACATCGGCTGATAATCTTTGCAAACAGATTGGATCCAGATCAGGCCTGACAGAACATCTGGCCTGATCTGGATCCAAACGGGTTGCCACTGTGACAGTGTTTCTGTTTCTAAAAGAACTTTTTGAAAAAGTCAATTTTGAAAAAAGTCAGCAGACTACAACAACAATATGAAAAACTACCTAAATCACTCACCTGAGTTTTGTTAAAAGTTAATATAGGTATCTGTTGAAAGTTGGCCTTGTCCCTGGTGACACCTGGGGCACAGCCACTGTTGGCCCCATGGGCATTATTTGGACAAAATTGGTAGAGGTCCTCTAGGTGATGCTACATACTAAGGCTTTATGGTTTCAGACAAGGAGATTTTTTCATGTTTTTCCTATATAAACCTATGTAAAACATGAGACCTCCAGGGATGGGCGATTTTTGGCCACAGGGACATAATTTGAACACGCTTGGTAGAGGTCCACTAGGTGATACTTCATACCAAATATCAAAGCTCTATGCCTTATGGTTTCAGACAAGTAGATTTTTTTAAGTTTTTCCCGATATAAGCCTATGTTAAACATGTGACCCCTGGAGCGGGGCCATTTTTGGCCCCAGGGGCATAATTGGAACAAACTTGTTAGAGATCCACTAGGTGATGCCTGTCATACCAAATATCATCAGAGTTCTCACTAGGATTTTGAAAATAGGAGTAAAATTGCTGTTTGCCGGAAAAAATTGGAGTTTTACCATACTTTTCTATTGGCACTTTTGAAAAAGTTGGAGTCAGAATCAAATAGTTGGAGTAAAATACTCCTAATTTGGAGTTAGTGAGAACTCTGATCATTGTTTCTAGGCCTTATGGTTTCAGAAAAGATTTTTTTTAATGTTTTTCCATATACAAGCCTAGATGTAAAACATGTGGGGCAATTTTTGGCCCCATGGGCATAATTTGAACAAACTTGATAGCCCACTGGTTGATGCTACATACAAAATATCAAGGCTCTAGGCCTTGTGGTTTCAGACAAGATTTTTAAAGTTTTCATCTTGAAAATCTATTTTAGCCTGTGTGACCTAGATATGAAATGAACCAGAACGATTTAAACAATTTTTAAAGAGGGCCATATAAGGATCATTCCTACCAAGTTTGGTCAAAATCCAGCCTGTAGTTTAGGAGGAGATGTCCTTTGAAGCAATCGTTGATGACGCACGATGACATCCAATGATCACATTAGCATGGCTCAGGTGAGCCAAAAAGTTTGCCTCTAATACAGAATGAGTAAGAGAATGCCTAAACATATATGCAGTATTAGTAACATCATCACATCTGGTGACATTTCACTAAAAGTTTTCCATATCAATCACCCGCCACATGCGCATTCAAAATTTCCAAAGCATCTTTAATCAAAAGAAGATGTGACTCATTTCATTTCTATTAAACTTATACAATATTCAATTATGCAAGAAAATGCAAATACACCTACTAGTACAGTATATGAATTATGAATATATTTCAATTTTAATTGGAGAGGAGATTTTAATTGAACAGGTGCAACTTACAAACCCTCAAAGTGCCAATCATTACTTAAGACAACAAATTGTGTGATAAATTTTATGCTTTAGACAAAAAGTCTCAAAATGTCACATGACATCTTTTTTTTTTTTTTTTTTGGGGGGAGGGGGGGGGGGGGGGGGGAGCTTGAGTTCTTAATGCAGGACACTATATTAAAATGCGGTCTGCTGAATATTTTGCTGTTAGAAATTACATGCATTTAACAAAATGGTTATAAATAATTTACTTATACATGCAAAATTAAACAATTGTAGGTATCATTTAGGATTACTTTCTCAAAATAATATTTCAATTTTGATTTTTAAATTTTCAGAGCTCTCACTAGGATTTTGAAAACAGGAGTCCCAGAGCCCTCTTTTCCAAAAAGAGGGAGTCCCACCATACAAACTAATATAGCCTCATTCAAAAAGGAGGAGTCCCAGCACCAAAAATGGGAGTTCAGGACTGCAAATTAGCAGTTAGTGAGAGCTTTACCTTTTTTAAAAAATTCCCCTAGGAACACTATCAGAGTGTCAAACAGTTTGGGTCCAGAATCATGTACGACGTAACGTGTAGGTCCAAACTGTTTGTCAAGGTTGCCCCTAGCATTGAAACAGTTAAAAATGAACTTCAGTGCCTGAAGATTGTTCTTAGGGCCAGTTAAGCAAACAAAATCAGCGAAAAAATGTGATTATTTTCTTATCCATCATTTCAAACATGTGTTTGGGGTGCTAAAAAGAACCGTAATGAGACGGTTCTTTTTAGCACCCACAACATATGTTTTGGTTGAGAAATATGAAAATTAATTTTTCGTTACACACCCTTATCTGGGGGCCTGATTGTTTTTAGCTTAGCAAACAATGCAGACCCTGATGGAATGCTGCACATTGCAGAATTTCATCTGGTTCTTCACTGTTTACCGAAGTACATGTACCCTTTAAGTGTTTCCATTATGCAAAGGGTTAATGAATTTTGGCTATATTTACTTCATGAAAATACATGTGTAGACCATTCTTTAGCACATCATCAAGAGCCATCAGAGTTAGACTGGCTTCAAGTATATGATATGACACATTGATGAAAAATTGTTTTAAAGACTGGAGCCAGTCTACACATCATTTTAACTTAGGCTTTACCCCCATCGCAAAACCCATCCCTATTCATTCTGCTTGGTGATCTGATAAGCAGTCTCAGATCTAGGTCCATATTGTCTGCAAGCACCTGTTTATACTTTGGCACCAAAAATGGCGTATGCCGATGCCTCCCCTTCGCCTCCTTTGTGCCGCACAATTTTTGTGCTGGCTTACACCTATCACTTATCACATGATCGGGGATGGATAGGTAGCTGCTGTAATGGAGCAAAGATGGTGCAACAGTTCTTACTTTGTGGTACGAACCATTAAAAGACGAAACAGGCCTCGCCACTTTCCACGCCTTGGTTGATATTTGGGGAGCTTGATGTACGCTGGTAGTGAGTGAGCCGGTCAATAAAACGTACTCCCCGTTTCACCGCCATGTGATCCAAATCAATCCAGTGCCCCGCCTGTTAGGGACTAAAACCAGCTTACACCAGACTAAGCCAAAAAAAAAAAACGACAAAAAAAACAAACACACCCAATGTCTGTAAAAATTACTACAATTACTTAACATGAAGCTTGGATTGCCAATGGAAAAACTCCATTATCATAACTGTAATATTTACATGTTTAGTCTAGATATACCCTGATAATTATTACCCCACCCATTCTGTGTCCTGTCAGTAATAAATCAGATCAGATTGTTTATGATAGGTTAATATCAAACCTGTCCACTTATTCCAGACAGCACAAATATACTCAGAAGAAAAAGTTTAGTCAGTACAGACACTCAGTGATTCATTTACAATTGGGGCTTATGAGTCCTGGGACTCGCTGTTTCCAATATCAATGAGTCCCAACTGCAAACTTATGAGTCCAAACCACAATTTTTAATGACAGGTCTGCAATACTATTGCATCCCAGGACTCGCAGGGACTCGCTGAAATAAAAAGGTATGCGCAAAAGATGCAGGATGCGCAGGTAACAAAATCACTGGACACTGTGTGCAATAATTTTGTTAGACAGTCTTAATATTGACAAAAACCTTACTCAACATGAAATTCGTTTAATTTCCTTTAAATGTGAACATTTTCAACAAAACTTTCTGAAAATTAACCAATTTTTGTTCGTCAAAATCACACATCAAAATTCAAATTTCAAACCTCAAAAAGCAGTGATGCACCCTTCAGACGATTTCTGACAGTATAGATGGAAATTCTAGTACCTGTTGCATGTCTAAGACGTAAAAGAAGTTTCCGAGCGACCATAAAGCGATTACGTCATGTTGACGTCACTATGACCCTAACTTCAAGTGACGTCGTTATCCGTGGTATCCCTGGCGGATGTTTGAAATTTTTACTGCCAGACTGTCGAAAACATGTTTGCAGACGATAAATTAATCGTTCATTACATCCAAAACTACGCGGCACGTCAGCAGCAAGTGCACCTGCTTCAAAACGTCCAAACGCTGTATTTCTGTACTTTGTCGATAGCCTGGACGGCGACTTAAGCTTACTAACACTGAATTTTCTCCAGGTAACTTCAATATGAACAACTCTCTTTCAATATCAAAATTCATATGAGAAAATAACCCTGTCGGTTTACCGCAGCACGTGCACGTCGTGTATTTTAAAATTTGGTTGATACAGTCTAATTGAGGCATTATTTATCACACAAAAAACAGGTACATGTAAAGTTACGATAATACAACTCATGTATACAATTTGACAATGATATATCGAGTACTGTTGATTTTATGAGAAAACATAAATACTGACTAAACTTTTTCTTCTGAGTATACTATCACAATAACCATGGGTCCAGATAAGGAAACTTTTTGAGCGTAAACTTGTAAATATTTTCTTACCCATCAATTTAAACATGTGTTTTGGGTGCTCAAAAGAACCGTCTCACTGAGATGGTTCTTTTGAGCACCCAAAACACATGTTTTGATTGAGAACTGAGAAAATAATTTTCAATTCAGCACTCTTATCTGGAGACCATACTTAACTCTTTGCATTGTGGTCAATTTTTTCATGCTTTTGTTGTCAGCTGCTGACTGGTTTCAAAATTAACCCTTTTTTTGCATATGGAAATATGATTAGATATGATTCTACACTGGTGGACGGTCCGACCTGACAAGTAATTTCTTTGTTCTGGCTACATGCATGCACCAACCTGAAAGTTTATTTATACATGCATAATTATTCATAGTGGGTGGAGCTTAGCATGAATATTCATGAAGGAAAGGGTTAACTGGACATATGCAATATATTACGTATATGCCTAATACCTCTAAACTTCTTTGGTGGGTTTGACAAGTCTCCGGCATCTGGCTGTACCACACATCTGTCATCTACCAACCTGTAAATAATACAAGAATATAAACACATTGGCATTTTAATGATTTGAACTCTTTTTTTTAAGACAAACAGAATTTTCCATATAACATGTACATTAATTGTAGTTTAAAGTCAGGATGTTTTGGGTATTAATAGGTGGCCACAAATAAAATGAATGATAATCACATCCGTGATGTAATTTAGACCAATACATTTTATCACATGACGTCGCGTCTGGGAGTGATATAAATCCATGCATTAAAATTCATAAACCACTAGTGGTTTATAGATTTAGGAAAAACGCTATGATGTACATTACAGAACTTTTTTAAACCAGAAATGAGATTTCAAAGTAATCTTAATGTCATATGATAAATAGAATCTTACATTCATGCTCTTGTATTATTGATTTTTATTAAACTCGTTGCGAAAAAGAGACAAAATGCTCAACAAGCCTCTCATTTTATCTTTTCCCCAACTTGTTTAATAAAAGGTGAATCAATAAAACATGAGCACTCATGTAAGATCCTCTATGTACTTTATCATAATATTGTACAAAAACATAAATGAGTTTGAAGTGTTGTCATTCGAGCAATCAAATTGGCTTTGTCTCATTGTCTACCAGCTATCCAGTCCTATTTACAGAATGACCTGAACATGCCTTTCTGGATATGTCTGGTTTTCTTTAGCATAAAAAAAGCAATAAAAGCTGATCCAACTATCAAACAGTGATGGCTCAGATCAGACAAGTGACTGTGCAGCTTGCAGAGAGATGATCCTGTCACAGCGAGTGGTAGTGTGGTGCACTCTCTGCTGCAGCTTTCAGAGAAGGCCCTATCATATTTGGCTTTCAGGCAGGATGAAATTTGCTTTAGTGTGGGCCAGTGGCAAATTTGGGCGGGGACTTTTAGTATATCCCATTCTGATTTTCTCTCTCCCTCTGTCTGGAAATATTGTTGACTGGAAGGACTTTAGGCCTTAACTCAATCAATCAATGGTCCTGTCATATTTGGCTTGTTGCCAGGATGAAATTTGCTTCTCTATAGGCAAATTCGGGTGGGATTGGGGCCATTCTTTTCTCTTCCCCACTCTCTGGGAGGGGTCCCGACATGACTGAAATATTGTTGCCTGGAACTTAAGGCCTTAACTCAATCCAATCATAACTTTGTTATAACCGCCACAAAAACAATGTGCTAGCCCCATTAGACAATAGATTTCTATCAGAGCTCTGCTTTCAGCAAGTACGGTACTTGGTATTAGCCCTTAAAGAGCCACCTATAATTTGCACCAGACGACAATTTCAAATTTTGACACTTTTTCAAAAATAACAAACAAGGCATGATATTTCATGAGAATCGTCTGCTGGCAGACGATTCTCATGAAATATCATTCATGAGAATCGTCTGCTGGCAGACGATTCTCATGAAATATCATACCTTACTTTTTTCGTAAATTGGGAAAGATTTCACAAAATATGTCCTCTGCTGCAGTTGTGGACTTGTGATTGGCGCTTTAAGGGTTAGTTGGCTAATAGTTGTCTAGGTTTGTCAGGGGTGTCAAAATTAGTTTTCCTCTTGTAGCAAAACAGAATAGAGAATCTTTGGCGCACAGAGCCGTAATAAATTTCTCCATTCCTAGAGCCCCATATCAACTTCCAGTCTTTAGATCAACTTTTGTTAAGAGTGATATTGGATATTGAGGGCGTTAAGAAGTAGGTATTAGCAATAATAAGGTCTTTCTTATTACCATCAATAGTCAATTATAATTTTCAGTGTACATATTTAGTTAGATGTAAAATCTAGATACCATTTCCACTCACTGCTGTGTTCAGGCCAAGCTCAGGCCACTGGCATATGAGAGAGAAAACAACATTTCCTTGCAGGCAATGTCTTTTGCTATTGATAGAAGTGAGAATCCCTTGCCTAGCAGTTCTCATATAAAATCCAGCACAAATCAGTTAGGCTGAGGCTTTGGGGGTGTTTGTACACAATCATTTCAAAAAAGCTGTACTTGTTAACCTGTTGTACAGGGGAAAATTTGGGCAATCATGCCTTAAAAAGCTTGTACTTTTTGTACATGGGCCCTTTAAGCGCCAATCACAATAAATTGTTTGCTAAATTATTTTAGAAACAACCATTGTAGACCCAGATCTCACTGTTCCTACAGGAGCAGGCAGCCCTGGCTGCAGTCGGATCTGGGTCCACACTATTTGCTTCTATGCTAAAATTAGTCAATTAGGTTAGGCCAAAAAAAGAAAATGTCTTGTTTCCGGTTACCCTACCAACCCTAATATTTTGGGGCTTACTCAAACTTTTTTGAAGACTTTCAGGATATTAAAGTCTATTTTTAGACTGTTTTTAAGGATTTTCATACTTTTTCAAAAAAAAAAGTTTTTATAAAAAAAAAGTTTGCCTACCTACCGACCCTAAAAATTTTGGACATGTAACCGGAAACAAGACATATTTTTCTTTTGGCCTTAATGTTTTTTTCTATAATTTATCTGATGTACCAAATTTAGTACAACAATCCAATGCGTCAAAAAAAAGCTGGAAACATTGCCCCTTGGAGGAAGACAGTCATGTTTGTTTGTTTGATTTGATTCTTTACGTCCCATCGACAATCTTCCAGTTAAACAGGGACAAGTTTTCCTGGGTTGAACCAGTACTAAGCTAGGATAAATGTGTCTTGCTCAAGGACCTCAACCCAGTGACATAGGTGAGGCTCGAACCCACGCCCCCTAGGTCTCGAGTCAAGCACTCTACCACTAAGACAGTCATCAATGAGTGACAAAGACAGTCATCAATGAGTGACAAACCTAATTTGTAATTTGTCAATCCATATCAGCCCATGTGCTGAGTGTCACAGTATCTTTGTGAAGTATACTGATTGGCAGAAAGCACAATAAGCCACACCTACTGCTTTCACAATCCAAGACAGGTAAACCTAACATGCTCTCACACCTGGATTAGCGAAGATCATGACCTTAAGAATCTATTTGAGGAAGTGAAAATTAGACGCCCACTGTCATCTTCGCACATTGCCAGAATCAACGGATTAACTAGAACACATTCGATGGCGCGCCATCGCAAATCCCTACACTCTCGAAGAAATCTAATGGTAATTGACCCTTTGACCCCATCCCAAGGTCACCAGTTTGATCATAGGTTAAAATTTATCAGTGTATCCTGGTCACTGCTCATCCCCTAAAATTTGATATGCCACATGACCATGTTCAGAAAATTAAATTTTTGACCCCTCCCCAAGGCCCCAGGGTGTGGGGACCCAAAAAATTGTGCCGGTGCATGTGCCATTCATGTAAGTAACTCACACACCAAATCTGGTTGAATTTTGGAGAAAAAAAATTTTTTGACACACCCCCCCCCACGGTACCCCCAAGTCCCACCCCTGGGCATGACCCAGGCTGCCGAATAAAAATCCCGTCTGATATGCTATATATTGTTAAGTTTTGCCTTGAGGTTCGTACGTTTTATCTGTAAAACTGTACTGTCTTTTTTCCTGCTTATCTAGTTCCCAATGAGATCTCCATGTATGTTTTATCTCAAGGAATTCTGGTTTCATTATAAATTTACACCTTTAGCATGCTTCCTTGTGAAATATCTAGGCATGTGTGTATTATGATTATAGGCCTGTTCCCCCGCCCTGTTGTCTGTGGGTGATGCGGTTATCCTGTCATCACTGCCGTTGGGTTGGACCCGGGTTGTCCTGGTGGGCCATTATCAGCCCCTGACCCTGGTGGGCCGTTGGCCCCTTCCTGTCCTGTTTGGCCCGGTGCTTGGTGATCCAGGCAGGCCATGTGTCCTGGGTCCTCTTGAGTATCCCTGTCCCACTGTTAAGGGGCTGGCTAGTCTGCTTTGGATGTGATGTGCTTTGGAGCCATCATTTCCTAATTACCTATAACACTGTCAGAATTCATCCTGATCTGGAGTCCTTTGGTATTATTGTTCCAGTGTTCACGAATACTTTCCAGACATTACCAGACATTCGGTCTGGTGCAGTCATGAATTTTACCAGACCAAATTAAATTTTACAGGACCGAAAAAAAAAACCCCGAACATGTTGAATGATTAAATATTAGAATTATCAATACTTATGTTTAATTTGATGGCTAAAAGCAATTGCATGCTTGTTTTTAACATAGCAGTCCTTCAGCCATAAGGACAATATGCCTATGCAGCACAGGTCATTGTTTTATCATCAATATTGAATTGAAGCAGTGGGCATCCATTTTTCTAATTCTATGCGATTTCTTGCTTTTGAAAGCAAAAATGCGGGAACTAGTGTTCTCACAAATTAACACTGGAGAACAGTGTTGGATCAAAGTATTACATTACAGTGAACAGCTCACAATATATGTATAAATTGATTTTAAATACATTAGGTTTAGCTTAGCTATATAATTTTTTTAATAAATCCCTAACTTTCCATTGAGTTAACACCATTAAACTGTAATCAATAACCCCCTTTTGATATATAATCCATAAGAAGAATGCTGCCTTTCTCAATCAAGTTGACATCAAAGTGAATCATTCAATAAATAATATTAAATTATTGAAATAAAGGGAGCTCACTCACTTAAACGTTTGGACAACGTATAAGTGTCTATAATTGTCGATCTTTTTTTTTCTGACAGACTGGACTTTAGTGAGCCGTTACATTTAAAAGGTACCTTGCAGTTATTATGTAGATGTGTGAGAAGGATAAATTAGCACACCTCTGTCAGAAAATAATGGAAATTTGCCTTTTCTAATGGATTTGTGTGAGGTTGTCTGCCGTAAATAGAAAGAAGTAGATTCCAAAAATAGATTTCACGGTAAACAAACTGCAAAATCGAAAGTAAAAATCCGCGAATTTTATGCAGGAATTACTCTTAAAACGTAAGCATTTATTCTTTCTTCACTTCTTCACAAATTATTGCGAGTCCCAAAGGACACACATGATCATTTTTGCATGTCCCAAGCTCAAATTTCAGCCCAAAAAACGAGATTCGCTCCGAAAATTTCATCGGACATATGGTCTGCCGCTGGGGAACTATCTATCGGACCGAGCCAATCATTACCGGAAATGTCCGACGGTCCGACGGCCATTGGGGAACACTGTTGTTCAAGTTGCCTTAAGGAATCCATGCCCTTCACTTTTATACTTTTGTGCTTAATATAGTACACATTTTGCTCTGCTATTTTGGGAGGAATTATAATTTTAGAGTATGAATCAGGCCTCTGGTCCATTGGACATTACCATATTTGGGATTCAGTCACTGTATCAGTGCTGTTCCTGGAACTATAAAAACGCAAGGACTCCCTGCTTCGGGGGCTTTCATGGTTAAACTTCTGAACTGTTTCCACGTTGGGGTTTCCCATAAATTTGGGACTTAGCTATGATTTAGTCAAGTAGAAGAAATGACTTTGTTTGGGGGATTATGGGGATATTTTCTAAGAAGATTATTATGGACATATTCCATGTTCGTGTGTCTGTGTGCTTCGACTATATACAGGACTAGATTTATATTTAACCTAATAAATCAGTAATATTAATTATGTTTGAACTTCGTAGTGATTTTGCTCGGTCACATGTGAATCCTCTCATGTGGAATAGACTGTTCTAAGAAGCAAGAGACGATTCGAATGAGTAACTTATAGAGTTAAATGAAGAAGAAAGCTTCACTTTCGAAATTTAACAATTGGTGGCAGCGGTGGGATAAAGACTTTTAATTATCCAGTTGCGCAGTCTTGTCATTTTGTCAACGTATTTTCTTTACAATTGGTGGCAGCGGTGGGATTCGAACCCACGCCTCCGAAGAGACTGGTGCCTCTTTTATTTTAAGCATTTATAAGATCTTAGCATTGTTCTTTGTTAATAATTCATACAAGTATGTAAAGTCAAATTGATTTAACTTCATGGGCACCCTAAAAGACGGTTTTAGCCTGTTCATGAGTCTCAAGTGCATGTCGCTTGCACATGGTTAAATTTTGGGTAAATCATGCGCTCCTTTTGAACAGTAAAATTAGCATTTTAGCTCTGTCGATGCGAACGGCTGTGACACTGACGAGACTGCGAATGCGCAGACTCGCCTGCGTCATATATTATTCACTTTATGTGTAGTGCAATAATCTCATGAACCGGCCCATTTGTTTAATCCAGTGATTGCACAAGATTGCAACCCGGACCCTCTTTTCTATGACTGTTTCTGCCTTACATATTTTCATGTTGGGCTTTACCAACATATTTTCGTGTTGGATTTAATTCTGCTATTATCTGTAATCAAAATTCAAATTTTGGTTGGTACTGTTATGAAAGTACAACTGTCATTTTGGAATTTTACTGTTATATCGTATGTCAGATTAAAGAGGGTATGCTTGTTTGATTCAAGTCGCATCAACATTGATTCAACGTTGTTACGTTGGATGAAAATTGATTCAACTTTATTACTCAAGTTGTGCGCTCACTGGAATTTTGTGAAGTGTGTTTGTGATTCAAGACTATACAAAATACCATTTTAAGATGGACTAGTGGTGATTGTGACATTTGTGAACATGGAATATGTTATCTGGGTTACATAAATTTATGGATTATTATTATAATCGGGACGATTACTTAAGCTTTGGAGGGGAGAGTGTTAAGTTTTGCCTTGAGGTTCGTACGTTTTATCTGTAAAACTGTACTGTCTTTTTTCCTGCTTATCTAGTTCCCAATGAGATCTCCATGTATGTTTTATCTCAAGGAATTCTGGTTTCATTATAAATTTACACCTTTAGCATGCTTCCTTGTGAAATATCTAGGCATGTGTGTATTATGATTATAGGCCTGTTCCCCCGCCCTGTTGTCTGTGGGTGATGCGGTTATCCTGTCATCACTGCCGTTGGGTTGGACCCGGGTTGTCCTGGTGGGCCATTATCAGCCCCTGACCCTGGTGGGCCGTTGGCCCCTTCCTGTCCTGTTTGGCCCGGTGCTTGGTGATCCAGGCAGGCCATGTGTCCTGGGTCCTCTTGAGTATCCCTGTCCCACTGTTAAGGGGCTGGCTAGTCTGCTTTGGATGTGATGTGCTTTGGAGCCATCATTTCCTAATTACCTATAACACTGTCAGAATTCATCCTGATCTGGAGTCCTTTGGTATTATTGTTCAATTGCCTTAAGGAATCCATGCCCTTCACTTTTATACTTTTGTGCTTAATATAGTACACATTTTGCTCTGCTATTTTGGGAGGAATTATAATTTTAGAGTATGAATCAGGCCTCTGGTCCATTGGACATTACCATATTTGGGATTCAGTCACTGTATCAGTGCTGTTCCTGGAACTATAAAAACGCAAGGACTCCCTGCTTCGGGGGCTTTCATGGTTAAACTTCTGAACTGTTTCCACGTTGGGGTTTCCCATAAATTTGGGACTTAGCTATGATTTAGTCAAGTAGAAGAAATGACTTTGTTTGGGGGATTATGGGGATATTTTCTAAGAAGATTATTATGGACATATTCCATGTTCGTGTGTCTGTGTGCTTCGACTATATACAGGACTAGATTTATATTTAACCTAATAAATCAGTAATATTATGTTTGAACTTCGTAGTGATTTTGCTCGGTCACATGTGAATCCTCTCATGTGGAATAGACTGTTCTAAGAAGCAAGAGACGATTCGAATGAGTAACTTAGAGTTAAATGAAGAAGAAAGCTTCACTTTCGAAATTTAACAATTGGTGGCAGCGGTGGGATAAAGACTTTGAATTATCCAGTTGCGCAGTCTTGTCATTTTGTCAACATATTTTCTTTACAATATCTTTCAATTGTGAGAAGACACACAAAGTTTGGTTTAAAAACCTTTGAAATTGACTTAGTAATTCAGATTTAATGATATTTGACCTTTTGGCCCATGGGGCGGGGACCCAAATAATTGTGCCGGTGCATGTGGCGTTCATGTAAGTAACTCACACACCAAATCTGGTTGAATTTTGAAAAAAAATATTTTTGACCCCCAACCCCCCACGGCACCCCCAAGTCCTACCCCTGGCGCATGACCCAGGCGACCAAATGAAAATCCCGTCTGATATGTTTTATATCTTTCATTTCTAAGAAGACACACAAAGTTTGGTTTAAAAATCTTTGAAATTGACTTTGTAAGGCCAATAAAAAAAATACTTATGTTTCCGGTTCCCCGACCGACCCTAAAAATTCGGGGCCGACTCTAAACTTTTTTTTTCAAAAAAAAAATCCGATTTTTCGTATCAAAAATTTGCTAGAAAACTGACAAACAATGGATAAATCAGAGAAAAATATGAAGAAATATTGTATGCTTAACGTGCCTTCGAGCTAAATTAATTATTCAGAAGCATTTGTAGTCTGAAAATTGCTCTTATTTATGTGAAATTTGCCGATTTATTTGCGAAATTTTCGGAAAAAAGTACCCACGAAAACTAATGACATTTCATTTTTTAGTACTTTAGAAATGAACAAGGTGAAAAAAAAGTTTATCAGGCAACCTGAAAACCATATTTGTTCGTATTTTGGTAAGGAAAATGATTAAGCTCTGGTCTCAACTTCTCTTATTTTCACCTTTAATGGTGTTATTTTCATTGTCTGCGCAGGCGCGAGTATTTTGAAGAATGCTTCCTGGCATAGACAGTGTGTTATTTTGGTAATTTTATAGGAACATTTTACACCTTCATCAGCCAAACTGTTATAATCAGCGATGATATATGAAATAACAGTAAAAACTAAAGCAGAAAAGGGCAAAAAAAAAAAAGCAATTTAACCTTGATCAAATATTAAAGTAATTGTACAAGCAATGGCTTTTGAGAAAAAAAACCTATGAAAACAAGAACTGGCTTTTATTTCAAAATATTCATAATGATATAATTAATGCCACTTTACACTTAATATATTCTGGTCTCATCTGTCTTTGAAACAAAATTAATTTATTGTGATTGTTGTTACCAGATAGGACACGACAGTCCAATGTTTGTAATGCCAGGGTGCACAAATTTAGAACAACGTTACAACATCTGCCATAGTACATATCACCAGGATCCACAGCCTGATGACATTGCCTGTACTTTTTTGGAGAAGAGGGAAAGAACTGTTTTGTACTGTTAGCAAAAAAAAAAAAGTAAAAAAAAAAAAAAAAAAGTAAAGCCTACCTACCGACCCTGTTTTTTTCTGGCAAGGAACCTGAAACACAACTATTTTTTTTTTTGGCCTAATTGAATTTTAATGATATTTAATGATATTTGACCTTTTGGCCGGGCCAAAAAAAAGTGCAGTTGTGCGCCCTATTCATGTGAGCAACTCACACACCAAATTTGGTTGGATTTCGTCCAATGGTTTAGGAGGAGATAGCGTGACGGACAGACGGAGGCGATTGTAATATCCCCGACGCTTTTTAAAAAAAGGGTGGGGATAACTATGCGTGACCATTACTGATAACTTCGGGACATCCCCCTCAAGCAAATAAATGAAGGATTATCAGCACCTGCGGTGTACCTTATTTACTTTCAAATTCACCACAGTATAAAAGTATATATTATTGAGATCAGATAACAAATTCATAAAATTGTTGCTATATTTTGGAAAATTCGCAAAAACGTAATTTGCATTTTCTGGAAATCAATTTGCAAAAAAATGTGAAAATGCTACAGATGGACACCCCTGTTTTGGCCTGTATCATCATCATTTTTCAATTATGTAGTCATAGTGTACAAGAAGTCTAAAAAAAGAGGATTGTTTCTCAGGTCATTTTTTTAAAAACAGATGCGGGAACTTTTTTATCGAGAGAAATACCGAAAATGGAGTCGAGAATAAATAAACTAGCCAACATTACGGGCAATGGACCACAACATCCGAGTGAAACCACATGGTCGTTACCGATAATGGTGTAAAGAAATCGGAAAAGCGTTTTTTTTTCTTTTTCTCTTTTAGAAAGCAATAACAAAAAAGTAATGCAGGGCTTTTAAAACAGATGTACTTATTTTGTATGTGCTAAATGTAGTTACCCTCAAAAAATAAAGGCTTTACTTACTTACTTACTTACTTATGTGCGTTGTTGCCCGAGAAACAATCCTCTTTTATTGTTAGCCTTATATATATCAAGTACCAGGCACATGAGACTTCATAAAAAGAGAACTCATTATCTTTAGCTGCAAAATGTTTCATTTATATCGTAAATTATTGGGGGAGGGGAGTATTGGACCAAAAACGACCCACCAAAAAAAAGGTTGTTACTACCCAGGATGACATTATCTGGAAGAATACCAGTGGGGCAGAAACTAAGGGCAGCATGGCCAACGGTTTCTCTTGATTACAGTACTTCAAAAGGAAATCGAGACTAATGATAATCATCATGTTGCTGCAAATGTCACTATGATAAGGTTTGGCAATTTACAGCCCTTTTAACCTCAAGCGAGTCAAGGGTGCACGCAAAACACACAAGGTAAAAGGTATCTGTTGTCCACTGTGATTGAGAAAAAACAAAGGTTGAGATCATGGATTCTTTGTCAAAATGACAGTAGTATCTCGGCGGTAATTTTCATCAGTATATATCTCCCAGTATAACTTGTTTGTGGTGGGTGCTGTGTAAATTTATAATTGCGACGTCTGTGTGATAAAACCAGCCAGAGCCAAAATAACTGTCATTCCAAATTCTTTTTTGCGGTCACTGTCAGCGCAGCAGAGAAGGAGGTCAGTTGTCAATCTGTAATGCCTGTCTGTTGGAAAAGTGTAGTCCTCATTTTTGCATCTAATATAGTGTAGCTTTAGAAGATCACAGTGTACAAAATTCCCCCAGGGCAGGGGATGGAGATCTTTTTTTAAAAATGGGCTAATATGGGGGTCCTTTTAAAAATGGGCTAATATGGGGGTGCTGAAGCACCCCAAACACCCTGGATCTGCCACTGATAGATAGAAGCTAGCCCCTCCAACTTACGATACTAAAATACTGTTACCTTAAAAAACTGTTTGTGGTCTCTTTTGACGACCTGCCCTTGAGGTTGTCTTAAATAGAAGCGTGGTAGCTCAGTGGTTAGGCACTTGCCTCTGGTACTAGAGGTCCCAGGTTCGATTCCCGCTCCAGCGAGAAAAATCTGGTGTCCGAACACGCTTTCTCTAGTGTCATTTGCAGGGATGACGCTAGATAAGTGCATCGTCCTTCGGATCAGCACGTTAACTGGATGTCCCCTGTGCAGGGAAAGTCACCCATGTGCAGGTTAAAGAACCCTACAGTAATTTAGATATGGTTACTTGTAGGCTTTCATCTTGCAACCCGGGGTGTACAAAGTACACCTGCTGATAATACTCTAAAGAGGGTCTGGCAGTATATAAAGAAAGAAAGTACTGTAGATGCCCCACCCATCAATGTTGTACAACAAAATATTGACAATCACATACTTACCCTAGGGTGGATATGAATCCACTAACATTTCCTTCTGCATAGAGGGATACAATATCTCCAATATGTAAAAATGTTGCCGACATTTTTATGAACCTTAGACTAATCAAAAATTTGAATTCATCTTCATTTTTCACAACTTCGTTTCATTTGCAACATTTTTTTACATTTTCTTTTAAGAAAAGAAGAACAGACACTTTTCAAAATGAAATCTAAATAATCAAGACATATTCCTAGGTGTTATCATAAAACAATTATTAATGAAATAGCTTCCGTATTATATTTATTCCACGATTTTATTCCCAAAATTCTGGAGCCACTTGACAGTTCTCGTAGCGAACTTTAATAAACAAACAACATTAGTTGCTTCCCCTTTTCAAAACTCCCCAGTAATTGTCGACTGTCTTCGGTGTTAGACCCGAACTCCCCAACAGTGGCAACTTCATTGATGTTTTCTGAAGGTCTCTGAACCAGAAGTACACCTCTTTTAGGTGTTTGTGTTAGACCGTGAGCTGCTTATAGACCCCATCCCCGTCCGGGGGAATTTCGTACACAATGATCTTCTAAAACTACACTATATTAGACGCAAAATGACACATGTAAGCCATCTGGCTGTTGGGCATTACCGTGTTACCTCCATGTTAACTATGTTACCCTATAACAGCTTCAAATCCTTTTGTGCTAATACAAATATACATCTAAATCCTATTAATCGACATTCTGACTGCCTTAAAATCACTTAATTAAACGCTACTAATAGCTAGTATGCATCAAAAATACATAAGCCCATTATATTGTAGTTATATACGTTAGTTACTTTCAAATATACCACTAGTTAGTGCTGTGCTATCACTAGACCATGGCCTGCCAAAATATCTTAAGGGGAGTTCTATTCATTATAATTTCTAAAAACCACATTATATCAGCCACAAAATAATGCATGTTACCTCTTATGGATTGGGATGTTACCCTGCAAAAACAGAGTTAAATATGTTACCCTAGAATAATAGGAAATCCTATAGTATATATATCAAATTGTTTCTTATTCTTACATATCATTTTCCTGTGTGTGTCTCTATCCAGAGTTTACAAACTAAACCATGAAATAACTAGTGATGAACCAAACTCAAACCAAATGAATTACAATACTCTGATATTTGGAAACCTCGGATCGCCCAAAAAACTTGTAAATTTGACAAGAGCCTCTCATTCTGATTCATGGAAAAACTTATCTCTAATGTTGTTAATTATATCTGGTGACATACAGGTGACATACAGGTGAACCCAGGGCCCTCTATCTACCCCTGTGGCTTTTGCCAATGTCCGGTTACCTGGGAACATAATCGAGCAACAGTGTAGTGTTTGGTACCACTCGGCCTGTTTAGAACAATGTTCAGTTAACGTTAGTCTATTGCAGAGAGACCATGTCTCGTGGAAGTGCTGTGGCTGTGACTCTATCAACATTGAAAGTTTTACTTACCATTCTTACAAAATGGAACTGAGTTATCGTTTTGAATTGTTAACTTCAAGAAACACACTTTCATCAACTGGATCGTATGCATCTTTACCGTCAATTGATTCATCGTTTATTCCATCTGCTTTCAGTAGCCCTAAGCCGCGACTCGCGGGTGATTCCAGTACAAATGACTCTAATGAAACGAATGTGCAAACAGAAAAATCTTTCACGAAGTAAAAGGACAATTTTAGAGTACTCATGATGAATTGCCAAAGTATTCGAAATAAAAAAGCACAATTAAATGAAAGTATTGAATATATATATCAAACTTGATACCATTATTGGTTGTGAATCCTGGTTAGGTGCGGAACACAAAGACGCAGAAATTTTTCCAGATGACTAAAAGAAGAATGTTTTCAGAAAAGATAGAAACAAAAATCGAGGAGGTGTCTTTATATCTGTACATGACAAATTTAACTCCACTTCAGTAGAAAACAGTGAAAATAACTGTGAACTGCAATGGACAGAAATCCAAATTAAATCCAAATCAATTTTTCTTGGATCATACTACAGACCACCAAATTCTAACATTAACTCATTATTGGACTTGAAATCTTCAGTAATTGATGTGACCGAAAACGGTCTGGAGAAACCCCTTTTTCTAGCAGGTGACTTCAACTTGCCTCATATTGACTGGGAAAATAATACTATTAAAGTAAGTAAGGGTGCAAAGATCAGGAATCGATACAATCAAGTACCACACCTGACCCAAGATACCAATGGGAAAGTGACAAACTCACAGTTAGACACCACAAACGAGAGCCAAGAGGTCAGTCCTTTCCCAGCAGGTGACCAAAAAGCTCATATAAACAGACGCATACAAAGACATAGCAAACACAAGTCAGAACAAAAACATAAAAGATCCTCAAAAGAAGTACCGCCTTGGAACGGTCAGTAAATATTTTACTGGAGGGTTTAAACCGGTGTAACGGCGCCAACCTCACCCTTAACTTAGATGTGGATCAAGACACATAGATATTTGGTTTGCATGAAAGACCCCTAACTTATCAATGCATCATCTCCTAAAACATATAAATCAAGATATAACAAGGAGATAAAGCAAAGATAAGGCCTCAACAGTAAATAAAACTGAATACTGGAGCAAAAGAAATCCAACAGGTAAACCCCCGTAGGCCCGACAAACAGCCAAAGCATCAGGCCCCTACCATCTCATCAATAGATAAGTCTTTAAGTGGGAACCATCATAGAGTCTGAAGTCCAACCCACCGGCTTGCAATTAAAGAGGAAAGCAAAGTTGCCAACCGTGATTGGGTTGACCACTAAGCATGCAGTTTGTTGCAATACATTAATGTTATAGCCAATCTTTTTATAATGGGAAATTATTTTGATGAAGTGCGCTGAAAAATTATTAGATCCAACAATCTTCTTCAATTCATATACCAAGTCACCATAGAAATCAGGTTCCGAAATTCCTTGGCGCAAGAGAGATTTAAGTCCAACTTGAATTTAGAAATCAAATCATAGTATCGTCTATAAAATTTTGAAAATGTTTTGTGAAGTTTATGATACCGATAGCCTTGTTTAAGAAGTTTCTGAGTTAACAATTTATTGCGAGTGTTGAAGTCAGCAACATAGCTAGATGCTCTAGCAAAACGAATGAGTTGAGATATATAGACTCCAGGTGGACAAAGTGCCCATATTCAAGAACTTTTAGAACACTCAGAGGCATTTGGAATGGAACAGATACAAATGAACACTACTCGTGAAAATAACAATTTATTCCTGTTTTTTACAAACCATCCAAGTTTAGTCAAATCATGTAACACTATATCTGGAATTTCAGATCACGACATGGTTGTTGTTGACATTGAACTAAAACCTCACTATAATCACCCTGAAGCGTAGAGAAACATTCACTTACAAAAAAGTAAATTGGGAAAAAATTAGAAGTGCTATTTCTACACAAGGCCAAGATATTATTGAATGTAATGAACATGTTGAAGGAAAGTGGCTAAAACTCAAAAACTGTATAAATGAAATTGGCAATAATTTCGTTCCTAAACGGCTCACATCCAAAAGGCATAATTTAGCATGGCTTACTAAAACAGAAAAATGATGATAGTGAAAAAACATAAACTTTACCAACATGCAAAGAAATCAGGAAAACAAGTAGATTGGGACAAGTTTAAACAACATAAAATTAAAAACATAGCGTGCAGTTACCTAGCAGAGTGAAATCAACAGTAAGATTATTTGCAGATGACTGCTTATTCTATAAAACTATCAGAACGATTCAAGACCAAATTCAGCTACAAAATGACTTGAACTCTCTTGAAGAATGGGCAAGTTTGTGGGGCATGCGATTTAATGCGTCTAAATGCTACATCATGTCGATCCACAGAAATCAAAATCCATTAACCTACACTATATTTTGGACAACCATATTCTCGAAAAAGTGAAAATAATCCTTATCTTGGAGTCTTAATAAGTGATGACCTCAAATGGGCTACACACATAAATAAAATCTGCAACCGTGCAAATTCTACACTCGGCTTTATTAGAAGAAACTTAAAAAAATGTGACAAAAAATTTAAAGAATCTGCCTACATTTCACTAGTTCGTTTTGTTTTAGACTATCTGGGACCCGTATCACCAAAAGGATATTAACAGAATCGAAACCATTCAACGCAGAGCAGCTAGATTTGTACAAAAGGATTACAAAAGAACAAGCAGCGTTGCATCCATGATGGAGGAGCTAGCCTAAGGGTGGAAACCCCTGCATGTGCGGAGACGAGAACAACGCCTTACTCTGCTCTACAAGATTGTCAACGACCTGGTAGCTATCCCTGCCGATCAGCACATCACATACAACAACAGAAGATCAAGACACGGACATAACAAACAACTGAAAATAGAAAGTGCAAATTCTGAATCATACAGGAATTCTTTCTTCCCAAGACCTATTAAACACTGGAACATATTGCCACAAAGTGCTATAGACTGAAACGGTAGATAGTTTCAAGCAAATTATTACTCGCGGCTAATAAGATATTTACACATTACCCCATTATTGATTTATGTCTGAGCTGCAGCCACAGACACATCTACTCCTTCACTATATTTGCAATATTAATATTTGAATGGTAGTATTCACAGTAACTGTAATTTGGTTGGTTTTGGACTATTCTGACAAAATGCTAATTCAGCTATATCATTTACATGTTATCAGTATTGTACCATATGACACTGTACTTCCCAATGTACTGTAGACAATTTTGCTTCTGTCATAACAACTACTACAGCCCATTTTTTTACATATATGATACTATACCTACCAATGAACATGTAGACAACTTGCATCTGTTATACCAATTATTGCACTAGTTCAAATTGTACTGCACAGAGTAAGAAAATTATTATCACATACCTGCAACAATATCAGGCAAGTTATTACCTGGCTGATATATTGCCATGAGACCCACATACTGTCACTATGTCTGAAACATTAGCATATTCAATAAGACCACTGTCATTAACTGTAGAACTTAGTAGTAGCATTATTCACAGTTAACATTTGAGATGCTTTTGACTCAACCAAATTAGGCATTGATGAGATAGCAAATCTAAATGCATAAAGCATTTTGTAGCTTTTGTTGAGAAATGGATACGTTGTGGTTCTATCAAGAAATAATATATAAGCCTAAAACAACATGAACAGTGTGTCTGAAAACTTTAAGGCAAATTGAATTGTCTCAAAATAACAGATACAGAGGCAGGGACTGTGACCATGTCTGCAGCATTGGTTGCAAAAATATCAACAGTAATTATGGATTTGATATTTGTATTATAAGTGTCTTTACTCAGACAAATTTGCTGTATTATTAGAAAATGATCACTGAAGTTATTGCCAGCACCCTGCCGCCCTTTCAAGTGAGCTGTCTCAAAATTACAGCCACACTGACAGGAGAACTGCCACAATATCTGTAACATTAATATGTATAAATCTAAACAGTCACTATGGCTGTTCTATTGGTACATGAGCTAATTTGACACTATCTGCTCTGCTGCATTATTAAAATATAACCAATCACTGTTGTTACTGCATATATTTAAGCTTTGTTTATTTTTATGTTGGTATATGAAATGGCTTGATTCAAGTGCAATTGCTTCATTAAAACAATTATAATAATGTTGAGTGTAACACATTACAGCACTTTGAATTGTCTAAAAATAGTAGATGTTTGTATTACTAAAATTTGAGTGAATGAGTCTTCACACTGGCTTATATTGGGTTTTGGTGTGTTCTGACTCAATGCTGAGTGAACTGTTCCATTTAAATGTGGTTACTATTTCACATATAGAACTGTACAGACCATATTAACATGTAGGCGGTTTTGTGTCTGTCATAACAGATACTGCAATATTAATTATTTAACTGAAACGATACAAAATAGAAAAAGTGTTCTCAATATCCCTGTCTCTATGTCAGTTAATCTGTTACTATAGCTGAGATCTGGATATGGGAAGAAATGGGCCCTCAGTAATTGCTTGTAATTTTTAGTACTATTATAAACAAGAAAAATAGTAAGTGAGTATGATCAGGAAATACCTCAATCACAAACCGCAGACAACCCTGTGGCACCGCGAGGAAGAGCCACTCAACCATCACGAGACAGCAGGAAGACAAATTAAGCAAAGCAACCAGCTCTCTCTTCCCCATCAAGATGATTGCAATACTAGAATGGACATAAAGTAACGTACAACAAAACATAGAACAATTACGGACTCCCACAATGGGAGCAACAATAAACTGAAAGATTGTTGATCAAATCAAGCAAACAAACATAACTGATATTGTACTCATGTTAAACATTTGTCGTTGTCAGCTTCTGTGGTAATCATTATTATCACACACCTCCTTGCAACTAGTAGAATCATCACACAATTTTTCATTCATTAACTGTTGTACAATTTTACCACCAGTCCACTCAAAATTGATGAGCCATTATCAACTTTCCAATTTTGCCATTTATGGCTCATTATCAACTTTCCAATTTTGCCATTTATGGCTTGGAACATTCGGAAACTGATATGAATTCCTAATAGTTGGCTCTTTGAGTATGTGTTTCAAGTGATACTCTGCAAGTAGGAGAAAGACTAAAGCTTTACAAGGAGGAAGACTATGCCATTAAATGCAATGAGTACCTGGAATGATGTATCTTGATATTTCTGTGATAAAGAATCATATCTTAGCTGGTTGACTTTTATAAATGTAGCCTTTCCATACATGCAACAAACATATTTTCATCTAATAATGTCCCTGCACTTATTATCTTTCCCCAAGAATTCAAAAACTTATTTGGAGTCTTAGTACTTTGAAGTGCTGAAACCGAGGTAACTCTTTCCCCTTCAGATAAACGAACTAGATATATCACAGCAGGTAAAACTATGAAATGCAGGATGAACAGAGCACAAATTAGACCCTTTCACTTCAATGATTCACTAAGTTCCTAAGATAAGAGCGCTTATTAAAGAATGTAACATATATAACTCGTCATAATAAATGAGCAAGGGCATATTTGTCGTGACATCCGTTTTGATTACACAGTCAGAAGCAAGTGTTTTCAATTTCAGTGTTTTCAATGGATCATGAAATGGGGCAACCTTATCAACTTGTGTACTCTGTATAAATCTTCCATAGAGCATCATATAGAACTACTATCCCATAGTCCACTTTCCTTCTTTTGATTGCAACAGCTAATGGTATGGCTGCAAAACTGGGAAATCAAAGGTTTTACATTATTTTAAGGCTTGCTTTAATGTACTGACATCAAAAACAACCAGCTGCAAACATAATTGATGGCAATGTTCTTTCTCATATACCAGATAACTTTCAAGGTGTAACAGAAATTGTTTCAGACGGTCTGCCAAAACCATCAAGAGTCAACATTGTTACTAAAGAAAACTTATAAAGTTCTTTGGGCGCAGCAAAATACTATTGATCTAAGACCTGAGGACTTAAGTACCAAAGGACTGGAAAGGTTCCATGGCAAATGGTGCAAAAAAGCAGCCTATCAAATTTCTGTTTGACCAATGTCAGAAATCTTAAAGTATTCTTTGAGGTACACTGTAGTGGCATAGCTTTTGCAAAATCAGAGCCAAGTTATCATTTGACTTAAGCACGAATGCAGAGGCAGCTGCAGTAAGATTGCTCTTGCCCCTTCACAAGAAGAGACAGAGTCATACTCCATTGTATGCATATATGTGGAATGGCATTAAACATATATTTAATCAAAAATTGATCCCATGACACTGACATGCTGTTTCTGCTTTTGAAGAATGCCAAGGATTCAAATTATAACTGAGTCAATTTGTTTGGCGTTGGCACTGGCCACACATACAAAGAAAATAAAGTCTTTTGGTGGCAAAAGAGGAGGATCACACGAAATGCTTATAAGTGATGTTTGTCACAATTACCAATTTTAAAAAGTAAGCTTAATTAATGTCACACATATAACACCATAGGAAGCTGTATATTTGTTAAAAACACTTTCTTATGTATCAAAGGTATTCAGCATGCAACTACATGATTAATTCAAATAAATAGATAGATTTATGTCTCCTTTTATGCTTCTCAGACTTTCAATTCATTTATTCTTAAACTGATATGGTAACATATGTAACATACCATTACAGGCTAACCCCCTGGTTAATAGAGTACAAACATCTGTTATTTGATGCAGCTTGAATTGTTCTTTAAGGTAGGATATGTCTGAACAATTCCCAAAGGGGTGGACAGGAACAGGATTGTTCTCCGTTTGCAGTCCTAATACTATGCCATGACTCTACTGGTTGTGGTGAAAAAGGTGATTATTTTACAATAGAAGCAGACACAATGATAGACATTGTGAGGGTGACTTGAATAAAGATTGTTTTTGAATAATTATATTTAATAGGAATATTTATTAAATTGTGTCATTTAAATGAGGTCTAATATTTTCTATATATATGTCTATATATTTTAATATTATAGGCATTAGGAACTATGTGATAAAAGATTATATATAACATCTGTAACACAATTCCATGGGCTTGTTATCAGCAATGACTATAATTACTAAGACTAAGGCACAAGAGGCTAGAGATTGATAGGAAAACATGTGAAAAATAGTATTTTTTTCTGAAATATCATCTCTTACTTCCAAGACAATTTCCTTGCTCATTCATTATGCCATGTAACATACACTACATACTTTAATAAGTGTTCTGATCCTGATGTCAAACTTGCATATGTATGATTCTTTATTGCATTAGCAAGACAGTGGCAAAAATGTAAGATATCCACGAGCGTCAAATATGTTCATATGTTTTTCTTCAATAATAGATACCAAAATTGGATACTTAAAAGTAGGGGTAGGGTTGTTTAATAGCTCATATAAAACGATGTATTTGAGATAGAAAAACAAACTTTGTTTTTTATTAGTCGAATAAGTATTTTAGCAAGCTATGATTAAAAGCACTTGTAAACATGCACAAATCGTCTGTAAAATTAAGTGATGTTAGTCACGATTTCAACTATCAAAGGGAAATTTAATCTATGTAATGCATATAACACCATTGAAGGCTGTAATTTTGCTAAAATGCTGCTTTTATGTAGCTTAGGCATCCAGCTTGCATACTACATAAGAAATTTGAATAATAAGATGGTTTAATGTCTTCTATCTGTAGCTCAAACTTTCATTTTGATTTTTTCCTTAGTTTGTTACAGTAACATATATAACAGGCTGTCAGAGACTAGCGCCCCGCAGCACAGAGTGCAAACATCTCTTAAAAGATGCGGTTTGAAATTTTCTTCAAGATAGGATATATCTGCGAAATTCCCTAGGGGGGGGGGGGGAGCAGGACCTTTTTTAGCTCGAAGTCTACTGCATGTCATGTCCTTGATCATGCAATGCATCAGTCGCACCAGCTACTCGTTGATTTAAAAGTATGCACACTACCTACCTGCTGTCATTCTCTATGTTAATGAAAGCGATGTAGAATGGTTTGTCAGAAGTCAGGTGCAACTTCTAAACTGATGTAAAACTGCAGTGCATCTCGTCAATATCAACACCCTTCTTAATTTCTTAATTAACTTCAAGCCTCTGTTCAGAGCACCCCCTTTGTCTACATGTATGTACATACTGTCAATTTTGCTCCCCTACCAGTAGTTGTACTAATTCTCGAGATTATGTTGCCGATGAGGTCAAATACCTTGACTGTGCCTTCCTCTGGCATGCCTTCTGCATACCAAAGAGTACATAATGCTCTTTCCGCGCTATTTACGTTTCTTTACAAAACGGCTGTTGGCTTGCGTCATTCTGGACATGTATTCCCATTTTGGCTTATATACTAGGTAAACTCAAAGCAATGACCAGGAACTAGTACAATCAGAGCTAACATTATTCCTACAAAACCAAAATGGGAAAACTAAATATTCAGATAGACAGTATACAGTGGCGATAGATAAGCTTTTCGCTAGAAGGTACGTAGTCAATAGGCTCCGCTAACAGTGGCTAACACAACCAAAAACATTCACATACATGTGTTTAAAAATATATACAAATAACATGTACACCAATAATAATAAAATGAGAACCACAACAACACTACTGCCTTGGAACAGTTTTTAGGATGTACTTTAACTAGTCAATGAATAACCACAGTGAACAATAAATCAAGAAAAGTACACATTGATGCAGCAAGGGCAAGGATTTGACAGAATATACGGTCTGGACACCTAGCTGAAGATCCCTGGGCTGTAAAAGAACACCCATGTAAATACAGAGCGAAATAACATCATTATTTACACCCCTACATACCTAAATGCACAAAAGAGCTGGGAAAGGGCTGACCTCTTGGCTCTCGTTTGTGGTGTCATACTGTGAGTTTGTCACTTTCCCATTGGTAACCTGAGTCAGGTGTGGTACTTGATTGTATAGATTCCTGATCTTTGCACCCTTACTTACTTTGGTTTCAACTAAAAAGATTGAATAGGTTTTTGGACTGGGCTATCATTGAATCAAATGCTCGGCTCACTAGAGTGCAATTAGTGAGGGAATGAAGCTTTGGCTAGAAACGAAGATGTCTGCAACATTTTATATTGGCTTGAATTCAGAAAAATATTAACTTTGATTACTGTCGAGTAGATGTGATAGTGCCAGCTACATCATCAACATAACCTAATAAGGCTTACTGCAGCAAATGCGTCATTTGTCTATATAAATTCGAAAAGTTGATGTTGTGTGTGAAAACGAGGGGTTGTGGTCTAAATACAATTTTTGAAAATCGTATACATTTGGTATACAGTTTTAGGAAATGTATAGCCTTTTAAGCGTATGGTAACTTGGTCAGAAGGAGAAAGGTAAAAAAGAAACATACATGTATCTATATTGCAAAGTTTATAGGATTTTCCACTAAAATCTGATGTACACAAATGGTATTTTATGCAATGACAATTCTACAAAGGACCTCTAGTTTGCTATAGAAACAAAATACTTTGCATCTCGTTTTGATCATGTCCATTTTATATAGAACACATTTATAGGAATATCTGTATAAAAGTAAGAAAGAAGGCAAATATCAGGAATCGATACAATCAAGCAACACACCTGACCCAGGACACCACATGGGAAAGTAACAAAACACAATAAAACATCACACACAAGAGAACCAAGAGGTCAGTCCTTTCCCAGCAGACGACCAAAAGGCCACAATGAACAGACAAGGAAACACAACAAACACGAAACACAAATATCAAAAAAGATCCACAAAAGAAGCACCGCCTTGGAACGGTCAGTATAAACAGCTTTACTGGAGAGCTTAAACCAGTTTCGCAGCGCTAACCTCACCCTTAGTACAGATGTTTAAAAAGCGTTTAAAAACAATTGGCAACTATCGAGGATGTCAGGTTTGATGTCCCCTTTACTATCCTTATACATTAAATAAAATCATTTCTTGAAAATCCTCTTCATAACTTCAAACAACCTCAAAATATTTTACAACTAAAAATAAAAAACACTTTTCTTTTTTCTAAAACTAAAAACAAAGCCATCTTGAATACCATGAAATAATACGTTAAAATAAAAAGAAATAGGTAAGTATGTCCCTGGTTTGTGTTAACTATTTGTATTCAATTGCATAAGACATTTGCATGAAAATTCATAAATTGTCCGGTTGGTATAATACCACATAGTTGAGGATGTAAAATGGGACAGCCACGTTGAGACTATGTCCTAAATCTTGTGTTTTCTAAGCCTGAATGATAAATTGTGAGGCAAATTAGTATGATTGACCGCATAATAAGTGAGAATAAATGAAGACAACATATTGGCTTGCAAATGCTTGAGCTTAAAATAATTCAGTTAAAAATAGACTGCAATTTTTGGAAAAAAAACGAAGATGGAGGCCACTTTACAAATGGTGACCATATAACATTTCCATTTTGATAGCCATTTTGGGTGGGATGCTCTCTTATTTTTATCCAAAGCCATTAAATAAAATTATTTTTGAAAATCGTTTGCATAAACTCAAACTACATTCTTCAAATTCCAAATGAAAGCAGATATTATGTTATGATTTGTACATTGGTAGCCATCTTGAATACCATGTTGGAACAATAAATAAGAATAAAGGCATGCTGATAAGTGAAAAACTTGTTTAACGGGACTATTACTACTTGCTAGAAGTAATTTGCATCAAAATGTATAACTTTGTAAATTTCTAATATATGATTACTATACAACTGCACTTTTTAGATACAAAAGTGGCGACCATCTTTAAAATACAGCCTCAATCTTGACTTTTTAAAATTGAAAGATTATTTAAGGTATTTAGATATAACTGAAGGCTTTTTAAGTAAAATTAACTGAAGAAAACACGGTGTTTGCAAATAAAAAATGACATTTTAATGAAAAAGTTTAAAAAGGCGGCCATTTTGGAAAAAAAACAAGATGGCGGTCATTAGTGGACATTTTGGGCGTGGCACTGACCCTTAATTTTTTTGCATTGTTATCAACTAGCCATGTACCAAGTTTCATGCTTTTATCATAAAATAAACGATTCTTCTCAAAATTGCTACATGTCCGCCCCACTAAAAGTCATATATTGTAAGCCATATCTGGTATGACCCCACCTCTATGAATACATTCTAAGGGCCTTTTGCGCATGCTTAAAAGAAGCCTTGGGTTGTACCCCACCCCCACCCCTTGTGGAATGCATTGTTATTGTTCAACCAGCTAGTGTTCAAATTCGGGAAATGTGGCAGCTAGGAAGGGATACGATTGGTCGATCGGAGATGGATCGGGACCCGGAAGGCTAGTCAAGGAGTATGACAAGACAAGCTTGCCAACAGTTCCTTGCCACATTGCAGGTATGCTGGCATTGTCTTGCTAGAAGAAAAAAATGTTTTAACAGTCTGCTAGATTTGCAGGACCTGTGGGTGAAGGCCTTACTCCACATAGTGTTGGCCTGTAAAACGCCTGTCACACCAGGCGGCGTTTCCACTGCGTTGCCACGGAGTTGTTTAATTTTCCAGAGCACCGTGAGAAAGAAAGAAAATCATGATATTTTTCGTGAAAAATGGTCTGTCATGGCGTCCTTACAGCGACCAAGACGTTGCCACGGAGCTTTCATGGCGTTCTATCGCGTTCCTACGGTGTTCATGGTGGAGTTTCTCTGCGCTCTCACGGTGCTTTCACTGCGCGTCCACGGCGCTCACAGCGCATGCGCCGCGCTTTCACGGCGTTGCCACTGCGCTGACGGTCAGTCTGATTACCGCAGGATACTGCAGGATACCACAGGATACCGCAGGATCCCTAAAATGGTATAATTTATATCATTTTACTCTATAAAAAGCTCAATATGTTTGATTTGGTGACATTTTAATTTTGAAATTTAGCAATCAATACTAAAAACTGCATAAAAAGTATGTACGAAAAAGTTTTAATGAGTTCAAACCAGCATTATGCAGCACAGGTAGGCTACCGCAGGATCCCTCAAAGTGCTACTATATAGTTAATTTTCTTCAATGAAAAGCTGGATACTCTTCATTCAAGGCATATTTTTTTAAAAATATTTTTCCAACAAGATTAACTCCTGACTAAAGATATAATGGCAAAACCTATCTTATATTGTCACACATGTGATATTGCACGACAGTATACCGCAGGATCCGTCAAATTTTTTTTTTCAAATATCATCTTAATCTAGGAAAACCTTAAATCATGATTTATAGTTATGAAAAATATATCAAACATAAAAATAGGAAATAATCGTATAATTTGTTGAAATTTAGTATTTGAAATAATAACACCAAATTGTGTTATCCTTAAGTAATGTGACAGGGTGTCTTTTTAATCAGTTGGTATATTGCATGGCTTTTTTACCCACAAAAAAAAACAAGTGAAGATATTTACTGTTATTTATTATAAAATGCCTATTCCATGTAATAATATGGTAAATTTCATTGAAAACGCCCATATCAAGGGATCCTGCGGTATCCTGTGGTATCCTGTGGTATCCTGCGGTAATCAGACTGACCCCTGCGCTGACGCCGTGTTGAAGACGCAGTGACATCTCCAAGAACGCCGTGCAGTCTCCGTGCAAACTGGCGCCACGGACGACCACGGCGTTTGCACAACGACGCTTGTGTGCGCCCACGGAGCTCCTATTGCGTTGTAGGAGACCTTACTGCGCAGCTATGGTGACATAACGGTGTCCCCTCTGCGCTCTTTAAGGACGCCGAGCGAACGCCGAGTGACGGTGTTTGTTTTGAGTAAGCTCAAAGTTCGCACCGTCGCTCGGCGTTCTTTGCGACCCCACCGTGTCAAATGGCGATGCCACTGCGTTGCTGCGGTGATGCTGGCGTTCGTAGGCCTACTGCGCGCGCCTCGGCGTTCTGCAGTTTTTAGGACACCGTGGGATCACCGTGAGGACGCCGCCCTGGTGTGACAGGGGTTTATGCGACCTCCAAATTACTAGGCAAATTACACGATCCTTATACGAATCTCAGAGTGGACTTCTTTTTCTTAGCATGAGTATATTTGTTAGGCCAATACTTTTGATTATGGTGCTCGTCACTAATGATGATATGTGGGTCTAACGCCCAGGTACGGCTCAATCCAACCCATTCTGTTACAGAGACTAGCTTCAATAATTTGGAATGTTGTATGTGGCAACTATTCCCAGCCAGCATCCCATCACGGGCCAATATCGGCGCGCTAGCGAAACGCCATCCGGCTGGCATTTCGCTAGCGGACCGATAGCTTGCTGGGTATTAATTTGAAGAGTCGTTGAATAGTTTTTGTGGTTGCGCCGGCTGGTCAGCGTCACTGTTGTTCACATGCCGAAAAATCAGGAATTCTTGCGACGAACCCCATATCCTTTTTGGCTCGGATTCGAGCAGCGAAGCTCTTGTTAGACTGCGTTTTTAATCGCAGGCTCGATGGTCGTCAGTGTTAAAAGTACCCAAATCTCATAAGATGACTCAAAATTTTAAAGCAACTATTCTGAGTTTTATTGCATGGGCGGATCCAGAGGGGGACAGGGAGTCCCAACCCCCCCCCCCCCCCCCCTGAAAACTCACAAAAATATAGGGTTTCTTTGCAAAACTAGTCCAGATCCCCTGAAAAAACACAAAGCTACCAAGGCAGCATTCAATGTTGGGCCATCATCTGCACACCAGCGAAACGCCATTTATACGATGATGGTCCACTTTTTAGTAGTACATGTATTTTTTGAATCCTCCATCCCCACATCAAGTATTTACAATCAAATTTAAAAAAAAATTCTAACACACCTCGCCTATAGAGCCAACGGTAAAACACTGTGATATATCAGACAATAATTCACCGCAAAAGTGTGTGATAGCTGACGTCACTGGAAAATGACGTCATTCATAGCGTTAGACGGTGTAACGTCGTTTTTACGCTTGAAAGACGTTACAATTACATGTAGACGTATGCGATGTAGTCTAAGTATTGGCGGGAGTTCTTCAGTGCAATGGCGGAAAGTTGGAAGAAGCTGAAGACTTCAAATGTGTTTTCGTCGTTTATTGTGTTAGAATCGAAATAGATCAGCTCCATTGCGTGAATTGTTGAGTAATAATTCACTGTTTGTCGGTCAGTTGTACGACGATAAATCACTCGCTGCGCGCTCGTGATTTGATCTTCTTTACAACTGACCTCCAAACAGTGAATTATTACTCAACAATTCACTGCTGGAGCTGATCTATTTCTTAAATAAAAAACGTTGTCGGAGTCGTTTCGCTGGCGTGCCGATGATGGCCCAATTAAAGCGGTATTTGGATTTGGACCCCCTCCGACAAAACTTTCTGGATCCATGCATGTATTGGACGACTAATTGTCAAGGCTAGGCAATTTTCTTATAGGGGCCAGCACATGGGCTGTATATATACGAGTATTCTAATCGCATACGTGTATGTCTTGCGCGGATCCAGAAAATTTTGTCAGAGGGGGTCCAACTATGACAAAGTTTTTTTTTAGTTTTATGAGGGGGGGGGGGGGGGGGAGGATCCAAATACCACTATTAGCGGGTCATCAACGGCCCGCCTGCGAAACGCCATTTAAATGGTGTTTCGCTGGCGGCCTGATAATAGCCCAACATGGAATGCTGGCTTGGTAGCTTTGTGATTTTACAGGGAATCTCGACTACTATTGCCGTAAGGATCCCTATATTTCTTGCAATTTTCCAGGGGGGGGGGGGGGGTCCGGACCCCTTGCCCCCCCCCCTCTCGATCCGCACATGTATGTGTTTGCTTAATCCCCATTTAACACCCATACTGAGGTATCCAGTGGGGGCCCTTGATGTCTATGTTTTCGTCTGAGTCCCTCTGCATCCATACTTCGAGCATGCGAGCAGCGAATGCTCTAGCGATTCTCTGTGTGTATTCGCAGGCTCGTCCCCGGGCTCGTCCAAGCCCCCACTCCACCCCCACCCCGCTCGTTGATGCAATATGTTAAATCTCACTCTCAATGCACGTGTTGCTAAAAGGGCTTTTTTGACGCAAGAGTGCATGGGTATTCACAAAAATTTAATGTGATATTTCGTGTTTATATGTGAGCGAGACTCATGCATCAGTATTTTGAAAGTTTCGTCGTCCCGGGAAAGTAGCCCTTATTCCATAGTTGACGTTGATGCTAATTAATCCCCTACCGGTCAAAGACCAGTTTAGGGAACTATAGATTTGCTCGATTCTTGCCGTCCGTCTGTCCGTTCGTCCGTCAGTCAGTTACGCTTGTGTATCCGAGCTATCTTCTACATTATTTGAAGGAGAATTCCACATATGGTGTGTGGATGCATTTTGAGATGATAAAGTGTACAATTTTGGAGTAACTTTGACCTTGACCTCTGACCTCATTTATCTTATAATCGTGTCCGAGCATATTTCCTACATTATATGAGATACGATCCAAAAATAGTTGGTGCATGCATCTTGAGATAGCAGAGTGTCGCGCATCATTTTTGGGTCACTGTGAGCTTGTTGACCTTGATCTCTGACCTCTTGTTCTAGAACAAACGTGTCTGGAGTATATCTCCTACATTTTTTGAGGTAGGAATCCCAAGTTGGTATTGACAGAGTGTCGGGTACCATGTTTTTGTCACTTAGTCCTTGACCTCATTGCCTCGTTTCTAGAATACTCATGTCTCGAGCATATCTCCAATATTATTTGAAGTAGGAATCACAAATTTTGACTGTAGATTTATCTTGGGGTGCCAAGTGTCGAGTACCTTTTTGTCACTCAGACCTTGGCCTCTGACCTCGTTTCTAGAATAATCCTGTCTGGAGCATATCTCCTATATTATTTTAGGTAGGAATTCCCTTTGGTCTGTGGATGCATTTGGAAATGTCAGAGTGTCGCATACTATTTTTGGGTCACTGAGGCCTCAGACTTTACCTCTGACTCAGTTAAAATCTTTTTTTTCAGAATATGGCCATGTTCCATATCAAATTAAAGGGAATGAAATACACAACAGTATACTAGCCGAAATTTTGTCCTGACACGCATCATGTGACCCCTGAGTGGGATCAAAAGGTCAAAGAGTTTTTTCTGAAAATTGCCATGATGCATAATAAATTATCAAAGTAAAGGGCAGCATGCAAGCAGTAATATTGTACTCACACACAAATTATATGCGTTATAATGTGCAGGCCACTGTACTAGTATCATGTGCATCCAGTCTGATCAGATCGTAGATGTATGAAATTCAGGGGGTTTCCAGGGACGCGGTCCAATTGCTTATTCAAGTTCTAGGGAAACCTATAACAGTGGGATGGGGAGGGGGTCCGGATACCCTATTTGTTTATTTGCGTTGATTCTTCACGTCCAGTTAAAGAAATTTCCGTCATGTCGGGACGAGTGTTCCTGGGATGAACCAGTACTAAGCTGCGGATAAAATGTCTTGCTCGGACCACCTGCCCCCTCTCTGGATCAGGCATGATACTGATTCAACAAGCCTGCACAGGCTTAAATATCGAGACCCTACCTACAGGAAACTGTTAGAGTACATTTTCAATGAATTTGAGGTCAGTTCCATTTTCACGTGTACTGTTGCTCAGTGTTCGGCATAACAGGTATTTTTCTCTATTGTCTACCTGAATTCTCGATTCGAAATTCAAGTGAGTAGACGTATATTTTTCTCTCTTCATTCCATGTTCTGCTGAACCCGGGTATATTCTCTTTCAGATAACAATGTAGATCCTAGATCAGTAGACTTCTGAAGGAGCATGCTGATTAGAATCAGCACTGTTTATAGAAGTTAATGGTTGCCAAAATTGGCTTTAAAATAGAAACATAAAATATGTTCAGCAGAACAGTTTTTCCCAAATTGCAGCTTGTCAACTTTCAGAGTTACTAAGCGAGCTGAAGTCCAACTGCCATCACAGTGATGGCAAAGTCCGGGCTACAAAAACTGCCAGTGATGGTGGTGGCTTCCCCTCCTAAAACTCTACAAAGTCCGGGCTACAAATACAGTAACTATCTTCTTGTGTCATCTGCTGATTTTATAAATTATCCTGCCCAGATCAGGATCGACAAACGAAGCGAGCTGAAGTCCAACTGCCAGTGATGGTGGTGGCTTCCCCTCCTAAAACTCTACAAAGACCGGGCTACAAATAGCTCGGACCCAGTATACGGACTGGTCACTGACAGAAATATAAAGTTTTGTTATATGACTGGAGAGAATCCTGTCTCCTGATTGGCCCAATTTGTCTTCATAAATCTCTATGTCTACCTGAAAACTGGTCTAAACTGGCTCAGAAGGTGATATAGGAAGAAATCCAGCTCCAACTAGTTTTCAGAAGTTAATATTTTTGACACTTCTGCAATATCACCCTCTAGAGGGCTAAAAATAGCATGATGAGCATAAAACTAGCATGTGCTGCATGAAATTGACATGATTTGCTGTTTCACATCCCAACAGGTAAACTAAAGACTTTCATGAATTTAACAACTGTTTTGTTATGTTTTGTTTGTTCATTTATCTTTGTATGAATAAACAAAATGTAAAAAAAAGTTTTATGATTAAATTTTACATTCCACATTCAGAGAATTAATATACATTTCAAATTGCAAAATACTTCATTAAAATATTTTAATAACAGTTGATAAAACTTGTTAGAAAGGTTGACTTCAACAACAAAGTGAAAGTAGAAAACTTTCATTCTAAGTTGAAAAGTCATATAACAAAACAGTTATTGACTTCAATTTCGGTAGACATGAGGATTTTATCTACCCTTAAAAGTGATATTCACCTCGGCCTAGCGGCCTCGGTGAATTATCACTTTTTCGGGTAGATAAATCCTCATGTCTACCTCATTGAAGTCAATAATTGTATAATGTTGTCGAGGCTCTGTTTTAGCGCTATTTCAAAGAACTACAGCCTGCAAAATTGATTCTAAACATACCCAAGACTATAAAAAGTTATTCTCAGTATGCACAGTTGAAATATTACAAGTTACAGGAAATAAACATGAAGTTTTATCATCTTTTTGGTCGATTTCTGACGATTTTGAAGCTAAAATGGTACCTTGGTTTCTTGCTGATGTTCGTAAAGACGGATACACTTTCAATAAATATAACAATACAGTCTTTAAGGTATTATGTCGAACTATTGCTTTTTGAAGAAAAATCAGAGATATGAGGAGAAATGATAAGGATATTATAATTTAATCTCCAACATAAGTCAGTTTTGAAAGCGCAGCCTCGACAACGTATGTGTACTGGGTCCGAGCAAATAGTAACGATCTTCTATTGCCATCTGCTGATTTTAGCAAGTTTCCTTTACAAAGATCTAGAGTTTGGCCCCAGATCAGGATCGACAAGATGGCTGAAAAACGGGGGCACAAACAAATCAAAGTTTTTGAAAATTAAATAACATATTTTGATGGTCTTAGGTATCACACATTAGGGCCCGATGACAAAAGGATGAAATTTTATGATAAAATCATTTTCTGGTCACTCGCTATCCCAGAGCCATATCTGCTTACGTTGGCGAAAACTGATTATCCCAGTTTATACCAACTTTCCCATCTTTAACATGAAATATCTCGTGATGTGCAAGATCTACACTGATGTTGGTGGTATAAAATAGTTGTACCATGTTTGTCCACCTGTACGTAAGATAATCCACTCGCTAAAGCTCGTGGATTATCTCCACGTACAGGCGGACAACCCATGGTATAACTATTACATATTTTTGTTCGGACCCAAAATGGGTCCGAGATTTTTGGCAGGATGTTTTCGGCGTTTCACGACAAAACTAGCAACGGGCATGACTCTAGATGGAAGCCCATTGACGTCGTTGCAGACATAATTACTCAGCTTACGGAAGAGTTGTCCTTCATAAAACTGCATCTCTGAACTTACGAAGCTTACAATGCGATAGATTTATTGATCTGGAAATAGTGGCGCCTTGTATTTTGCTCGATTGTTTTAAACTGACCGTGAATGCATAGCTCAAGTGCGAACCCAGCACTATTTTTTTCAGGGGGGGGGGGGGGGGGATTCCAGGTGCCTGGGTGGGGTTCCCAGGGGCGTGCCTGCGTATACGCAAAGTACGCAGCTGCGTACTTTAATTTTTTAATGTCCAAAAAATAAAAACGTCTTAAATCGCGAAATATGCAATGAAAACGTGCCTCACCTGGGTTAGGTCTTTACATTACAAATATAAAGATTTTGTAATAATCCTGAACCAAAGCAATAGGATTTTGACTGTTTTTCACTTTTGTTTTGAAAACAATTAAGTAGGTGTTTAGGTTCAGAAAATGCAGGAGAAGCCACCATTTAGTTCATATTTTGATTTTTTTTCCTAACGTATGGGAGGGGGACACCCTGCGTACTTTGATTTTGCCCTCAGGCACGCCCCTGGTTCCTAATGGCTTATTCATATCAGGGACTCTATACAAATTAATTTGTATAGAAATACCCTGTACTCAACGAAATCCATTTATACTCCCCCTGGAAAATCACAAATTGTTAAAGGGTCTGGAAAATCACAAGTGCTAAACCCTTTAGCAATTTGTGATTTTCCAGGGGGGAGGAGGGGGTCTGGACCCACACTCCCCCTAGGTGGGAGGGGGTAACTACCTATATATGACACAGTACGGATGTGCGGCCCTGAAGAGCCCCCATTTTCAGCGCTGCCAGGTATACGATATGCCCCCTTTTTCTAAGAAAAAGTATATGACTAACCCAGTTTTTCCAGTTTTTCATCATTACTATAGATAGGGAATTGTCATTAACAAAGGGCAATAAGTTTCTCCTGAAGGCATGATGTGATATTTGCCATTCTGAAAGTTGAAGACATTATGGTACTTAATAATGTGACCAAGTTTCATAGAATTATAATCAAAACAATTCATCTTAGAGAGCAGACGTCGTTTCAACCTGCAATTTTTCATAAACTAAGGGCAATAACTCTTTAAAGCATGGTGCCATATAGACCATTATCAAACTTGAAGAAGACATCATGATACTAAACAATGTGACAGTTTCATACAATTCTGATCAAAACTATTGGACTTAGAGTGCTGACATTGTTTAAAACAGTGAATTATCATAAACAAAGGGCCATAACTGCTGAAAGCATGGTGCCATATACACCATTATCAAACTTGAACACATCATGGTACTTAACAATGTGACCAAGTTTCATAAAATTCTGATCAAAAGTATTCTACTCAGAGAGCGGACATCGTTTCAAATGGTGAATTTTCATAAACAAAGGGCCATAACTACTGAAAGCATGGTGGGATACTGACCATTATTGAACTTGAAGACATCATGGTACTAAACAATGTGACCTAGTTTCATAAAATTCTGATCAAAAGTATTGGACTTAGAGAGCGGATGTCATTGGATAGACATGAGTACATACGTACGGACGGACAGGGGTAACACTTAATGCCCCAGCCATTGTTATGGAGGGGGCATAATAATTGAATTGTTTCTCAGGCCACATTTACACGTTAGAGAACCACTTTACTCTTACAGCAGATTCATCACAGGTTGTTGCACAAAATATTCCACTTAAGTGCTCCTGGCTTTAGCGGTAAATGCAAATGAATGAATCGAGGGTCATTACTTAGAGGTAGTGGTAGAAGTATAGGCATCTAAACTTGCTTTAGTTTTCACAATATGCCTCAAACAGTTTGCAAAACAAAGCAGTCCATTGAGGAAGGGTGGTTGAAAAAAATGAAATGCATGGTAATGTTCCAATATTCAATATGTGACATGCATTTCGGCATCACAGCAGGGGAATTACTTTGGTCCTGGATTTTTTTCCCTTGCGCACCGGAGCCTGGCTTTTTATTTTTGCACTTTAGGGTCTTGAATTTTGTTTCTCAGCCAGGATCCTGCGTGTAAAAACAAACAAAAAAATTATCATACTGAGGGACTTTAAAAACACACCATTTTACATTCTCTGTCTCTTCCACATGATTTGAGGATGTTTTCTTCATCATTTTTTATTCTCTTGCAAAATATACCACAATTTGCCATGATTTTGATTTTCTCATGCTGTTCATTCTGACGTTATATCGACGTTATTGTTTTTCAAGAATTGTCGTCTCACAAATGTGAATTTGATTCGATATGAAAACAAACGCTTTTAGGTGGTAGCCAGGTGTCTTAACAAATGGAAAAATACACAAGTTCTCAGAAATAATTGTTTTATTACACTCCCACTCTTTGCTAACGTCAGTCTTAAATTTTCAAACATCAATAGCAGACGGGTGACGTCTGCGCAGGTCGCAACTTTTGTCTTTTATACAACAGATTGAGGAGTATCTGTTGGCAACAAATTATTTTGATTATTCCTGATCCTTAGGATATAAACGTCCAATTACGTCAAAAATCAATGACATCATGTAGACGTAATGAACATTGCCAGAGGCCTTAAACTTCGCGATTTGATTTTGTCTTTCCTTTTGCTTTCAAGAACAAACATTGGTTCGAAAACTTTTTTTCGTTCATTATGGAAGGTATGGGTACTCTTTGACTTTTTGAATTTGAGATGTCTCAGAATTATAGCGACGTCACGGCAATCATAAGCCACAGCGTTTCGATTTTCTTGTTGAATGCAAGCTAAGTGGCGGAACTCGTCAATTTAATTTTTCGCGTAATGAAAATATCCAATTTTCGACATAAATTAGCATTTAAGCAGGTGGTGCATTTTTAAAGTCCTTCAGTATATAAAAAATTATATTATATAATTGTTGGTCATGAGTTACCTAGAAACGGATACAAGTATAAACTAGAATGCGCAGTCGATGGGGCGCCATCGCAAATCCCCACAGTTTTTGACCCACCCAGCACCCCAAGTCCCATCCATGGGGCATGACCCCAGCAACAGAATGAAAATTCTGTTCAATATGTTTTCTATCTTTTATTTGTAAGAACGCACACAAGGTTTGGTATAAAAATTTTAGAATTTGACTTGGTAGCCGAAATTTAATATTTGGCCTTTTGACCTCACCCCAAGGTCACCAGTTTGATCATAAGATGAAAACTTAACTTGTATAATGTTCTGCTCATCATCCCCATCAATTTGATAGGCCACATGACCATGTTTGAAATTATTTTTTTTGACCTCTGGGCACCCCAACGCCCCAAAGTCCCACCCCTGGGGCATGACCCAGGCGACATAATAAAAATCCAGTCTGATATGTTTTGTATCTTTCATTTGTGAGAACACATACAATGTTTGGTATAAAAATCTCTGAAATTGACTTTGTAATTGAAATTAAATGATATTTGACCCATCCCCAGGGCCCCAGGGGGTGGGGAAAAAAAGTTTGCCGTTGCAAGCCCCATTTATGTGAGTAACTCACACACCAAATTGGGTTGAATTTCATCCAACAGTTTAGGAGGAGATAGCATAACGGATAGACGGATGGAGGCGATTACGATATGCCCTTCGCTTTTTAAAAAAAAAGCGTGGGGATAATTATTCTTATTTTAGACTTAGAATCTTGTTAACTAATCAGTGAAACACAATTATTTGCCTGCCTATACCAACCCCTCTGTAAAATTAAGAGTAGGGTGACAGCCTGGGGGTGAACGCTAGTAAACAAAATGTTTTATCGGCCACCAAAGCTCTTTCATAGGTTTAGATAAACAAAATTTTTGAGTGTAAAATTGTAAATATTTTCTAATCCATCAGTTCGAACATATGTTTGGGTGCTATAAAGAACTGTCTCATTGAGATGGTTCTTTTGAGCAACCACAACATTACTGTTTGGGTTGAGAATTAAGAAAAATTAATTTTTTGGTACACAATCTTAACTAAAGGTTGGTCTTTGCAATGGTTATCAGCAGACAAGTCCGTCAGCTACCAAGAAAAGCCGTGTACTGCAGCACAAGGTTTGAATTTGAAACCAAAATGCAAATGGTCTGCAGGGCCCCAGATAAGAGTGCACAACTGAAAATTATTTTGCGTATTTCTCTACCAAAACATATGTTGTGTGTACTCAAAATAACCGTCTTCATGAGACATTTTTTGAGCACCCAAAACACATGTTTAAACAGATGGATTAGAAAATAATCCAATTTTATGCTCAAATTTTGATAATTTGATTAACTGGCCCTATGGGTCTGCTGAAATTCAGGAATGGTATACAAAATGTGACATAAAGTAAGTTACTTATATAATGTTAAATAAACTCAGACTGCTTGTGGCGACTTTTGTTGCATGCAAAATTAAATCTTAAATATTAAATCTTTACAAACAGTTTCGGCCAAGATCAGGACGTCGGTCCTGATCAGGATCCAATCTATAACCTTAGATGATACTTAAGCTAGCTAAGAGAGGTACTGTCGTGCCAACCAAGAGTAACAGTGAATTTTTATTTTGTTACAACTGCTAATTAAAAAAGACTAACTTGTACACACCACTTGAGCTAATGCGAATCGATAGATCACTTGTTATACCCCGCCACTTTAAAAAGTGTGGAGTATTATGTTTATAACCCGCCACTTTAAAAAGGGCGGGGTAATTTGTTATACCCTCCATTCAAAAAATTGCGTTCGAGTGTCCGTCTGTATGTCCGTCCGTCAGCGCATCATTTTCACTCTCTGCTGGGAGCATTTTTTAACCAAACTTTTTTAACCAAAGTTGATATTGGGAAGGTGTGTCCTGGGATTGCAGATGGGTAAGTTTTGGCAAATAAGTACAGAGTTACAGCCCTTGAGTGCTGTTAGAAATTGGTTTCACTCTCTATCTTTGGCATTCCTTTATAGATTTTCATTAAAACTTGGTATGAGAGTCGATATTGTGAAGGAGTGTTCTTGGATTGCAGATGGGTAAATTTTGACGAATAAGTACAGAGTTATAGCCCTTGATTGACGTTAGAAATTTGTTTTCACTCTCTATCTTTGGGATTTTTTTACCGATTTTCTTCAAACTGGGTATAAGAGTTAATATTGAAGAGTAGTGCCCCATGACGGGGTATGTTGCATGCCTGCAGCACTTTTATGTATTAACCCTAGCCTGAGGATAGGATTAATACACAAGTGATCTTTCGATTGTAAGTCCCTGATAACTTTGTAAACAAAACGTGACATCACTGTCACTCTTGACTGGCTGGACAGTACATACCAGTCATTTTATCATGTACATGCCCATTGTTTGTGTATTTTATCATGTACATGCCCATTGTTTGTGTATTTTATCATGTACATGACCATTGTTTGTGTATTTTATCATGTACATGCCCATTGTTTGTGTATTTTATCATGTACATGCCCATTGTATGTGTATTTCAGATAATGGCGCTACGTTCATCCATTCATAGAGCATGCAAAGCTGTCTCGGTCGCCAGGTATGTAGAAATTAAATCATTACAAATATACTGCTCAACAAAAGTTTAGCACGGATAAAGAAAAATTGATTTTTTTTGAGCAAATGGCTTAAAGTCATAAAATATCTGCTGAAATGACGGTTTGATATGTGATAAACTTGAGGAAAGCAATTGGTTTACTTTAATTGGATTTCTACTGCGTCGTTCATTACTTTAAACAAGAGAGGGATCAAAAACGTGTTTCAACTGCATTATTGGCAATACAAAATTGATACAGCATTGGTTTATAAAGTCCTTTGTTTTCCAGCTTGGTCGCATCAGCCATTCTGAGAAAAAATAACGGTCGTCTCCATTGAGCGTTTAAAGCAAAAGTTGAGTCTTGATAACAACTAACGTCGCTGTTGTAATGACGTTTACAAGTCAAAAACAGTACTGTTTTCGTTGTGAAGGCATGCTTAATTTAAAGGGCTTTCTTGTTTAAGAGGATGCCAAAAAGAGAGACAATTAAGGGTAAGGCACGTTTATAAAATTTTGAACCTGGGTATCTAATTCATAAAAGGTGACGTTAATCTGAAGTTGATGCTAAATGTAGGCGGTAACGCTATCTTAAGAAGACGTTTTCAAAGGATCAACTAACAGAAAGGTTCCTGATACTTGTGCCACCCTAGCATCAAAAAGATTACTTGATCGCTTGATTCATTTTGCTGAAAAGTCAAGAAGTGGAAAAATACCATATTAATGTCATAATGGAGCGGTAAAACGTGGCATAAACGGGTATCTAACTTTTATGTTTTTAACGTTTTTCATCATTAAAAACCTTTTGCTTTACATTAGAATCAAAAGTTTTAATTTTCAATGTTGACGTGCATCCTTTACATGCCCATGACATCAAATTTAACGTCAATACACTGACGCCTAACCAGATTTACTTTTGTCTGGCGGACATGAAAAAATGTAAATTTCCAGATCCCCATACATGTTGATAACATCAAATAAAATGTATCATGTTCATTCAAAGTGGGGCATCATATTAAAATCTGTGCTAAACTTTAGTTGAGCAGTATATATGTATTCAGCTGGCTGTAAATCTCCTAATCAGTCTATTAACTTAACTCTTTGCCTGCTTGTCTTCTATTCTTTTAGACCCAGTTCAGGTGGGACGCTCAGTTTGGCCTGACCTGGATCCAAGCTATTTTACACTATTATGTACTCCTGAAAGAATTAAGATAATTTGAGCCGCAACATGGGATTTCCAAGAATCTGGTATGTGCGACCAGCAGAGCCTAAGATCAGCATGCCCATACGTGCAGTCTGATCAGAGCCTTTGCTAGTCACTTGACTATTCAATAAGTCTTAAGTTCCTGACCGAACATCATTTGGAGTTTCTAAGCTTAAAATGAGGCTGCACAGTCTCGTCGGAGTCTTCACTTGTAAGAATGCCACATTGTTGGAAACCACATGTCAGACTCATTTTTTTCAATTCAACGGTCACAAGAAAAGATCCCAGCAAGCAACAGTTTAAAAGTGTAAACCCAGATGAGGTGGCAGTACAGAATGTGTCCTCTATTGAGGAACTTCACTATTTGCTGAGTAAAAACAACAGAATGGGAATAGTTTTTGGGGATCGCTAAAATTTAAATATAGCTGATTTTTGGGGTAAACAGATGCTACATATAAAGTTAAATTGAGAAACCCCCGCCCCCTTGGAACTGTGTCCGAATATTTTAACAAACCTCATCTTCCATTTGGAGGCATTAATTTTCAAATACCAAAGAAAATATATGAACATTTGGTATGGCAGGCAATTTTATCAGCAGTTGGGGTCCACCTGGTCACAGGTTAAGATAAACACAATTTTTTCAGCGTAAAATTGTACATGTTTCTTACCCATCAATTTAAACATATGTTTTGGGTGCTCATTAAGACGGTTCTTTTGAGTACCCACAACATATGTTTTGGTGGAGAAATAAGAAAATTAAATTTCCGTTACGCACTCTTAACTAAGTCCTGGCCGGGTTCAACTGATTGAATTTATTCGAAAATTTAGTCATCAACTTATTTTTACAGAGTGTGTACAATTGCTCGTATATGGGGGTGGATAGGGGTTGCCTACCAGTATTCCTTTAAATAGCCAGTACTATGACCAGCCGGACTGCTGATGAAAATGTGAACATGATAGTTTATTTGGCAATAGCAATTAATTAGCTACTAGATGGCACTATTTGCTAATATTAATGTATTACAGAACTTTTTGGTTACTGTAAAGGCGATAATTAACTTTAATATTCATATCTGTGCGTGGTTGGGCACTTTCATCTGCTCAAAAAGGGAAATTGTGTTCTATCTTTTTGGTAAGAAAAATATGTACAAGCTGCGCAAACAAGCATGCATTCCATGAAAATCCTGACCCTATATTCACCGACCTCACATTTATTAAACCTTTAAGTGCATACATGTATCACAAAAAGTATATTTTTGTAGTCTACTGGAATATTTTGAAGCCTCTTTTACAAACTGTAGATTTAGATCAGACTGCTCCTGTATGTCTGAATTGGGTCAACAGTGTTTACTTCTATAAATATGTTAAACAATAAACAGACACTCTTGAATTAATTTATTTTGCTGGCGTTTTAAAGGTTAAATCATTACTGTTATGGCTCAAAATAATACAGTTACTTTAGAATAAAATCAAGCCTCATTTTCAGCTTTTATCTATGTCTAAGGTAGACCAGTCCTAATTACGCATTCATGAGGTGCCTCCTTTACAGTAACCAAAAAGTTCTGTAATACCTATTTTTTATCAATAATTTATTTATGATATTGTTTTTCAGTGTTACTTATGTTCTTATTTTATGTTTTTCAGAAGGTTCATCGACTGCGGCAGTTGTGGGGAGGTGGTTCGGAAGAGGCAAGAGCAGCTTATATGCCGGGAGTGTGGCCTCTCGTATCATCGTACTTGTAGTAGTAAGTACTTAATTGTATTTTTTTTTAAAAATGTTAACACTGTATGTCCTGTATAGGCATCAATCTCGAACTGTGATGATGGTCAACTAACACGGATCAGTTTACATGGTATGTGCAGAAGTCTTTAACTTACACGGATCAATTTAGGATTCGTATAGGTAGAAGTCTTTAACTTACACCGATCAATTTACGATTGGTATAGGCAGAAGTCTTTATTTTACATGGATCAATTTATGATTGGTATAGGCAGAAGTCTTTATTTTACATGGATCAATTTACAATTGGTAATGGCAGAAGTCTTTAACTTATATGGATCAATTAACAATTGGTATAGGCAGAAGTCTTTAACTTGGATCTATTCACACTATATAAACATTAACCCTTTGTGTTTGGGAAACCCCTAAATGGATACTTTTATTAACAATAAACACTCAGATAAAATGCTGCATAATGCTACATTTCATCAGGGTCTACATTTTTTGTCAAGATAAAAAAAGATCTTCAGACAAAAAAAATCATTTTTAATGATAACCTGACACCCCTAAATATGTACAATAGACTATCTGAAGTTAATGATATGAAACCAGAAGGAAGAATCCATTAGTATACATGTGCTTGGTTGATCATGAGCTGTGAGGGGTCAACTATTACAGATCAAACCACACCCCAGGGACTGCACTGTATAGACACACAGTATTCAGAACTGTAATGTGTCCACTAACATGGATCCATTCACTATGTATAGGTATGGTTCATAATTATAAAGTATTATTTCACAAAATTGACCCCAGATATATGAATATTCAATGACTTTTCACCAAATCTTTGAGAATCATCGTAAAAAAGTGTGGTTTAGATTGTGGTACAATTACCTATCTGAAAAAAAATGCTGCTTAAGACTTGTAAAGATTGCTTAAGACTGGTTTTACTGTACATTGCTGAAGTACTGGTATATTATCTGGAGTACTGAAAGCTTAGCATTAGGAAACACACAAGTTTCTATACTTACCCAAGATATTGGAATATTTGAACCCCTCTTTAACTATCTTCAGGTATAACCTGAACAGATCCCTCCTTCAGTATGCTGACAGATCTGGGTTTAAGCTGATATTTATAAGGAAAATTTTATATGTTTTTTTATCATATGACGCCGCTTCTGTTAGTGAAATAATGCCATTCAATAAAATTGATAAACCACTAGTGGTTTACAGATTTTCCGGAAACGTTATGACGTCCATGACAATGTTGCCTACATAATGACAAATTTATAATGTTTTTACTGCAAGAATGAGATTTCAAAGTAATCTTAATAGAATCTAACATTTGTCCTCTTGTATTATTGAATTTATGAAACTCCTTGCTAAAAAAGAGATAAAATACTTGGCAAGCCTCGCATTTTATCTCTTTTCCTTAACTTGTTTATTAAATTCAATAAAACATAAGCACTCATGTTAGATTCTCTATATAAAACATACACTGCAATGGACCAAATGAAAAACCCCAAGGTAAATGTTTGATTGCAATTTTTTTACTTTGTTTCTTTCAGCGATGAAACGAGAGGACTTCCGGCGCCTCAAGCGGGGTAAGTTATACCTTTTGTTGACAAGTGATAGTCCAAACACAAAACACTTTGATAGTTTTACCTTAACTGGGTTAATTTGCATGCTTTTTTGCTGTCAACTGATTTTTTTCAAAATGAACTATTTTTAAATATCCCTGCCAGGAATACCATCAAAGTATCAAACAATTTGGATCTGAATCGGGCCTGATGTTGTGTACAGCCTGATCAGGGTCCAACCTGTTTGCAAAGGTTATCAGCAGCCAACTAGTATAGAGAAAGTGCTAACCTTGATATTATTATACATACTGAACTAATAAACTAGCACTTTGACAGTGTATTCAACCCAGATGCAGGCTTGTGGATCTAGCACTGACGTTAATTTTTTTCATGCTCAACTTAACTGAGCCTGAAATTTATTTAGCTCATAAGTTATTGTTGGCAGTTGAAAATTTATTCGCAGGCCTCCAGATATGTGTGGGTAACTGAAACTATTTTGCTTATTTCTCAACCAAAACATATCTTGTGGGTACTCAAAAGAACCGTCTCAATGAGACGGTTCTTTTGAGCACCCAAAACATACCATTTGATTGCTGAGTGAGAAAAGAATTACAATTGTACCCGTCGCTGTTGATAATGTGTCTGGCAACAGATGCGAGTCTGACTGCAGATCCAGGGGTTGCGAGTTTGATCCCGGCCGGGTCCCATACTTTCATGGAGGTTGATCATGAAATAATTTCTACGGTTGTTCTCCTCCCTTCCACTGATACCTTCAAGAAGGATTGTTGTCAGTTACATTCGAAATTATGTTCACGAAGTACTGGTTAACTGCTTGTTCAAGCTTGCCCAGGGAAAGTGTGGTTAGGTGAACTGACCGTCCCACCATGACCACAGCTGTTGACTTGGGATGTAAAGCAACAAAACAAACAAACAAAACCATTTTACGCTCAAAAATTTAAAAAGCTTTTTTTATTTTTCACCATTTTATCTTCAAAGAGCAATTGAAATTTCATGCTCAGCTGAGTTGAGCGCCAAAACATTTTATAACCTTGAAACAAGATTGCATAATCTCTATGGGACACCCCAAACAAAAGATCTAACCCTTAATGCGCCAATCACAACAAAGTCGTTCTATACTGTCCACAAAAAGTAGGGGATATTGGGACATAAAAAAATCTAGAAATTAAAATCCTAATTTGTCACATAAATGCTTTTGTATTTTCATATAGCAACATGTAAACCATATTTTTTCCTGCATAATTTGAGTACTGAAAATTTAGTAATGTGACCTTAAGGGCGCGCCAAAGACACTAGGGGTCAAGGCCCAAATTTCACAAAAAAGTATCAAAATATTTGACATGCTTTCGAAAATGCATGCTAAAGATGCCTTTTGGATATCTTTGTTTTTTTAGATTTTTTTCATGTACCATAATTGTTATTTCTAGGAAATAGGGCGGTGACAAAAATGTAAAAATTGGCACAATTCACTAAAAATTGACAGATTTTAGCCTTGCATTCCTGAAATTGAGGAAAAAGAGATCAAAACAAATTCTGAACATAAAAAATAATGAATAACGGATATTTTCTTTAAAAAAAACATAGCCGTTGTATAGTAAGCCATCGTGATATTCACGTGTGAAAATTGAAAGGCTACCCCTGGTCTAAATATGGTTGTCTCAAGAACATGTGACTAGATTAATCCTAGAAATTTTTATTCATATTGTCAGTTAGATGACTTGGCTAATTAATACTAGCTGTTTCAGGTTTATGACATTAGTTTGGTAAAAACTATGATTTATAATATTCGAATATCCCCTGCTTTTTGTGAACAGTATATTTTCTTGCCTGCTGAAATGTTTAAAAAGCCAGAATGGCAAACAATGTGGACCCAGATCAGACTGCTCCTATAGGAGCAGTCTGTTCTGGGTCCACGCTGTTTGCTTCTATACTTAATTCGTCAGTAATGTTAGGCAATTATTTGCAGCAGACGATTTCAGCAGACGACATTTTCATATGCATTTTTTTCTTGGCGCTTCAAGGGCTAATTGATATAAATATTTACAATAATTTACTTTTTCACTCTTTAAAATTGCTAGCCGTGACTTTTGTTGTCTGCTGTTAACCTAGCTTTACCAACAGTTTGGACCCTGATCAGGACAGACAAAAAACACCCTAATCCACTTATCTAGGGATTTATATTTCTAGCTGAAAGAGTTTATATTCTTTGAAAAAAAAGTCAGCAGATGAATACAAATTAAGTTTATTATTCACTCTTAATCTCCTTGTGTCATCTGCTGATAACCTTTGCAAACAGGTTGGACCAAGATCAGGCCGGACACAATGGCAGACCTGATCTGGGTCCAACCTGACACTTAGATGGACCAAGATGGTGTTCCTGAAAAAAAATATTGAAAAAGTTGATCTTTAAAAAAAATCAGCAGATGATAAAGAAAGCATGGAAATACTCCCAGGGGGCAAAGAGTTAATCCACACATTTTTTTTTAGGTAAGAATAAGGGATAAAGCTATGAGATTGGGTGATTGTGCATGAATGTATGACACAATTATATTTTAATTATGTACAGATCCTTTCTGACATCTGGGGTTTTGGCCTGTTTACAGCTGTCATGCCCCAAGGCTTTTCATACAGGACTGATATACTTTGAGCTATAGGGTAAAGTCAGGTAAATTCAGACATCAGGTAAATTCGGACACACTATTGCAAACAGTAAATCCAGATGAGATGGCTCCTTATGAGCCCTCTCATCAGAATTTTCACTGTTTGCTTACTTTATTTAGATTTTATTCCAAGTATTCAAAAACAAAAGAATTAAGGTAGCTGTCCGACGTTAGGCAACTGTCGGAATTCATCCAACTTTACCCCACAAAGGTATACAGGTTTTTTATTTATATATCAGCTACCCAAATTTAGTTTTGCTTAGTATAAAGTTATTCAGGGTTTTTATATATCAGTTACCCAAATTACTGTTACTAATCTCTTTATCTCCTATTGTCATCTGCTGATAACTTTTACAAACAGTTTGGACCAAGGTCTGGCCAAAAAATGTCGGGCCTGATCTTGATCTAATGTGTTTAACACTAGGATGGTATTACTAAAAGATTTTTTCGAAAGATGATTTTGAAAAAAATCACCAGACAACAAAAGCATGAAAAATCTCCCAGGGGGCAAGGAGTTAAGCATGTACATGAAGCTACGTGTTTTTAAAGTTTTAATATATTGATGATTAATTCTTTACTCCATAGGCTATTTTAAGATCATGACATCATTTATTATTTTTAGACAACATTGAAAAATTCAAGATAAAAATTTAAGTTAAGTTTTGAATACTTTTTAAAATATTATGAAAAATGGAGCATTTGCTCCAAAAGGGCAAATGCTCCAGTTTCCATAATATTTTCAAATACATGATATTTCAAAGGCGTCAAAAGGCGCTATTATAGAGTAATGGGTTACTTAACTATTTCCTTGACTAGAGCATGTAAAAAAAATGCAGTACGAGGTCACGTGTTGGAGTGATACATGCCATGCAATAAATGGTTTTAATTTAGCAATATAAATCAATGCAATGATGTCCATTTCAAAGATGCATACATGTGCATGTATAATGGCAAATCTTGACATTTTTCCCCCCCAAAATTTGTTTTTAAAAGCAGTGATATGATAAACATTTGTGTAGCTCCAAATACGAAGTTAGGCATGTGCGTGATAAAAATAGTAACAATGAAGGGAGGTTACCTAATGTGGTAAAAGTGATTTTCCATACCATAAGGAACTGCTCTTTTGAGAGAAGTATCTATTTTAAAAAGGGGTGCAATTGAAGAGAATCACTGCTTGTTCCAGTAGTCTCCCTTTGTAGTGCATAACTTTTTCAGAGTTCTGGCTTTGCCATTGATAAATATAGAATTTAGCATTTGTGTTCTTGTATTATTACATTCAATGTTAGGATGTTTTCAAAACTCGTACAAAATGAAATGTATTTTGGGGTTAACTGTATTCAAACTTTTTATTTAGGGAGGTATATCGTCAGATATAGGGTTGGAAATCTATTTTTGCCTGGACATGCATGCAGTACTGTAAAATGTGATTTCCGACGGTATATTTGACGTTATTATACCTCACGTGACTTTCCCATACAAAACTTCCATAGACGAATGACTGATATTTTACACTATCACCCGCTGCTATAGGGACGGGGAATACTGTCACTCGTTTGCCATAGCAGCATTTGTCTGATGCGCAACGCTGATGCGCCTATAGTTCGTTCACGTCAGGAGACATTCAACAGCAATGTCGGACATGAGGCATGATATGACCACTTTCAACTCTCAATATCTTTGTTCTTTATGGTCAGAAACATAAAGTGTGGGTACTAATTTTCTTAGTTCTAGCGAGAGGACATGTTGACACCAAATATGAGCAGATTTTGGGAAATTTTCTATTTTGCAACAAAACCGCATCTTGTACAGTATCCCATTTAAATGACACTGCTTGCTTAAGTCATCAACTTTTTATGAAGTAATTTGTTTAACCGAACGTCATCAGTTCGAGCATTCAGACTGTTCAAAATCAGGAAAGGAATTCTAGAAGTATGTTGCTTCCATTCCCATCCTTGTAACTTTAATATTGTTAACATATGTTTGATAATGTCAACTGTTCTTGCTAATAAAATATGTTTAAACCAAACTGTTCAGAAGAACCATTTTTGTGAAAGCTGTATTTTCATTCACGCATATAGATAAGAGGCTGTGCATTATTTTCCCTTTGAAGGTCCCCATGGTAGGCCTAAGATGGTAGAAAAGAAGGATCTAATGTTCTTTATAATAAGATAAATATTACATTCCCTGATTGGGTGATAGTAGAAAATATCATCCCTCGAAATATGATTATCAACCTAGGCTGCGCCTCGGATGATATTCACATTCCTCGGGATGATATTTTTGATAATCACCCAAATGAAATTTTTGAATATGGAATGCACTTCTGCAGTGTCATCTCAAATTGTTGCAAGCCACATAAAGTTGTACATCATCAAACTAAATTTGACATAATTAATGACGGCAAACTATTTTTATGCCCCCTCCATGGCAATGGCCAGGGTATAAAGTGTTACCACTGTCTGTATGTATGTAAGTCGAATACTCTTGATCAGAATTTTATAATTTGATCACATTGTTTATTACCATAATGTCATCTTCAAGTTTGATAATGGTCCATATCACACCATGCTTTCAGTAGTTATGGCCCTTATTTTATGAAAAATTCACAGTTTTAAACGATGTCTGCTCTCTAAGTTGAATAGTTTTGATCAGAATTTTGTAAAACTTTGTCACATTTGTACCATGATGGATTCTTCAAGTTTGAAAATGGTCTACATGGCACCATGCTTTAAGGAGTTATTGCCCTTAGTTTGTGAAAGATCATCGGTTGAAACAATGTCTGCTCTCTTAGATGAATAGTTTTGACTATACTTCTATGAAACTTGGTCACATTATTAAGTACCATAATGTCTTCAAGTTTCAGAATGACCCATATCGCATCATGCCTTCAGGAGTTATTGCCCTTTGTTAATGACAATTCCCTATTTATGAGAATTTGGCAATAGCGGGGGCATCTGTGTGCCATGGACGCATATACTCTCGCTGAGCAAAACCATTTGTGCAATTTTGGTAAGTGGTGTTCTAATGAACAATTCTGTGAAATTATTTTGGATTTAGACCAGTGGTTATGTCTTTTAAAGATATTACCTAGAGCTCTGGCAGCCCTTTTGCTGAGTGGAGCAGAACCATTTGTGTAATTATAGTAGAGGGTGTTATGAGGAACAATTCTGTGATTTCAATATCATAGGGGGTTACACTCCAAATTCAATATTGTTTCACAGAAATGTTCCACATAATGCCCTCTACCAAAATTGATCTGAATGTTTAGCGTAGCTGAATAAAATGGCCACCAGAGCTAAAAATAGAAATATCTTTTAATGGCTTCTCTTTAGCATCATATGTACCAGGACTCAGGTTAGCCAACCAGGGCCCTAAGGCCCTCTTGTTTATAATATCAGATTGTCATACACTTTTGGACTCGGATCAGGCCCAGTATTTTGTCAGGTTCTGATCTGGGTCCAAACTGTTTGCAAATGCTATCAGCAGGCACTAAAGCCCACCTAGAGTTAATTATCCCTTATTCCATCATGCTCAATTGAAATATCAGTTGCGTCTTTCTCTTGAAAGATAAGTAGATATAATTTTTTTATTTAAGGACTTAAAATCTGCATTGCTTGAATGCATTGCATGATGGGAATTTTTTCTTGATCTTTTTGTTCAATCTGCTATTTTGTTTTACGACATCAACTTTATCAAAATTTCAGTCCTAATACCTAAATTATTCATTGTCAAGTAGTTTTGGACAAGGATGAGGTCTTCGCTATTTTTACCAGTCTGATCTGGGTCCAAACTGTTTGCAAAGGTTATCTTTCCAGCCTGATCTGGGTCCAAACTGTTTGCAAAGTTTATCTGTCCAGTCTGATCTGGGTCCAAACTGTTTGCAAAGGTTATTTGTCCAGTCTGGTCTGGGTCCAAACTGTTTGCAAAGGTTATCTGGCCAGCCTGATCTGGGTCCAAACTGTTTGAAAAGGTTATCTGTTCAGTCTGATCTATATAGGTCCAAACTGTTTGCAAAGGTTATCTGGCCAGCCTGATCTGGGTCCAAACTGTTTGCAAAGGTTATATGTCAAGCCTGATCTGGGTACAAACTGTTTTCAAAGGTTATCTGTCCAGCCTGATCTAGGTCCAAACTGTTTGCAAAGGTTATCTGTCCAGCCTGATCTGGGTCCAAACTGTTTGCGAAGGTTATCTGTCCAGTCTGATCTGGGTCCAAACTGTTTGCAAAGGTTATATGTCCAGCCTGATCTGGGTACGAACTGTTGTCAAATGTTATTTGTCCAGCCTGATCTGGGTCCAAACTGTTTTCAAAGGTTATCTGTCAAGCCTGATCTGGGTCCAACTGTTTGCAAAGGTTATCTGTCCAGCCTGATCTGGGTCCAAACTAGTTGCAAAGGTTATCACCAGAAGCCACTTGCAGCCAAAGAGGTGATAAAGCTTTAACAGATATAATAATGCCTAATGGAATTTCACTCTTATCAATTGGACCAGCTCATTTCCCTTTTTAGGTTTGTCAGGTGGTAGTTTTCATTTTTATTAAAAAAAAATTCAGAACATTCTGTCAGCAAACAGTGGAGAACCTGATCAGATGCCGCATACTGCAGTGTTTGATCTGGATCTGCACCATTTGCCTATGTCCCACAAAAAGGGTGCTATGCTTATATGGATTAAATAATTCATACAGGCATATAAAGTTAATCTGGTTCTACAGTGATTACTTGATTTGACTCGTATGCTAAACTGTTTGTTTGTTTGTTTCAGATGGTGGCCTGGGGGGTTGGGTGTGTGGATGCATCCAGGGTACGTATCTTTTTGTAGGAATAAGAGCCTTAATAAATTAACTCTACTGGGTAGTTTTTTCCCAGCTTTTTCCTTGTCTGCTGATTTCTTAAAAATAAATTCAAAAAAAAATTCAGGGATGCTTGTCAAACTGTATGGATCCAGATTAGGTCTGAAGTTTTGTCAAGCCTGATCTGGGTCCAAACGGTTTGCAAAGGCTATCAGCAAACCTTACTATTAGACAAAGTTAAGTAGGTATATATAGTTTTGGGAAACCAAAATTCTGTGTGACTTTAATATTCATATCTGGGCGTGGTGTGGCAATATCATTTGCTAAACAAGGGAAATCCAAGTACAATTTATAGTTGATTGTAGAAATAATAACTTGTTTGGGCTGTGCAAACGTGCGTGCATTTCATGAAAATCCTAACCGCATACACACTGAACTCGCATTTATTAACCCTTAAAGCGCCTAATCACAAAATGTATGTTTTTTTGCCGTCCACTAAGATATTGGAAGCCTCATAGACAAACAGTTTGGACCCAGATCAGACTGCTCCTGATCTGGGTCCACAATGTTTGCCACTATGCTTATGTTAAATAGGCATTTTCAGATGCAATTTTTTTCCTGGCATTTTAAGGACTAAATAATGTGTTTTGCATCTATACTGAGGTAATGGCGCAAGATGATACAGTTACTTTTCAATAAAACCACGCCTCATTTTCAGCTTTTACCTATGTCTTAGGTTGACCAGTCCTAATTACGCATACATGAGGTGTCGCCTTTACAGTACCCAAAAAGTCATTTAATACAATAAATATGGTACTTCCCATTGTGCATGTTAAGGGTTCACAGGAAGAAGGTCCTATAATTATGATGTATTTCTGTCTATGAAAGTTGTTTTAATCTTAGCAAACAGTGCAGACTTTGAAATGCTAGGTCTTCATTGTTTGCTAAAGTACCCATTTAGGAGTTTCCAGTATACAAAGGGTTAATTTAGAATATGAGAGTTACAAAATATAATAAAGCCATTATTGACTATTGTGTTATTGAATATAATGTTGATATCCATCATATAATTCCAGTATTGACCTTGTTTTGGTCACTATATGTATCCTCTGGTGGATATCACATCATATTCAATACCACAATAGTCAATAATTGTATAATATCATATTACAAAGGCTCTTAAGACTGTTGAAGCCAGCTTCTCCAGACCTACATTTTTCATTTAGCCTATGAATCCATGCTTAATGCCAATCATGATATAAGGCCAGAATTTTTTTATTAGTTGATTTACGAACCCTCCTACTGTAATTTTCCGGAAAGTAGGAAAAAAATAAAATTTGATTTCTAAAAATTTTTTTTTATTTTATCCGCCGACTCTTAATATTAATTGTTTGGTTGAAAAAAATAATATTTTTTTGAGGTTCTGTCTGTGCATTTTTGAGAGTGACACTGTTAAAAGTGATTGTCCCTTCCAGATTTTTAGGAAAATGATGAAATATTTAAAGATTACCTTACTAGTTTTACTATTTTTCTGGAGATATTAAAGAAAAAAAGGAAAAAAAGCTCTGAAAAAAAAAAAAAAATAAAAAAAAAAAATAAAAATAAAAAGCTTTGAAAATGACCAGTCAACTGGTCATTTTCAGAGCTTTTTTATTTATTTTTTTTCGTCCCCCCGACCCTAAATCTGAAAAAAAAATCCCGTAAATCAACTAATAAAAAAATTCTGGCCTAAGCAAACAATCAAACTTTATTCTCTGACGTATGTTTTGCTAAAGATAACTATATTGAACAACACAAGGATTAAGTATGGTTCTTTTGTATTTTCAGATGAAGAAGCTCAGCCCAGACTAAGGCAGCACGTTCAAGAGCAAGCCCCGGTACCGGTGGTCCCTGTGCTAGTGCGAGCGGAACCGGTCGTCCCAGTCCCTGAGCCGGCTAGAGTGGAACCTGTTGTCCCTGAGCCAGCTCGTGTAGTACCGGACGCCCCTGTCGAAGTGCGAGAGGAAGAGCCGGCCCCTGCTTCTTCATCCATGGTTAGGAGGGTGGTTGGCGGCGTATTGTCCGTCACTGGGTCTGTGGTAACGTTACCTATCCGTATTGGCATTTCTGCGGTTACTTTACCTTTTCGGATTGGGATGTCTGTAGGGGGATATTTCATGGGATGAATGGGGAAGGGTTATATTATAGCCTCACTGTGAGAATACCTATCTCGGAGGTTTGCGACCAAGTGAGACTCATATCTGCATGTTCCGCTACAGAGACTGGCAAGAATCTTGAAATTTTAGACCAAACCATGTATATCTAGTATACTTTCTAAGGTGAAAACAGGTGGAAAACAAAGGTGCAGATCAGATTGTATAGTATGTACAGGCTGATCCATACCCATGTTTTTTTCAATACAATAAAAAGCTAGGGTATTCTCATTGGTGAGGTGACCCATTTAACGTCCAATAGTCTATTGCATATAGCTTATTGAATCAGTCCAATGTAATTTGTAAGAATAATTCAGCTGCTTAAGCTGTCCAACTGTCACCTCCACAACAGCTGCATTGATGTGACAACTTCTGGTATAGTATGTACAATGAGGGATTCTGTAACTGCAGAGTTCTGAAATGTACCAAATGTTCTACTCAATGATGTTTTGTATCTTTAGATAGTCTCTCTAATAGCTAAGATGGTAGAGTTTTAGTGCATTGTCTGAGGAATATGTATGGATCAATAACTCTCTTAAATTATGACTGGCTGCATTTGCACACAAATGTCATTGAGTTATCTTGGAAGCACATGCACACATATATAAATTTCTGAAGAAAAAAGTTTTAGGATTGATATTATCAAAAAAACATTGGTTCAACATTATAACGAGACCTGGAAATACTCCAATCACAGATTACAGCCTACCTCCCTATGATGACAAGAAAAGATGCAAAATTACATTCCATACAACTCGCATTTCAACAAGACCTGGAAATTCTCCAATCACAGAATACAACCTATATTCCTATGACAACAATACATGATGCAAGACCACAGTTCATGCAACTCACATTTTAACAAGACCTGGAAATACTCCAATCATAGATTACAGCCTATCTTCCTATGACAACAATACACGATGCAAGACCACAGTTCATGCAACTCACATTTTAACAAGACCAGGAAATATCATAATCACACTCAAAAGCCTGCCAGTAAAGATGCAAGAACACAATTCAACTATCAAGTTTAAAGTGAGTCAAGAACGTAGAGCTATGCTCAGAATTTTTCAGAAAGTGTTTTTTGTGGCCTACTTTATTTCAGATATTTAATACCAGTTTATTTTCAATTTTCAAAAAGTGTTGATATTTTATGACCTTATGGATTTCATATCTTAAAATTCTTGCTACCTGCTAGTGTCATCTACTGCTTACATTTGAAAAACAGTTTAGACCCAGATCTGGACCAACAAAATGCTGAGTCTGATCTGGTTCCAAGCTGTTTATTGCTAGATTGTATTCCTGGAGGATTTTTTTTCAGAATTATTTTTAACATACCTGTTACTTTTTTCAGAAACCAAATAGAATTTATTTTGTCCTCCGCTTAGCCAAATTTGAAGAATGTAAAGTATATTCTAACAGTTTTCATTAAGTAACAATTTCTTAAATGTAAAGAGACTGATACAAAACCTTTTTGAGTAGAATATTTCTTTTATTGAACTGATCGCCAAAACTAAAGCTCTCTTGATATTGAAGGCATAGTTAAGCATGTTGTATTTTTTTTCTGATTAATTTAGGTGTTGTTTTTCCATGGGAAATAGTTTCTTCAAAGAGTAGCATATGCTCAAAGAGTGATTGATATTAGAAACCTACTGAAAACTCAATTCTTTTAGAAGGGTACATCTTTGCTTGCTTACCAGTCATTAACACTAGTTATTTTCTAATTTTGTCTTTTAAAACATGTCCTTACAAGGTTTAAATAATAACATGCTTAACCTTTGCCTGATGTATCTATTTAGTGATAAGATCGGGTAAGCAAGGAACGCAAATATATTTTAAAACATTTACTACAAATTAATCATGGACCTCTGTTGTAGCAGCATCATTCAGGATTTATATCATGTTCAAAGTCAGGTATGGCTGGTGGTTAAATTGGATAAAGCTTATCTTGCTTGCCATATTCTAAGAAGTAAATCAAAACTGCATTTCATAATTTTACCATTTATTTTCTAGGTTACATGTAATTAATTCCCAATGTAGGAAGTTTTGGGTATTCACAGGTTCTAAATTCAATAAAACCCCGGGGTACTTACATTGTTAATAAGAGTTGAGGTTCAGATGACCTTATTCCCTCCCCTCCTCTAGTCTTGATCATCTATTCAGTATGGCAAGCCATTTTACTATTTATTATGGAATGTAGATATCTACTTTATTATATAAGATATCTTATATATTATATAAGATATCTTATATATTATATGAGATATCTTATATATTAAAAAAGATATCTTATATAGGATATCTTATATCCTATATAAGATATCTTATTCTGAAGAAGCAAACAATTCAGTCCATAATACGGGTAAAAAATAATTAAAAATTAAAAAAAAGCCACACTGAAAAATTATTAAAAATTAAAAAAAGCCACACTTAAAAATTCTTAAAAATTAAAAAAAGCCACACTAAAAAATAATTAAAAATTTAAAAGACACAATAAAATAAGATATCTTATATATTTTTTGTAATTAGGATAGCTTATATGCTATATAAGATATCTTATATAAGATAATATATAAGATATCTTAGTTACCAAAATATATAAGATATCTTATATAAGATATCTTATATAGCATATAAGATATCTTATATGCTATATAAGATATCTTATATCCTATATAAGATATCTTATTTTGATACAAGATATCTTATATCTTATATCTTAATTACATAAAATATATAATATATTTTATATCCTATATAAGATATCTTATATGCTATATAAGATTTCTTATATGCGATACAAGATATCATATATCTTATGAGATATCTTATATAGTTTGGCAATTCAGATATCTTATATCCTCTATAAGATATCTTATATCTTATATAACATATCTTATATAACATATAAGATATCTAATATAGGATATAAGATATCTTATATCGCATAGAAGATATCTTATATAGGACAGAAGATATCTTATATCCTTTATTAGAAATCTAATATGATAAAGTAGAGATCTACATTTCTTAAAAAATTTTAAAATGGGTTGCCATAATTCAGTCCAAATCTATATTAGACATATTTCAAGTCATTTTATTATCATTTTGGAAACTAGTTTTTGTTAGATCCACCTACATAATCACGCTGAAATTAGACGTCCTTTCTTTTTATATAAATTTCTGGTTACCTTTCTTATATATTAATCTTAACAGTCAATTCAAGTATTAATGTCTCTGATATTTTAGTCTTTGGATTTCAACAAAAAAAGCTTATAAACAAATTATTAAGTGAGGCCATAAACATTTGTTATTTTCATGAGGTATTTATATCTTAAATTCAAAATTGAAGACAAAAAAAGAAATTAAGCCATTTTCTGTTATTAAGAAACTGAAAACAACACTGATAAGGCCCCATTTATCTGATCCCATGCAAAGATAAATGTATAGGATTTCATGAATCCCCAGCTAATAAGACCCATTCATCTGAATGGTGTTATTGGCCAGACCTTAATTTAATGATGCTGCAGTTAAACACAGATGTCCATTAAACATAATTTTTGTAAGAATATTTAGTGAATTTGACAATTACTAGATATATTTATGTATATTTACATGTATTTACAATAATATTTGGTAGAATTTACTATTCATGCATTGTCAAATCATCCTGTGATATCAACAACACATTTTTTAGATGTTCTTAATTTGTGTTCCTTTGAGGGTTGGCACCCCTCCCCTGGCCTAGCTGTAATCAGTTTTTGTGGTTATGGTTGTAATATTAACCCTGTTGATCTTAGACTGGCTAAAACTGTAAGAGACATTTCATGAGATTTGGGTTATAAAGCATATGTAAGCAGTGAAGGCTCAGACAAGCCTGTGCAAGTACAGTCTCACCAGAGCCTTTCCTTCTTGTAGAAGATAATTAGGGATGTAGAAGGCTGATAAGCTAGACTTCAGATCTCCACAGGACCTGCAATTGTAAAGAGTTTTATGCATATGTGATTACTACCAAAATTCATGAACTCGTCAATACGATGATTTGGTCAAGCGCAATTGGGTTAATAATGCACATCAATAAGAAATGTGAAAATACAGAAAAAACATTTTTGAAGAACTTGCAATTTGTATTCCTCTTCAATCAGGGATACTCTATCTGCTTGAATACACGAGGTGTTGTGATTTTATTGGTCCACTGCATCTTTTTTTTATACTATCCATAATTTGATTGAAAGTACCATGAAATTGATTACTAGTATATTAAGCTATAATTACTTTTATCACTGTTTATTTTGTCATGCTTTGTTTCATTTCGTCACAGATCGTTCCTGTATGTGGGGGAGCGCAGTGGCTCAGTGGTAGAGTGCTTGACTCTAGTTAGAGGGGCTGCGGGTTCGAGCCTCACCGTAGTCACTGCATCGTGGTCCTTGAGCAAGACACATTTATCCTAGCTTAGTTCTGGTTCAACCCAAGAAGACCCGTCCCTGTTTAACTGAAAGATTGTTGATGGGACGTAAAGAATGGAATCAAACAAACAAAAACCTGTATGTGGCTGGTACAACTGGGCATGGTATGTATGTGTAAATGGTGAAATTACAGGATGAAAGATTTAGGTAGCCCAATCACCTTCCATAGAAAATATTGAGCATGATCAGGTAATCCCACAATCACAAACTGCAGACAAACCCTTGGCATCGTGAGGAAGAGCCACACAACAACCACGAGACACCAAGAAGACAAAGCAAAGCAACCAGCTCTTTCTTCCCCATCGAGATGATTGCAAAACTAGAATGGACACAATATAACATAGAACAATTACTGAATTCCACTATGGGAGTAACAATCAACAATGAATCAACAACAGAACCACCCGCCACCACCATAAACCTTAGTTCAAGGTGTAGCCTAGGGGAGCACAGTGGCTCAATTGGTAGCGTGTTAGACTCTGTGTCCAAGGGTGGGGAATTCAAGAATCAAAGAAGGCACTGATTTGTGTTGTTGAGCAAGACACTTTGTCATCTGCTAAGTACTGGTTCAACTCAGGAAGACAGAAAATTGTCCCAACATGACTGAAAAATTGTTCAATTGGCTGTAAAGCATCAACACAAATAAGCTGCAGCCCTTTAAGAGGAGTATAATTAAGTTAACAATATCCTTGGATAACAAACATGTTTTTACCTTGGGGTGCTTAGTACTGGTTCAACAATTTGTCCCGACATGACTGTAAAGTTTTGACTGGGATGTAAAGCATCAGCACAAATAAATATGGTGTAGCCTTTTAAAATAGAGGACTAATATAATTTGGTAAACAATATCCTTGGATGACAATACTTCTATACCTTGGTGCTTAGTACTGGCTCAGCCCAGGAAATGTTCCGACATGACTGAAATTCTGTTGACTACCTTCAACACCAACACAACGGCTATTGATGTTACATATGCAGCAATATAAAATTATGGTAAAGCCATTCATCGGTTCTGCTTCTCCACTCAACAGCTCCAAATTGAATCAGCAGTTAGTGTTATATTTAACACTCACTAAATATAAAAAAGTTTTTCCACCGAGTCGGTCTAAGTTTAACTTTGATATTATTGTATGTAATAGATTGATATTACAGCTCAGATAGTTTCTCAACTAAACAGCTTCAATGATGTGTAGCCATTCGTCCATAGAATTTGAAACTATTGGTATTGGTATGACTTCCAAGAACACCTGTTGCTGTTCAAAGGTTTCTCTGGTCGTCAAAGTGAGGTATTGGTATGACTTACATGACAGCCTCTTCCGATTCAAAGATTTCTCTGGTCGTCAAAGTGTGGTATTGGTATGACTTCCATGACAGCCTCTTCCGATTCAAAGATTTCACTGGTAATGTTAGTGAGGTATTGGTATGACATCCAAAATAGTGAGTATGATCAGGAAATACCACAATCACAAACTGCAGACAACCCCGTGACACCGCGAGGAAGAGCCGCTCAACCATCACGAGACACCAAGACGACAAATTGAGCAAAGCAACCAGCTCTCTCTTCCCTATCAAGATGATTGCAATACTAAATTGGACATAAAGTAACGTAAAACAAAACATAGAACAATTACAGACTCCCACAATGGGAGTAACAATAAACAAAAAGTCAACAACAACAGAACCACCGCCTTAGAACGGACAGCAGCCTAAGCCACCGGGTCCTGTTGAAAGATTTTACTGCTCTTGTAAGTGAAGAACTGCATGTATTATCTCAGATTATCTGGATATGGTTGATTTCACCTGAATTGTAAAAGTAAGTAAGGGTGCAAAGATCAGGTATCCATACAATCAAGAACCACACCTGACCCAGAGTTCCAGTGGGAAAGTGACAGATTCGCAGTAAGTCAATTATTGGTATTGGTACAAGATTTTGTGAGTAAATTATTGTATTGATACATACTATTGTAATTATTAGTATTTGTACAAGGTAGTGTAAGTAAGTTATGGTATTGGTACTAGTAGTAAGAAGAGAATCGATACAATCAAGCACCACACCTGACCCAGGATACCAATGGGAAAGTTTTTGTTTGATTTGATTCTTTACGTCCCATCAACAATCTTTCAGTTATATAGGGACGGGTCTTCCTGGGTTGAACCAGTACTAAGCTAGGATTAATGTGTCTTGCTCAAGGACACAACGCATTGACACTGGTGAGGCGCTACGGCCAATGGGAAAGTGACAACGTCACAATTAGACATCACAATCGAGAGCCAAGAGGTCAGTCCTTTCCCAGCAGGTATTGTAAGTAAATTATCTTACTGGTACAAGGTATTGTAAGTAAATTACCCTATTGGTACAAGATATTGTAAGTAAATTATAAGTATTAGTACAAGGCATTGTAAGTAAATTATCATATGGGTACTAGAGATTGTAAGTAAGTTATTGTATTGGATACTAGAAATTGTAAGTAAATTATTAGTATTAGTATAAGGCATTGTAAGTAAATTACGGTATTGGTACTAGAGATTGTTAGTAAATTATCGTATTGGTACTAGAGATTGTAAGTAAATTACAGTATTGGTACTAGAGATTGTAAGTTATTGTATTGGTACTAGAGATTGTAAGTAAATTAATGAATTGGTACTAGAGATTGTAAGTAAATTATTAGTATTGGTACTAGAGATTGTAAGTAAATTATTGTATTAGTACTAAAGATTGTAAAGAAAATTATTGTATTGGTACTAGAGATTGTAAGTAAATTATTGTATTGGTACTAGAGATTGTAAGTAAATTATTGTATTGGTACTAGAGATTGTAAGTAAATTATTGTATTGGTACTAGAGATTGTAAGTAAATTATTGTATTGGTACTAGAGATTGTAAGTAAATTATTGTATTGGTACTAGAGATTGTAAGTAAATTATTGTATTGGTACTAGAGATTGTAAGTAAATTATTGTATTGGTACTAGAGATTGTAAGTAAGTTATTGTATTGGTGCTAGAGATTGTAAGTAAATTATTGTATTGGTACTAGAGATTGTAAGTAAGTTATTGTATTGGTACTAGAGATTGTAAGTAAATTATTGTATTGGTACTAGAGATTGTAAGTAAATTATTGTATTGGTACTAGAGATTGTAAGTAAATTATCGTATTGGTACTAGAGATTGTAAGTAAATTATCGTATTGGTACTAGAGATTGTAAGTAAATTATCGTATTGGTACTAGAAATTGTAAGTAAATTATCGTATTGGTACTAGAGATTGTAAGTAAATTATCGTATTGGTACTAGAGATTGTAAGTAAATTATTGTATTGGTACTAGAGATTGTAAGTAAATTATTTTATTGGTACTAGAGATTGTAAGTAAATTATTAGTATCAGTACAAGGCATTGTAAGTAAATTATCATATTGGTACTAGAGATTGTAAGTAAATTATCGTATTGGTACTAGAGATTGTAAGTAAATTATCGTATTGGTACTAGAGATTGTAAGTAAATTATCGTATTGGTACTAGAGATTGTAAGTAAGTTATTGTATTGGTACTAGAGATTGTAAGTAAATTATCGTATTGGTACTAGAGATTGTAAGTAAATTATTATTAGTATTAGTACAAGGTATTGGTTTAAGTTTATCTGGAAAGACTTCTCAAAGTTCCACTTGGCAAGTAAGTGAGGGTTTCAATATTACATCCCAACCAGTACTCCTATCTGCTCATCTGTAATATTCTATCATGTAAGCAACTTGAAACTCATCCTAGACCATATTAACATTTAATGATTTTTTAAAGTAAGATATATTTCTAAATTGTAGACTTCATTTTTTACATTCATTATTTAAGGAGCAATCTCTTCTCAGGCATGCAATGTTAGGAAAATCACATTGTAAAATGGGCAATATAGGCAATCTACCTTTTCCATAGTGGAGATTCACTTGTGTTTTAAGAAAGGGGTTTGGTATTGCCTCCCTAGCAGTCCATCTGATTATTATTAGCAACCTTCACTCTTGGTCATTCATTGTCAGTTAAGTTAATTTAATATTCATTAAGGTCATATGGACCAATTCAACATTACCAATGCATTACCTTTAAACCTGAATTTGTCTAGTTAGTTCTAAGTTTGTTAGACGTAAAGTATAAAACAACAGTTTTTGCAAGATTAGCAAGACTCTGAAACCTGTTTTTATAGGTGAAACAAAATTCAAATTTGAAATACATTCATTAAGCTAAAGTGAGGCTTTACTTCACACAATGAAGTTTATCTTCAGGAAATGCCATTGTCAAAAATCTAGAAACATTTTCAGAAACCTTTTGGAATACTTAATTGGTTTGTAGGTTCTGCATGGAGCAACATCTGTTAATCTTTGTAAAAAAAATACAAATTATTAGTGTGATGGCCCTTATAGGTTCAT